>RCAB01000019.1:0-381313 GCA_003640385.1 Setaria digitata
AAAAGAAAAACATATACCTGAGGAGAAGGCTATGACGGAGTTAGAGGAAGACTTGGAAGGAACTGGAGCACCACTGTTTGAAGATATCATGTCCGAGAGAGATGTTCTTGAAGAATATGGTGTCTCGGTGTCTGGAACTATGCTTTCTGAAGATGAAATTCCTTCACCCTCTAAGATGAGTTATGAATTTCCAGTGGGAAGGGATCAGTTTATGAAACGGTGTGTAGGTACACGCGTTATAGATTCGAAGGAATGTGATTATCGTTTTGATCCGTTGTTGGTAGGATTTGAGCTGAATACAAGAGCGGTAGCAGAGAATACAATAGAATCGCCTGTTGTTAATATACTGGAGACATCAAAAGTGTTTGGTAGTGGTTCTGGAATAGTAAGCGAATGTTGTCATGATACAGATATGCATACGACCACTGAAAAATTTTCTTTTAAGAATGGACTAGTGGAAGGGGAATGGGAAGCACCTGATGTTCAGGATGTGAACGAAACGATAATTCCTTTAAACAGGAATGATCGTGTTGTACGAAACAAACATGCAAAAATATTATCAGAGGATGATTTTCATGCAAAACCGGACGAAGAAGCTCTTGTTGATGAGATGAGCATTCTGAAACATGATGCTCTCGTGGAGGAATACAATGCTTTTGAAGAAGACGTTGTGTCGTTGCCTAAAGTCACATCATTTACTGAAGGAGAAGATGGGATTTCTAATATATACAAAACGGTATTTTCTGAACCTGATGTTTCTATATCTCGAACACTGGCACAACAATTTCTTGCGGAAAAAGATCCAATGACAACAGGAACAGAACATTTTAGGGATGGTGTGTCGGAGTATCATGTTTCCGAAAAATTCAGTGTATCAAGGACCAAAGAATTGGTTACGGAAGATAATAGGGAGTGCCAGGAACAGAAAAGTAAATATTTTGACAAAGATCTCCCTGTGGTGGTGGAGCTATTTAGAATAGGAGATTTGGAAGAAACTGAAGCAAGACAAAATGAGAAAATTTCATCAGGTGGAGATGTCAAGTGTTACAATGTTATGATGACCAAGAAGCTGCATATAGAGAATGAATGTGTAGGATCCAAAGCAGAGGGACCCACAGTGTCTTTTGAAGCTGATCACGAGGGAGTTATATTGGCTAGGACGATGGAAGTTGAGACAGAAACACTTAAACAAGTTTCTCCAGCAGGAGCACAAACTGAGAAACAGTTTAAGGTTAATGATTTACGAAATGTTTATGTAAAATCATTCGATATAATCTTTCAGGAGGATGTTTTTTAAAAAAAAAAAAGTGTTCATATGTCTAGAGAATTTGTATGAATTAGTAGTAGATGTAAAGCAGTTCGCAGTATACCAAAGAAAGGAATTAGAAATCTCTGTTGATAAGACTTCTACGGCTAAGTTGGAGGAATGTCAAGATCAGCTCTACATGGTAGAAGATTTGGTTGGAAGCAGAATGCAAACAGTCAAAAATATTTCTCCGCCGGATTATGGCGTTTCGCTACTTAAAGAATTAGTAACAGAACAAAATGGACTTATGTGTGCTTCATGAAGAGATGCATAAAGCATTTTTCGAAGAGAAATGCTCAGTAATACAAAACAGAATTGTGTCTGTTCGAAAAATTCAATTCACTATAACTTAATCAAGTCTTTTACAGGACTCTGATGTCTCAGCATTGAGAGATTTGTGGAAAAGTGAAGCTCCGGAAGTCGGGAATAGTGGTACTGTTAGAAAACATGTGGAAGAAGAGGCAGTAGTCAAAGAACATGGAACTACTCAACGCTGTAGAGGTTGGTTTGGAATTATTAAAAAAGTTGAGGGGGACAGATCGAAGAGGACGCTTTAACACATGTTATTAATCCTTATAATTTTAACCAGACAATTTTTTCAAAGAATTTCTTATTAATATAGGTGGTGCGAAGGGAGATGCCGAGAATAAAATATTTTTGCGTTCATGGGGGACAAAATCTTAAGTGGTGGATGGGGAACTAAGTATTGAGCTATCATCAACGGAAGAGAAGAAGGAAGATATAGCGTTTCTGAAAGATGCGGTGATTTCATGTAAAGTTCCATTTGCAGGTATGGCAGTTGGTTATCCGGCATGTGGAACAGGTGATATCGTAGGAACTGAGGTAGAACAATGGAGATCAGATTTGCAGGGAACGGATAAGTCTAACTTGGAAATGAAACGGTCGCCGACAAAAGGAGAAAGTATACAGGAAAGCAAGGAAGAGATCGTGCAACTGATGAAGGAATCTTTAAGTGAAATAAAAGATATGGGAGAGCTGCCAGAGTTACAGCGAAGCATTTCCAGGGAATTGATAGAAACTGAAAGGGTGGAAAGTTGGATTCCGTCCAGGCTTCATTCAACAGCCATATCCGAACAGTCTAAACCATTTGCATTGAAGGAGAACGAATTTGAAGGAGAGAAGGAAATGGAAACATTTCGGAATCTCAGTACCTATTTAGATGAAACTTACGAACATAAGATTAACACTGCAGAGACGGAGAAAGATAGGAAAATTGACGGAGCAGGCTTTAAAAACAAATTAAATGCAGAAGAAGGCCAAAGATTTATCAAAGTTGAAGATGATAAGTTTCCAGACCTTTCTTTGTTTGGGACAAAGTTTCTGAAGTTCCCAAAGGAACCTGAGATGATTCCTGGAAGAGTTGTTTTGGAAGCCGCTACAGTTAGTCCTGACACAACGGCGATTTGTGATTATGCTAGGAAAAGTGATGGTGGAGACATACTGACTGAACAGCTGCCTGGTTTAGATTACCCGCAGCTTAAATCTTCGGCAGTTTCCGAGCAGCTTGGTGAAGGCGTTATGATGCAGAAAATTGCGGCAATGAAAGGGACGAAAACGGAACAAAAAGATGGAGGAGAGACAACAACTTTACTTACTGTAGATATGTCTGATTTACATTCGAAAGATTTGATTAAGGTGAACGAAGCTCAACTGAATATGAGGGTAGCGGAACAACATGACAATACACCTTTTCCAGCTATTAACTCGTCATCCCAAATTGACCCGGTTGCTACATTTATTCCTGAGGATGTGCAGCAAATGGATGTGGAAAAATTGCATGTGGTGTCTGAAGGTATTTATACGAACCGACTCTCAGTAGGAAAAAGCCGTCTAGGAGGTAAACAGACGGGAACCTTTTGTAAAGAAGACTTACAGAGAGAAATTCCTGAAGACCGTGTAGCTTATCCGGTTGTGTCATTAATGGAGGAAGTCGAAGAGCGAAAGAGAGTAGCAGAGCGTATTAAACTGCTGGAAGGTGAAAGGATAAATGTTGATGAAACACTATCAGAAAAGGGAACATCATATGAAATAAATCTGGGCACAACAAATCCTTTATTCACAGATAGTGAATTATGCATTAACAAAAGAGCGCATCCTTTTCCTGTAGAAGTTGAATATTCTTGTGAATCGACTACTGATTCGATGTGGATCCCGGAAGAAGAAGAATGTTACCATGTAACCACAGAATTAGAAAAGCTGGAATCCTGCTTGGAGCATAAAATGACATATATGAGCATTTGCGAAAATAACACCGAAGTCCCTGAAGAAAGAACAACTGGAAATTTATTAAAACCGGATAAAGAGCCAGAAGTCCAGCTAATTGGCAGTGTCAGCGAAAACCATTCGAAGCCTATGATTTCAGAGAAGTTTGAAACGCATAAGCAAACAAAGGAATGGACAAAGGAAATAAGAGAAACAGTATTTAAGCAAGTTACAGAACCTGAAGATCAATTCACTACGGGAGTATCTGAAGTGGATAATGAAGGAGGAACTGAGCTATTCGCCACACTTCGTTCTGAATCGGTCTCTGACGAGGAAGAGAGAGAATACGAAATGAAGTCTTCTCAAATTACCAGAGATAAGAATATTTCTGTGGAGCTGTTGACCCCGCAAGAGTGGTCGGAATGTCAAAAAAAAAGTATAGAAGAGGCTTTTATTACGAAAAAACAAATATCGGAGCTAGAGGAAAGTGTTGATGCGATATCATTTAATCGTGATCGAAAAGAATCTGTGAAGGCTACTGCATCCATGGAAAGTTTTTTGGAATTAACTGAAGAGCAAACAGTGCAGAACCACGGAGAACCAAGAATTTGTGGTAGTGATAGTATTACGGTACCTCAGAAATCTTTTGATGTTTCTCTCAGTAAAAAGCTGAATACTGAACCTCATCCAGTAATCCCGTTTGAAAGCAAGTTCGAGGGAGATGTTCATGGCTCTTGTGATGAACTGTCGATGGAGGAACACAAAAACACTGAAAGGAAAAACACCACTTCTGAAGTCATAAATAGTAAAGGAGATGCTGCTGCGATTATGGAAACTTTAACTGTTCTTGGATATACAGAAGTGTCTCAGATGGTTAATGAACAGAAGAGTTTCCCCATGAATGTTTCATTTGGTACTTCCGAAGAAAGTGTGGAAGAAGGAAAATTGAGTAATGATTATGATTATGAAGAAGGTTTGAAAAGGAATGTAGAAGTTTCAACTATCTCAGTCACAGAAGCCTTTGAGGAACCAAACAATCCAATAATTTGCGATGGAGTAAGCAATGTAGTTTGTCGACAAATGGAAGATAGTGAAGGTGAAGAAACTGTTACAAGAAAACAGCTGGATATAGCAGAAATCCGAACTGAAAAAAGTGTAATACTTTCGAATTCTTTGCATAAACATATTTATAAAGAGAAAGAGCCGTACTTGATCAAACGGAAGGAGTGCCGGGAGTTTCTGCTGTCAGGGGGTGAAGAAACGGAAGATGGATCGTCTTCCTCCATTTCATCAGTGTCTCCTACCTATGTCAAAGACATGCGAGCTGAATCACTGACAGAAGTGGAGCAACGGAGTGAATCACTAGAAATTACTGCAGTAGTCAGTGAAGCCGAGTCAGTGGCAGAAGAGAATATCACTAATAAATTCGGTCATTCAGAAGGAGAATGCCAAGAAGCGAAAGAGGATGTTTGGGAAACGGAGAGCGTGAGAGATGGCAACAACTTTGAAGTAGAACGGACGGTTGAACCCACTTCAGAAGTTTTCTCTGAAGAATTACTAATATTGAATGAAGCGTCATCGTCGCGGCAAAAAACTGCCAAGGAATCATCTGAAATGGATGAGAAAGCAAAAATTGCCCGTGGCAGCGATATTGAAACAAATGCGAATCAGCAGTTGTTGAGCAGGAATATTAGAAAACTAGGTGAAACAGCTAACAATGGTAGCAGTAGTAGTAGTAGCTACAGCGTAGACTTGTCGACCGGAAAGGATGGTGATGGTAAATCTTCGTTTGGCGTTGGAAAGGCCACTATCGGAAATTATCCATCCCATGTTCAGCATGACTATGAAGTAGATTATGAATCCGATTTAAAGGAGAAGTTGCAGACACTCTCACAAGAAACGAAGACGCTAAAGCTACGCTTATCGGAACGCAGTGTACTAACTGAAGACGAAAGGAGTGAGGAAGAGCTTAATATAAGAGCAATAGAAGTGGTTGGCGAAATCATGAAGCCAGCGGAAAGCTTATCGCATAGTGAATCCACTTATAAGACGGCAACGGCTACATCAAAGGACGGCTATGAAACGTGCCTTACATCGCAGGAGGATACCTATGAAACAGCTCCTGATTATCATTCTCAAGAATCTGAATACACTACTGCAACTAGTGAAGCTAGCAGTCGACTGTCGGAAGTAAGTGATGAGCGTCGAGAAAGCGCTACACCGATTGCAATGCTGTCACCGGTACACTCGGATCGTCTTTTTACTGCCTCCCAGGATGATGAACAAGAACCAGATAAGCAAGGAAACCCAGTTAGTGATTCGAAACGTTCTAGCCCTGATATGCCTGATATTGAACTTGTTTCTGTTGAAGATGAGGATGACACGGAAGAAAGCGTCCTATTAACATCTTCCAGTGGCATTCTTCTTGCTCCTGATATTGATCCAGGGCGACCTATTTCTCCAGTTCCTCCGGGTTCCAATGATGAAGATGAAGGTATTGTTGTTGTTGTTGCTTCATCTGATTGTTTCAGAAAAGTTGCCGATCAGACTCGTCAAGGGGAAATTAAAGTTCTTGACGCCATTGTAGAAGCTCCAGGAGATGATATGTTTACTGATGAAATATTTTCGCCATGGAGACGAGAATTGCCTGATCGAACAACATCTCAGCAATCAATACATGAAAAAGCGATGAATTTACAGGAAGAATGCTTCCCACAATATTCAAAGTTGTCAGCTGAACATCAAGGTAGTACTGTTATCCATAAATTCGAGGAAGATGAAGGTGCATTGCCATCTGAAGCAATTTTGTGTGTTGAATCAGATTCACTAGATTCTCTTGATAAGATATCACTCAAGAGTGGGAACAGTGGTAAGAAATATAGCACATCACGTCGAAGCAGCACTAGTTCAAGAAAAAGTCTGCACGATGAACCACTAACATTTGTTGAACGGCTCACGCCAGAGTTGAAGATGGCATGGATAGAAAAAGATCAGGACGCTGAATCGGCCAAGCAATCTTTATTGTCACCATCTAGGGAATATCCAGCGTATATGTCGGAAAGTGAACAAGTAAACCCAACAGAAGTGGAACTAGAAACGGTGGATGAAGAGCCGGAAGAGGTGGATTCATTGAACGGGAGAAGTATATGCTCAAATGGTCAAGGAACAGATATTAGTATAGCGGTTGGAAAATACAAAACGGTTTCAAGCGACAATGTCTCTGAAACAAGTTTGCAAGAATTTGAGCGAATTGAGCGGGATGTATTAAACAAAGGCGAATCAAGTCTTAGTGGAAGTGAGGTAGAATTATATATAGCTGGGAAGTTGAAAGCAGCTGACGGGTCAACTAGTTCCTTAGCCGAATTTGAGCGACTGGAGCAAGAGGTTGTAGCTGAAGGTTCCCCGCAAGATGAAGTAATGATATTATCTGATATACGTGAAGAATCGGAAGTCGAAGAGATGAGTATAAGAGACGATGACGAAGAAGAACACGATTCTATTTCAGATATAAAAGCAATACCGGTTGAAGAAGATCCCCAAATGCCAACACCACTAGCTTCACCGACTGACAGCATCGAAAGGAATTTTGAAAAATTTGTGCCGGAAGTAATGGAAACAAGCATTGATTCTTTAGAAATTAATCTCTCACCAGTGCAAACACAGGGCGATTTGGTTGGTGAAAATTACTTAACTGAATATGAGGTCATTGACAAAGTATATCAGGATGTGCATGATTCACTTGAAGTAATTCCGCAGGGTAGGGATTCCATGTTGAAAGAAAGGGCAAGTATACAGGAGCTAACAAAGGATAAGCAAGCATTGCTGAGTGATGATGGTACGATGGGTATATATCAGGAAGAGGAGAAAGACTCCTTGGTCGGTGACATGGACATGCTTCGTGATTATCCGACCACACTAACGACATTTGAAACAACACAGATCAATGCAGATGGTTCTACAGAAATAATTTCAAGGAGAGTTCTAACTCGTGTTACTGACCCGGTTATTAGCCATGTACAGTTTACTGGTACTGAAAATGAGCATCGATTACGTGATTTGGAACGTGAAGAAGAATTTGAAACTACGGATGTTGAGGGCAATGTTACGCGAACAACGCTTCACCGTAGTGCTCCTTCTTCGTCTGCAACCGGTACTTTGTTTTTAATGTTTCACAGTTTAATACTTCATGCAATTTTGTTTAATTAGTTTACATTTATGCATATATTATTAAAGTTTATCACCGAGTTTACCACATTAGTCCATCATCAGACGGGAAGTAAGAGGGTTGTCAGCTAAAGTATTTCGGATTTTTGAAATTTATGTTTCAGTAAATATTGTATTTTATTTAACTTCATGCGTACATTTGGCGCAGTTTTAAAAAAAAAAACATGAAAAATAAAGTTACTAGTATAGTTTCGCACTGCTGTGTCAATGGTGAAGTATCATATCTGTGTTAAAAATAAACCCAAGTTTTTTATCTGTATTTAATGAAAGTAATGCTAAGAAGGCCCAGTCTCATTTGATACGAAATTTTTTTTTTTTTTTTTTTGATGAAAGTTAGATATCTATCCTACTGCTGAATCAAACAGATGGAGGGATAAGAGAGGATTATAGTTTCGTATCCAAATTAATAGATTTGCACAACATATGTCTATATATTATCTACTCTACAGCATGCCAATTCATTTCAAAGGTCTTTAGTTGTAAAAGCTTGAATAATTTTACAGCATTGCATTGAATATGTTCATATTCTTCCACATATTCTTTCGATGCCATACTGATGTCAGTATATCTGTGGTTATCATTTTTAAGCCAAACAATAAAACAGTAACAATAATTTCACTTCTATTTTTTACCAGTGAGAATGTAAAAATGTGCAAAGATATCCTGTTCTTCTATTATCACGAATACTTATCCAAATACAAATACAGGTGATAAAAATAATGGTGCAGTATCTTAGATTGGTAGGTTAAGCGAGACTCTCAGTGGGACATCTTTAGTGGATTATGGAGTTGTATTGCAAGGCGAATCAATTAAGTAGAATGTAACGATAGTAACGATCTGTAAGCATGTTATCCAAAAATTTATTTGATTGTAAAGCTGAGAATACTGTTTTAGTAGAATAAATAAATATGAAATTTGGTGTATAAACTGTTTTTTCTGTAATTAAATGCAGAATTTGTCTCAGATCACTTCACTTGCAGGTGCTTCGCATTCAGCTCATCGTGATTAATTCCATCAGCATTCAGTGGATGGCAGATTTTTTGTTTGTCGTCAGAGTTCTTGCTTTTCACAAACACCTTCGCTTTTTTTGATACCCTTCATTTAACGGCTTCTGTCAAGTTGACAGTTTTAATCTTGAATTTGGCTTTGTTATTATGTATTTTAAATCAGTTTAGAATGTGTTATGACGAAGTTACGGAAAACGGAAATTTCTTATGCTTGTAAATGACAGCCCAAGCCTTCGTGTATTTATAACGGTGGAATAATGGAAAGGTGATAGAAATGAATTCTTTAAAAGTGTTTAACAGGTTGCATGGCGATAAATTATTTTTTCGATACGGTTGCAAAACATAAAAATTCCCATGATTTTTTAATTTGGTCAACACATGTAAAACCATTCTGTCTAAGTTCTCCCCACAACACTCCATTGTTTTGTGGATGATCCTGTACACAATCAAAGAGTTCATAGTGCTAGCATTCTAAGTCTTTATTTATCGTTCACGTCAACATTTTTTTTTTACCAATCTCAAAACAGCTTCTGCGTCATATTTCTGCTGTAAATAAAATTCAGAATTAGATCACTGGGGAGCTTTCATAGTGCCAAGTTTAAAGGTAAATTACACATTAGTTCTTTGGAAACTTCCCACACCTTATGTTAAGAAATGCTTGATTCCGTTAATTATTAAGCATTAAACTGTTTGGTCAAAGTCACAAAAGTGCGCTTTCCTAATAAGCGCGTAACTGTTGATTAATATTTGAACGGCGTTCCACAAAAAAAAAAAATGCTGATTTTCAACTTGAATTTGTCTGCAAAATTTTTATTCCTTTTTTTAAATTAAAATTTTTCTTTTTTTAAGTCGAAGATATAGAAAACTTCGGATTTACTGTCGCTAAAATTTCTGTCTTCTCAGTTGCTCTGCTATCCTCATGAAATTTCTTCATTGCGTCCTCCTTCACTATTATTTGTATTATAAAATGGCTTCTGGGTTTGTGTTTGAAGTTGAGGCAAAGGTCATGATGATATAGAAAATGTGAAATTGTGAAACTTCTTTTGTAAGTGCATAACTTGGTTCCCATTCTTAATTATATGGATTATATTGCTTTAATTCTGTTCTTCCACTCTATTAAGCAATTTTCAATATAGTTCAAAATAGTCAACTGTATAGAAATTATATATTTTTAGGTTTTTCATTTGCAATAGAATGAATACAATCATTCCATACTATTTATGTAAGCATACTTTTTGATTGTCTCAGATCAGAGAGTACGGGATATCACTGCGACTACTGCGGAAATTCTGACGGGACCTTTCGTTTTTAACTTCAGATTTTTCCTAGACTTCTATTTTAAGCAGAATAGCTTAACAGTCAGAAATAAAAAAAAAAAAAATTAAAATTAAGCAGAGATCTTCTGAACAAAGAGATTTCCGGGACCTCATCTTTTTTGTGGACTTCGGATAAATACACAAGTTATGTAGTGGGACTTTCTGGTGGTGAAAAAGTTAATTTGACTGAGATTTGTGGAAAGTTGTTTGCTGAATGTCGAAGTATGTTTTATTTCGAATAAAATCATATGGAATGCCCATGAAATTTGATAAAAACAGCAATCGCAATCTTTAGGTAAGGCAACGATTCTTCCTTAATATTAAGTAATGTCGCAAAAACATCGTTGATTTTGCATTTTCCATTTAAATGCATGATATGAAGAGGAAATATGCCGGAAAAAGCAGTCGTATTTCAAAAAGAGTTACGAGCTTCTGACTCAAAAGCCTAAAATAAGCATCGAAGTACGTAATCAGAAGACAAGAATTGTTGAATAGGCGTTGATTAAGAAATAACAATGAGTGATGTTCATTTTCGAAATTACTCAATTATTTAAATTTCAAAATAATTCTAAAATATTTAAAGAACTAACTTGCAGTCCGATCTAGCTAATTACATGTTACAACACTGAATAGAAATGTTTATGAGCATCTCACATTGATGACAATACTTACCTGGTGTGAAAATTTCGAGAAAAATTAAATGTTTCTTTTTTGCGCTTTTAGCATTCAACTTTACAAAAACAAATAATTTCAACTGTAGAGGAAAAGATCACAGCAAACGGAAGTGATATTTTTGACTGTTGTCAGGATCTTTAAAGAAAATGTTGGTATTGCATGAAGACATTAAGGGTAATTTTATTCAATTGTAGAACGTCTATGCTTATAAGTAGGGTTTCCACTAAGTGATTTTTCGTCGCTATCACCATACTGATATGATGCACCTGCTGCTTTGTATTCATTCCGATGATGCCTGCTGTCTGATCGTCGAGCTGGACATGGGCAGTACTGAAAATAAGCGGCTTGTTTTTAAAAGAATTCTTAGGCAGTAATGTAATCTGTACAGCAGTCTCGAAATTGGTTTAAAAAAACTGTACCTCGGCATCTTTCCCAGGCCTTCCTTCCTCGCCCTCAGGTCCTATTGTTCCTTGAGGACCAGCAGGGCCAGGGAGTCCCGAGTTTCCTAGTGGTCCTTGTGGACCGGCCTTCCCAGTTTGTCCTTCTCCACCTTTGTCTCCGGGTGGTCCTGGTGGTCCCAGTGGTCCTGTTGGTCCTTTTGGGCCAGGACGACCAACTAAATGATGCATGTCCGAACCTTTAGAGCCTGGTGGTCCCATCTCACCGTTTTTGCCTGAAATTAACTAGCTGTAAAACGGGGTTATCATCATTTTTAACTGTAAAAGTGATTGTATTTTACCATCAATTAAATTTTTGAAGATGTTTTTCAAAATGATTCTAAAATGAATTTGAAAACATCTTGCGAGTAATCTTAAATATTTCAACAGTTCTTGATGTACAGGCGTAATTAGTCAATGATGATGCATCATTGTTTTCATTAAAAAAGAAATACATTTACCCATGGGTCCCGGTGTTCCAGGTTCACCAGGTGGTCCCGGTTGTCCATTTCTTCCAGGAACTCCGTTACGACCTTTCGCACCTGCAATTCCCCTTAAGCCCGGCTTTCCAACTGCTCCTGGAATGCCAGGTAGTCCTCGAGGACAGTGGTAACATGGTGCTTCTTTATGAAGCGATGACATATTTTCGGCATCTTTGCCAGGATGACCATCAATTCCAGGTAGACCGTTTAATCCGGTACGTCCTGGTATACCTTTTGGACCTGGTGATCCAGGTGGACATGTGTTTTCTTTTGCACATTCTGCAATGGCGGTGAAAATGATTGATAAAAATGAACTATTTCCAGAAAATGTAATTCGACGTTACATTTAAGATACTATATTTCATTAATTTTTAATTTCTGTCCTGTTAGTGAAAATGTTAAATAGTTGGACGAAATATATCAAATCTTTTGTATTTTCGATACTAAGATTATTTATGGTAATTTGTTCATTCTTCCTGTAACTTTTTTCTTTTTCGCTGAGTAGCATTATGTTTTATAAAGAACAGAGGGGAAATTTAAGCTGCTTTTACATGACTTATAGAAACTGCGGTACATTTATTAGTGAAACAATAGTGAAGGAAGAACGAAAGTGCAGAAATTCGATCTGACCCATCTTTGTAAATAAGATATTAAATTTTTTCGATTTTTGGAATTTTTCCACAATATCTAATTGGTATGCGAAAATTTTGAAAATGAATAAAAAGTGGTGAACTTCGTATTTGTACCTTTGGTTCAGAACTTAGTTACAAATAATTTCGCCTTTTCGGTGAAATAGAAAGAAACTTACTGCAGATATCTGCTAACTGCGGTGCACCTGGCGGAAAACTTCCTCTTTGTTTTCCATCTACATTTGGAAGTGGACCTGCACGAGGCTTGAAAAACTGATCTAGTGCTTTGTTTTCGTCAATATCTGATTTAAACCTGTTGAATTCAAGTGTAGCTCTAGCACTACTTTCAGTACTTTGTGAAGGTAGAATAGACGGACTGAATGTGAAAGAATCGCGTCGATTGCCAGTGTTGCCATTTGTTGGTAATGCTTTCCTGTAGGTGATATCTAAAGCAGTAAAATGAGCGCAAAATTACCACAGAATGCTGATGAGGTAGAAAGTTAAACCATTCGAATTTCTTCCTTCTAATGATTCTTAATAGAAAATAACGAAAATTATATAAAGTGTCAAGCAATAACTCAGTGGCTGGATTTTCCGAAATGTCCATGTTGATAAGCAGTGAAATCCATCCTGCCCAAGCCTTCTCTTTCTGTCCCCTGATAAAGAAAAGGGAAGGTAATTTTGCAAGTGTTTAACTTCTTATATCCTTACACGTTGTTTGAAACCTGAATTACTCATTCTTCAAGTCAACCCATTTCGTGCTCATTTGTCCCTTTCTTCCTGTTATAAGCAGCAGATATGTTCCCGAAACCAAAAAAGAATCATGTAAGGAGGGCTTCTTTAGCGCTAAACTTAGAGATGGTGTAGGTAACTCTAAGAACGAAGAAACCATTCTTTAACCTTCTAATGTTCATCAGTCAGATCTGTATTTTGTTGAAGCTCTATAAACAAAAAATTTCCAACACTTCAATGATAAACTTGGGACATGCCTGGGAAATCAGTGAATTGAGGTATACCATCAGTGCTGTCTCCATATTGGTGAGTTCTGTCCTTCTCATATTGTCTTTTTCGGCGCAGATTCGAAGGATTTCGCCCAAGTAATATCAGATCATCCCATAAATCATCAGTGATCATCTATAAAATATTCAGGATTTCATTTTGCATGACAAATGTAATGAGGAAGCCAAAGAGCGGAAGAACTGAAGACTTCATGGCTTAATAAAGTTACTGAAACATTCTGAAATTAACAGAAAAGTGGAAGATGAAGGTAAAGTGTGTACTTTGAAGTGCAGCATTTCTGTATCCAACAATCTGTATGCGTCGTGAACATCCTTCTTGATATACACCATTGTAATGAGGCATATGAACAGCACAAAAGCGCTCAGCACAGAAGCCGTAAATGTTATTGGATACATGCGAAACATGCCTAGCAAATGCACTGTCTCTGAAAAAATCCCTCTTATATTCGAATTTTTCAGTGGGCGTTTATGCTTTTAGACCAACAATCAGCAGAGATTGGCGACAATGTGACACACTGACGACAACTTCTCGGTAATGTTTCCCATTTTCACCTAATTACGCTACATTTTTTTCAGATCTGATTAATATCATACAGTTAATTTTCTATATATTAGTTGCAATTAATTCTTTCTTGCACAAGCAATATTTAAAACGGCTCCACAAACGCAACATTCGTCGTGTACTTTTCTAATGAAACGCGATTCTGAAAGATATCTTTGGATTTCATAAAAGTTCTGTGCAAACAGCTTTTGAAAAATTTAAAAAAAAGAATTATGGATTAATCAATTTAAATTTTTTTCGGCATTTCTGGTTTTCCCAAAGAACAGCTTGATCGTCATATCAAGTACAACTTGTTTGTCATGAAAATAATCATTTAAGAGCGCTCCTAGCGAATTTCGAGTGCAGATCAATCAACAAGGCTGAAATGCTTTCATCCAATGAAGTTTTTTTTTTATCATCATCTGTTACCGTACCTATAAATTTTCTTCGTCTCAAAATCTCAATTATGTTTCCACATCCTGAAGATTTAAAACAACTAACTTATTAAATTACTCGATGGATTTAATTTGCTGATTCATTCTTGATCAGCATCCGTTTTTTTTTTAGTTCAAGATGGTGCAGGAAACTACTGCCGTTCATTACCTATTTTACTATTGTTTCTTACAAATCTTGTGAATTATCGCAACTCCGTATGGACAACTTCCAATCTATAAATTTGATAGGAAAATATTCAATTATTAATGCAGTTCAGTAAACTGCAGTTAGCCAGTAAACTATATATGGTGTAGATAACAAAATGTGGAACTGATAAGCATGAATTATTTTAAAATGACTCACAAATTACAATACATATTTCAGATTCTTAATGAAAATTAAAACAGCAAATAAGATTAGACAACTATTATTTCAAAAAAAAAAAAACAGTAAGAAATGATCAATATGCTTTCCATGATTTTAGCATTTTTACTTGTCACATACATTTCGGAAATCTATAATAAATCAATAATTGAGGTGAGGAATTCTTGGAAATGTCATTGTTCCTCTCCAAACCACTTATCCATTCAAACTACTCTACATTCTCGTGTCATTTCGGAGAACAATTACCCTTTGAGTCAGCCGAAAGTTTGCTGCGCAAGACATACTGCCAAGTCACCAATAATTATCATTAACAGCAGCAACCTTTGTAACATTTCTAACATTTCCACTCTGTGTGAGACCAGGTGGTTGCTTCGCACCATCACCAAATCTGCTTTTGAGGGAAGTGTGAACCGGATTGTTGGAATGCGCTTAGGAATTGGATCAATGTTTCGTTTGCTGTCAACAGTGGACGAAATGCTTTGCGCAGTGCGTAAAGGCAACCAATTCAATTAAGATCCGTCTACAACGAACTATTGAGGAATTTTATGCCCCTAAAGTCAGTGCTGGATGCTGCATGCTTATCCAGAACTGATCTGCTACACTGTCAACTGTTAAGACTATCGCTGTCAAGTTCATACTTAAAATTGGATAACTTGTTCAACTTTTGCATGCGTCCCCTTAGTTCCTTTTAGAAAATTCGTTTTGATGCTTTCGGTATCTTACCTATATTCCAATGCTTTGTATTTTAGACTTTTGTTTAAAATACAATCCTATCTTCAAGTTATTCACTATGTGCATTTTTTGCAAGTGCTCAGTATTATAAACAGAAATAATCGTAAATAATCGCCGTATTTTCATTTATACCTTTCCATTAACTATTTGTGCATAATCTTGAAAAGGGGTTGAAGTCAGGTAAATTCGGTTTTCAAGGGAACTGCTTTCATTACTTTTCTTTTGGTAAATGCCGAGCTATTTCTAATTTTTCATTCAATACGGACGCTACTGAAAACATTGTATAAAGCAGCTTCGTAAATAGTTGGGTTGAAAACATTATATTCCGGAGTAGTCTAGAAGCAAGTTTGTATACCAGTTGGTTTTAAAATGCCAATTTATTTGAAGAAAAAAATGGATAAAAAAAACACATTTTTCCTTCTGATAGAAGCAGAAACAATTTATGTTCTGCACTATGCAAATATTTTAGAAGCAACCAGCTGTGCAGCTTTGTCAGTAGTTCATGAAAAAGCAGTTTTTCAGGTATTGGGTTGATGAAGCACGTTATTTCCTTAATGAGACCTTAGATTGTTCACCATTTGAATTTTTATTATTTTAAACTTCTGGGTTCCGAGATAACAAAATAACCAAATACAAGGAAAGAGGAAATGACAACGAAATAAAAATTTAAGGGAAACAAAGATATGGAGAAGCCCCGCAAACTATTAGTAATGATTTGCCATTTTCTTGAATGAGGCACTGAACAAATAAATACCCATGCCCGCATAAGTCAGATGAAACATTCTTTGTTCTGGATTTCGTTTCCATGTAGAGAGAATAATGATCTCATCTTTTCGATTGTCACGAAACAAAAAGAAAAGCTTAAGTATAAGTCCGCTGTTGTAGAGCGATATTATGCTGAGTTTTGGTGCTGCGTAACTGTGGATTAAACCAGGTGTAGATTACTGGATTCCACACCGCAGAAGTCATAGCAATAACATGGCACAGTGCAAACATTATTGAAAAGAGTGAAGACACACCGTAGAAATCACGTGAAAGATTAATTAAATTGAGCGGTAACCAAGCAAGTACAAAGCTCAGTACCATGCAGACCATCATCCTGCAAGAGCATTCATGAAGGTACACTTGTGAACTAAAAACTTTTAAATAAGTTCCATTTCAGCTAACGAGTGCTGTTATCATTTGTCTGCCTAATTGTTCTCTTTTTATCTTTACTGGGCCGATGAAAGGTAGGAGTTAGACGTATGACGTGGACCATCATTCCCTGAAGCAATAAGCAACAAGTTCTAAAGAAACAAACAACCTGTTGGATCTGGTTCTTCGGTCTTGTAATCTTCGTTCACTTTCTTTTAAGAGGAACTGTTGTTCCTTCCGCTTTTCAATCTGCCGCGATATTACTCTACTTATCTTCCAGTAACATAATGAACAGATGATTACTGGCATACCGAACTGTAAAGTCAGCACTGAAATTCCATATATACGTTCCATTCGTGACTCACCATCAGTCGTTGAATCCGGCCTGAATTAAAAAGATTGACTCTGAATTGTAGAACTTAGGAAAGAACTCAAAATAAAATTTTCTAAAAATGCAAGCCACTTATTTTTTGTTACTTTTTTTATTTGTTTTTTTTTTTTGTAATCCTTAAAATGAATTACTTCAAAAATAAGCTTGTGTCAATTGCATTATATATTTATGACGCTCAAAGTTCTCATCAAACAACTAAACTAGAAAAACGTACCACGACTCCTCGCAGAATGTACCGCAGTACGGAAAGTAGGTAACAGTAACGGAAAATATACCAACAGGTAATGACATTGCGTATCCAATAGTCCAGATACTTACCACAATAAAAAATGTTCTTTCAAATGTGAGTATCTGCAAAGCATCGCTGAACGGAAATGAAGAAGTTGAGAGGAAAAGATAATCGTACTATCTCTTCTAAATTTCTGCGAAGAAGGCACTGTATAAAACGTGAAATTCAAGTCACTATTTACTCCTTTTTCTGCACAGATTTTAATAACTCCAATATTTCGAATTATCTCTTTTTTTTATTCACTTTTAATTATCCTGCCCTTTATCTTTTTTCGACTTAAAATGGTAAATGGAGCTATTTTTCTCTATAATAAACGTATTTCCAGGTAGAATAGCAATATTTAAGGAAATTAAAAGAAAACAACTGAAAGGATCACCTTTCTATGCGGAAATAAAATCAACAGTAAACGATCAACCGCAACTGCAGTGAACGTAAAGCTAGAAACAAATATACTGCCTCCCTAAAATATTCGAAATATTATGGCTTTAAGTGGGCAGAACAGTAATTGCTTGGTTTTGTTTAAATAAAGGAACTTTCCAGCTTTCCAGCGAGCCATCAAAAGACTGCTATCAAAAATATCTTCCAGTAGAAAGAACATTTTAATAATAGGATCGAGAAACTAAAGAATTATTATTACCTGGAAAACTCCAATAAACTTGCAGAAAACAGGTGGAAATACCCAGTCTCTGGTGAATATGGTCACTGCAGTTACTGGGAGACTTGTTAGCGATACAACTACATCGCTTATTGCTAAACTGCCAATAAATATTGTTCGTACTGATAGTGATACCTGCAGTGCACTCCACTTTGACCCACTTCCTGATGAAGCTCTGACAAAGCTGTATCCTCATTAAACTATTTCACCAACAATTGTGTGCTTCAGGATATATGGTAAAACTCACTGCGGCACAAAATCGGTCCCAAATAGCAAAATGCATCCATCCTAACACCTTTTCAATTAGCAGGAAATGTACAACTTTATACAAATCATATTACAATTAATTTTAAAGATATGAAATCTGTTTCACCGCAGTTAGATCAATCAAATTTTCGGAATCTATAAGGAACTATTGAAGTAAACTCTCTATGCTGTCCTGGAATTAACGGAGAGTTAAGGTCACCTGTAGGTGTCAAGTATAATATCACTGCTGAAATTTCTTGGAGGAGTTGTCAGAAAAATAAAAAAAAAATATTATGTAGCCACTCTCTTTATCTCTTTCACTTAACGAACTCCAGAAGAAACGGCAGAATCTAGAGTTGTTTCCCAAAACAGTTGTTCACAGGGAATGCTTTACCACAGGCAGCTGTTTGTTAAAATTTGCAAGACTTCAGAAGAAATCATTTCATAGATACTTTCAAACCAAATCTTGCGAAGCAGCAAACAAAACCACTTTTCATGAACTGTGAAATTTCTTCTGGAAAACAAAAATACATAACAAGCATCTGGATAATTTATAGAAATATTTCTTCTGAAAGAATTTTGAAAGACAATTTCGTATTTTATTATGAGATCAGAGATACCTGTTTGACGACAACCATATACAGTACAATGAAATTGCCACTCACAGCACAGATCCATATAGTCAAGTACAACAAAGAAAATATTACTTTGATGTATAAATGGTCTACTTTATCAGGTAAAGCATCCTGAATTGGTATGCACTCATCGGTGTATTTTCTCCACATAAACTGGTTCCAAGCAATAGAACTGCTGCTAGAAGTGTTTCCATTCATAGAATGAAATTTCAATTCAAGGTCTTTAACCTGTCTCAATGAATAGAGTCAGTGTCGCACAGGAACAGCAGAAGAATACTGCTACCAAGTGGTCTTTACAAAATGAAATGAGTGGATAGATTATTATAACTGCTTACTACCTGACAAATAATGTTAGACTGCAACGGTAATCATGAACTTTCAAGCTATCACATCACAATTAACGGTTCTTTCAGCAGCTCTGAAAATCAATCCCTTGGGGATTCAGAAAATATCATTAGAAGGAAGGATTCTGGGTGGTCATATGGGAGGAAAGGGATAAAAGACTTAAGGAATACATTCTTCATTGATACCAGGTGTTTACGAAATTACGAAATGGAATTTTTTTTTCTAATAGCCTTACGGAATAGTAGAAGTGACTTTTCTTCTGAGAATTTTAAGTAACAAAAGCAGAGTCTATTTGAGGTTTTACTTATTATTACATATAAATTCTAATTACTCGTATTGTTTCCAATTTCATTAACAATCAGTACAGTTCAAAACGGTGATTATTCTTCCGAAACCAACATAAGTATCTGCGCACATTTAAGGGATTGTGTAAGGAAACTTCCGAAATTGGACCACTGTTTAAAAAAAAAACCGCTTGGACCTAAGGTTACCAGGGATTGTAATGGATAGAATCTGTTGATCACTTCTGCACATCAAGTGAATGTGACATATGCTGCGTAAACAACTTTCGTATTAACCTGGAAAAGATCAGAGGCACGAGAAACTAATGAGCTATTTTTGTGATTATTTGAGTTGTGAGTAACAGAAATATTTAATTTCAAACCTTCTCTGATTACATTCTCAGAGCAACCAAAAACTGATAATTCAATGTTACTTTAAGGGCGAATTTAATTTACGAAACGCGATTCTTTTTTATTTGCATCAATTTTCTCATTGATTATTACCTCTACTCGTTATTATTGATCCTTTCCAAAGCCCCTTTAAACTATCTTCTCACAAAAGAATTCAAATAAGAGATTGGTGTTGTAGATTCTTTTATCAATAAGTGATAAGACAAATTGTGTAAAGAAGTTGGACTACTATCTAGGACTTTGTAAACAGTAAAAGTGACCATAAGTATAGTCGGTGATGTAAATGATGTTTAAAATAATGCATATACTAAATGGTATAATTAAGTGATAAGCTTTGCATCTTTATCGGCTAACTTCACTGGTATGAGGATTTAACAATTTCAATAAAAGGGCATCTAAAAATGATGAGTTTCATTATGATTACAATTGTTAATATTAAGGTAAGCCGACAAATGACATTTTTTCAAGATATAATTCAACTCGTTAAATATATATATGTATATATTTAAAACAATAGAGCAAAGGTGGCAATGTAAAGATGTAGCAGGAGTAAAAGAATTGGTAACCTTCATAAATTTAAAGTGAATTCGAAAATTCGATTTCTTCCTATCACTGCAGTAGAATGGTTTTTATAGTGCTTCAATACATATGTTTTAGCGACGCTTTTTAGTTAACTGACCCTTTCATATAGGTGAAAAAAGCAAATTTTATTGATTCTATTCTTTATCTGTTGTCCTTATAAATTGATTTCGTAATCCCATGAGGTCCGAAGAACCTATAATTAAAGCTCTGCTATCAATATCGAAATAGAAATGCCGGACTCCGGAATCTAATACAAAAAATATGACTTCTGTTCACTTGAAGACTAAGCTTTCCTTTAGAACTGTTTAAGAACTCGACGCTTATCCAGTCAAGTCATTCTGTATCCCTTCTCTAATAGAAATCATCCTATGGAAATTGATGCTTGAATTGGATAGATCCGATCGTCATGAATGACTGTTTAGGCTACTTTAACTCGAAGATCTTAATTCTTTGCAATAACCTAATGTCCTTCTTTCTTTCCGTACTCGATTGAAATGTGAATTGGTCTTTAACATTTAGACAATCATATTTTTTATCAAATGAAAGCTCTGTTAACTCGTAATGGAAGCATAATTTCTGTAATACTACTTTTTATATTATTTGCTACGATTGAATGCCGGAAAAAAGTTAGTATAATTAATGAATACTAACTTTTTCAAAAGCAGATATTTGAATTTTAAGCTATAAATGATACGATGCCACAAAGCTCTTTCCACTACAGAAATTCAGTAAAGATTACTTAATTGCTTTGAGATCAATTTGATGCCGCCGCCTTATCGAGAAACCGCTGCAAGTAGAAAACGGCCATTGTTGACCATTAGATATATTTCCCAGCGTGACATGAAAGCTTAACAGCTCACGTTTAGAAATACTTTCTGGTCCGTCCAAAAATCAACTCATGAGGAATTTTTTTGCAACTTATTTGAAACTTCTGAAATACAATCACAGCCATGGTGAACTCCTTTAGGCAACATTTAAAAGGAATTCAAACACCTCACGTGAGTAAGTAAAATTAAATCTTCCACATGAATTTGGCTACAAAAATTTTAAGAAAAATCAGTAGATCACTCATTTGCAAGTACACAGCAACAGCTGTAATTTTACTATCACTATATAAAAAATGAATGAATAATCAAGCTGTCAAGCTAATAAGATGGTTAGGAAGTCGATATCAGACGAGTTCTGCCTTCTTCGCTGAATTTTTATTGTATTATAATACGTCTTAGTCTACGATGACGCTTGGTGTAAGCAAGAAAGAAGCTTCTTTTTCATGGTGTCATGTCTTGAATGCTTCCTGTATAATTTAGTATTGATACGGTGCAGTACTTCAAGATGTGACTTCAGAAGTACCTACTGCAGCAGCTTTTTTCTATTAATTAACTTTATAGCAAGGAAGCATTCAAGACAATCACTCCAAAATAAATGATATAGATGGATGTACGATTTGTTGACATTGTCATCTGTTGCACTGATAAAATAGTGGAAGCAAATTAAACTTTGAGCAAAATTTTAGAGTTAAAAGACATTTAGACGAAAAGAAGGCTTAAGAATGGCGATCCAATAACTTTTATCATTTTTCTTTTAAAATATATTATCATGAGATCATGCATCGAAATATACTTCAGTATCATTTCTCGTTATTATAGGTGATACGCGAAAAATAATCCGGCGTTGCAAATAATATCTCGACAGCTTCACCAAGTGAAGAATATGACTTACTGGGATGTGAACTTATATATAGATTAGAAAGGCTTAAGTTATTAGGTTTATAATGTGTAATCTATCCTAGACACCACCTGGTTGCGAAAGATTTCACATAGTTTTAGTTCGACACTTCGAGCCAGTTACAGCATATTTAGCAACTTGGCTAGCTCATCACATAGATTCATTTCAAAAATAACTGTGATATCATCTTTCCTTACAGATTACTGAATCAGTTAAATGGGAATTCTTTTATGGACTGAATATTCACCCACCATTACTGATTTCATTAACAGATCTTAAAAAAAAAATCAAGTTTTCTATCTAATAGCTTTGTGATTTGTTTGAAAATAGCATGTAGTGCAGAAGACAAAAATTTCACTTTTTTTCTCTTTTCTAGATCAAGATTTGTTAAATTTCTTCGTTACGCAAAAACATATAAAGCAGTAGTCATTAACTGAAAATGTTCCCCATTATTTCACTACTCCTCAATTTGTCTTATCACTTATTGATAAAAGAATCTCCAACACCAATCTCTTATTTGAATTCTTTTGTGAGAAGATAGTTTAAAGGGGCTTTGGAAAGGATCAATAATAACGAGTAGAGGTAATAATCAATGAGAAAATTGATGCAAATAAAAAGGCTTGTAACCTTCTGAATTATTTGAATTAACATTCCATACCGAGAATCATTTAAAATGCCTCATGTTTGCATACGTCCTTGAAAGAACCCAATATCAATTTACAACTTCTCAGTAAAATCGAAGAGGAGACCCACAAATTCAGCTCTTTATTTTTCTACCCATTTCACTATATTTCCACTTTAATATTGTTTGGTTAACTTGAAACATGACACTGAAAAAAAAAATCTTCAAAAAAAATTAAATCATCCTTCACTCACGATCTACAATACTGTTTTTCCTTTCATTCTTACAAAATCACTAAACGGCTCCAAATCAAGAATCAAAAATTGTTTTTGCAAAGACCACATTTGCTCTAAACTAAGAAGGTAGTACATAGCATTCCTCATCTTGATTTGAAAATTTGCATATAAATATGAAACTGATTTACAAATGCAAACCCTCGCATTTGACAAAAGAAAAGAAAAATTTCCCATCTGTTTCTCTTTATTAATGCTCATTTTGACTTTAAAGCACAGCTTGAAAATGGTTGTTCGGTTTCCAAAAATTCTGCAAATAACAGCTATTCATTCCATCACTGATTCCTTACTGCGGACTCTGCAAACTTGTATTGAATGTATTGTCTTTTCAATTTAGTGTCTTTATGTGGAATAGAAAAATTAGAATAGGCCTTTTTAAATAGTTTTTCAACAGCAAGCTAGTGGATTACCATTGGTGTTCATCTCCCGAATGAGTTGTTAGAAATTCTTCTTTAGGGTAACTTTGCTATTTGATGCCTTTTCCTCCAAATTACCCAGCTTCTTACCTTCTATCCTTGCAGTAGAAACTGAATGGAATAGAATCAAACAGGGAGAAAGCACCTTCTGAGGTCAACCAATTGTTCTAACTGACTAACTGACTTAGTAAACAAAGTATCACATCGCCGACATCACGCCGAAGTCCATAGAGATTTGATATGCTGTTTCCTTTCTATTTCCGATATCTTTTTTTTTTTTTTTATGGATGATTATGATGCTATTTTCATCTCCATTCATTCACTTCTCGACGTTTGTCTTCAAATAGAACTTGCCTTAGAATTCAAACAACGCTAAAACCACTGATATTCTTCGGAACGAGATAAAGCACCCAGGAAATTTCAAGAGATAATGAATTTCTATGATTCCTGTGCTTCTGAACATTGTTATTGATCTCGTAACATTATTCGCGTTAGCAATTGCGAAGCTTAGTAAAGAACTTTAAAGATCTCTTGTCCAAATTTCTTATGGATCACTGCCTCCTGTGAAAGTAACTACCTTGTAATTGTCGATAACTTGACATCTGGCTTTTTCGTTTATTTTCTCTGCAAAAATGACATGTTTTGTTCATTACAAAAACCAGACAATTACCTGATGAGAAAGATAAAGCTGAACATATCCAAAAAAGTGTTCAGTTTCTATGTTTAACGCAACAAATTGGAAGTAAACCGATATTGGTCCTCTGTCCAACTTCTCTACACTTAAAATCGTTAAAAGCTATTCGTTCCACCTCAAACAGTTTTGCAATTAGTTTTCAACTCATTTCTGAACCCTTAATTTCCTCATTCAGATTTTATCCGATGAAAAGTGCTATGCTCTGTTCACTAACAAAAAATCGATGTCTATATTAAAAGTTTTGTTCAAAACAAAACTGTAATTAGTGTCAGTTAGTGGCTACACTTCTTTACAAAATCGAACTATTTTCATAACACTAAGCTATGTTCAATTCGTTATGTATTTCATTGGTAGGACTTTCTGTTCGTTTCTTGTCCACTCCTTTGCTGAATAGAATGAAATTGATAGACTTTACCAACAGCCACTTTCTTAAGTTACTTTTCAGATCTTATCTAGCAGGTGAGGTTCTAAATAAGCAGCTGAAAATAAGTAGTACCATTATTGTGGTCGAAACTAAAGTTTAATTTTAGGAATTTGTTACAATGAAGACAAATTCCAACGTTAATATACGCTATAATGGATGTTTCAGGAAATTTCATCGGAACTGAGTAAGTTGAAAGTCACCTGACATATATGAGAAAGATTGTATATTTTTAAATACAATTTCCGAAAATTATGAAGAAAAATGATTCGTATTTTAAAGAGTGAGGCTATAAGCAGTTATAAATATATAGAAAAAAGGATAAAATTTTAGAAAGTTTTTACGCAGGTATTTCAGTCTTGATATGCATTCAATGAAGGTGCAAATGATTGGTTAGTGAAGAAAATTTCTCAGTGAATATGTACAATGTTGCAGGAAGTAGGAAATCGGATTTTCAAGTTTTGGTTAACTTCAAGTTATCTAAATGGAAGCCGTTTTAAGAAAACAGCTGTCCTGAAAAGAAGCATTTGAAAAAACAGAAACAACGAAATCCGTAAATGGAGCATTTAACTTAAGTAATAAAATTGATTATATCTTGGAGTTAAGAGTGGTGCTCGAAAACGGTAGCTATTTTTTCTCTTTTTTTTTTTTTTTTTTTTGGTGGGGATTGATTTAGGTGCCTTCTACTTCAGTAGAAATTGAAAGTAGATTATGGATGGATATTCGCAGAAAGGATATGTTGCTGCATCAGTCTGTTCTTTTGTTAAACTGATATCAGAATGATTGGGAGCGAAATGATAAGTTGCAGTTTGCTGCAGTAATGAACATCATCTTAAAAGAACATTTGCCGTGAGAAATACTTTTTAGACCGACCGCAAAAAGTCGGAACTTTCTTGCAATCAATTCAAAGCTTATGTTTGCAGCGAAAAAAGGCTCAACATAAAAAACTAGGTGTTCCAAGATTCCGTTTCCAATGGAATTGAAATAGTGATTGACATTAAGGTGAGATAACATTTTTTTTTGAAATGGTTTTTAATTATTTCTCATTTGCTCTTTAAATTCTCTTCGAATAGTTCAAACAAAATCACTAAGATGAATTGCCATGTTTATGGATAGGAAACTTGTGCAGTTTTTAGAAAAAACTAGGAAGGAAGTTTGACTTGTTACTTAAAACTATTTCTCTTTAAAAGTGATAAACTTACTGTTAAAAAAGTGCTTTATCGTATGGAAATGTTTATTGCCTAGCACGTACATTTTAATGGAGATATGCAAGGAAATTGGGATTTAAAGGTTATTGCTTAATCAGTTAAGAAATTCGTGGTACAGATCTCCTTAAGGCAATGGACACTAATTGTTGTCGAGATTATGAGCAAAAGGGGATTTTAATTTGTCAAGAAGGTAGATTAAGTATAAGTATGCACTGGGTTTTAAGTACTGTTTAAAAAAGGAGAAGCTTCGGGATATAGCTGAAAATCAAGAATAATTCTTAGTATCTAAATTTAAGAAAAGAAAACAGACCTTCTTGCTGGAAATTATGAAGTATAAAATTTTGTCTTGAATTGTGTTTAAGCGGTGTTTATTAATATATGTGAGGAGAAAAAGCAGTTGAAAGAGGCCGTAAAACAATGCAGCCAATAAGAAGCAAAGTAATGGAGCTTGTGGTGAAACATAACTTGAAATGAGAAGGTAAGTGATAGGCAATTGACTTCGTGTTAAATGTGCTGCTATTCATTAACATAATCAGCCTTATTTCCTTGCTCCTGATCACACATTCTATCTCAACATATTTAGAAACATTTTTATCCACCCACTGATACGCAACTGCACACACAAGTACATGCACATATGATCCGTACATACTTGGGCCTACACATAGCCACACATTCATAAAATGTAAATACCTACTCTTCATAATTTACACCTTTTGCGAACCTTATCACACTTTGATATACGACATTTCATGAGATAAGAACGACCCATAGGTTCGTTTTCCACTCGCAACAATGGTCGGTTCAATGTTTAAGTTATCATACTAACTACTTCGTCAGCCAAATAATATCTTGCTGGCTTCATTGAACCAATTGTTTACAAATTGTTCAATTATTTTACGAATTATCTTTGAAAGTACAGTGTATTGATAAGGAAAAGCTAAACTGATTTTGTAACAAAAGTGGAAGGAGAGCTGAACAACTGCTTGATATTTAAAAAAAAAAAAAAAAAAAAAAAAAAAGAAAAGCACTTCTCCGACATGGTTTTCATGGTCTTTAATGGTATCAGATGTATGCGCAAATACACGATAAAGAAAATGTCGTCTATTTCTCAGCTGCATCAGTGAAGTGAAAAAAAATGAATGGATGGAACCAAGGCTACTTGGGATATTTTCTTTAATAATTTTATTCCGAAACATGAAGTTGAAAATAGGCAAATTACATACTTCACAGGTGGTTCTGTTCATCTAATCACTGTGCTGTCACAGAAAACATAATCATCAGCTGAAGCGGTTCTTTAAGCCGTATCAATCAACAAGAACAGAAGAAAAAATTCATTTGCCAGTGCCAGCATTTTCTACTTTTGTGCATTTCGAGAATTTATTGCTCAAATTACTGTACATAGTTTTTGATGAATAGCGCGATGATAAAAGTGTTGGCTTGGAATATTCAATGTTAGACCAAAAGCTATAACACGAATCATTAGTAGTTCGAATCATGCAGTATAAAATAACCAAAACACCAAGTATGTTGAAATTAAGAGGGACCAACACAATAGCATAACCAAGCTGCTCTGTCAACGAAGTTTACTTCCGGAAAAGACGATTACGATGATCAAAGGATTGCTCTTTTACTGAAGGTAGAATTACTTTTTTTAATCATGGTTACACATATACATTTTTACATTTATGGTGGATATAATAACTTATAAATAAAATATTTATCAGAGATCATAAAACGTACATTCGATGATTGAGGTTAATTATCCGTATTTTTTTTTTTAAATAAGAGCACAATTATGAAAAGTGAATGAGAAATTAACTTCATTACAAACATTATAGTGATGAGGAAAAGCAACTATAAGAAACCCTTTTTCGAAAACACGGACCAGTTTTTCATTAATATATGCTACTAATAGATGAAGAGGATTGTAAAACCAGAATATAATTGAAACGTTACATGCAATACTTTTTCAGATGGAAACCTAACAAACATATCGCTATGAAGTATTGTAAGCATTATTTAGCTCTTTTACGCCTCTTTTTTTCAATCAGAATTATTATTTCTCAAAATGCCTGGAAATATTGTTTTGGGTCACTTTAAAGCTAACAAATAAAAGAGCTTTAGAAACGGTACATTGAAAAACTGCAATGGAACAAAAGATTGGGCAATGACTGCTGGCTTTCAGTGGAATTTAGGGTGGACTGCAGAACAAACGAAGAATAGGAAATTAGAAAGTAAATAGAGACTTGGCTGAAAAACTGATATCACTGTTTCATCAAAGCAAAAGAAGACGATATGAAATATGATGACATTCGTCGCAGAGGTTGGCTAAATATTCTAAAACTAATCAGATCAGTAAAAAGAGTATATTATTTGAACTTGCAGCTTGACAGCGGATTCCGAACAGAACTGTTACATTGCGGCGGCACTTGCTACTTTCCAAAAAAAAAAAAGATTTCTCACCATACTCGACAACACTATGCTAAAGAAATAATTGTGTTTATCGTTGTACGCTGGAGCTTGCGGATAAACGAACCATACAAGGATTTCTGAAGTTCACTCCGTTTAAGGGGTCGTGGCATTTGATATGACAATAAACAAACATGATAAAGGCACTGATATATCAGTATCGATCTGCAATCTTGAACAGGAATAAACCTCATATAATGGGTTATAGTAATGTAACTGATATTCTAGGAAGAATTTCTGGAGTGATTCAAAATTAAGCTGTTGTTGAGTACGATGAAGCGGGAACATCAAAAACAGTTCGCTTTGAACTCAACATACAACTTTTGTTTTGTTACGATAGAACTAATAATAGAGCTTGAAAATCTTGGACTCATAAATGCTAGATTTATAGAGTCTGTATGCGAATTGTGAAGAAATGAGCCTTAATTCAAATTTTAAGGTATTTTAAACTTTGAAATATTTTATAACCAAATCACTTCATTTTTGTTTCCGACCTTTAATCGGAGGATAATTTTCTAAAAAAATTAGCTAATCAGTTTTTCAGAATATTTCATTTAAATGATATTCGCTGTACCTTTCAAAGGCAAGATTTGTTTTCCAACTAGAATTGAACTCTGAAATATCATTCTTTATCATCGTACTGAGTAGCATGTTCACACCTGCAAATGGAATTATTAAGTGCAAACAAGTTTCAAATCAGCCGGTGAAGTTTAAAATTGATTCCACCCTGTTATGTGCTGTTTCTGGCATACCGTAAAATATCGATTCGTTTTCGCGGTAATCTGTTCCACTTTTATTATCGCCCAAATTTGCGACGAACGAGCAGCATCGAATGCTATAGTATCCCAAAATATACCAACATCGCTAAAACACTAGGAAAGTAAGGGATTCCTGGATATGGAGAAATAAGCAGTGCAAGTCAAGAAGTGCTCTATTTCAACGCTAACTCCTGCAAGGATTGGTCTCATTGTCTGTATTATTATTGTACTTGACAAAATTGTTCTTATCATGTTAATAATTAAACTTCTGCAAGGATATTTAAGTCCTCATGATATCTTTGTTTCTTGGCATCTACTATTACTATTACTATTACCAGTGGAAAGTTCTAATATCTCTGAACTTCTGCGAGCGACACGATAGGTACTTGTTGGAAGTTTTGAACTTTATTAGTAAATACGTAACAAACAACAAACTTGATGATTTTTTTTTGGTTAGCTTTATTAACATAATGAAATAGAGAAGGAGCGGTATTTCATCTTCCTGATTGATTCACCAGTGGATTATTTCTGCAATACTTTTTGATCAAATTTGTGTCTGGTCAGTACAACGCAAAGTTTGTTCTCACAAGTTCTGACAACATTCTCACTTCTCTTTTTTGCTTAAAAAGCTCATAGTATGCCAATGGTCATTACTTTTTTGCTTTAAATGTCATTTTAAATGAGGAATTATTGCTTTCATTCGATCGATTGAGAGAAAATGAATAATTTGAACTGAAAACATTGAAAAATCACTACAATTCACCGTTTCCGTTCATTTTGCAAAAAAATGAAAAAGTGGGAATTTTAACACTTCTGTCTATCCCATTTTCTATTACAAGATAGAATACTTGTGCTAACTGGAAGTATGACCAGATGATGGTACTTGTGTCCGAAGCATTCAGTATTTTCCATTCCTTTTTAGAATAAACAACTCACCTACGACCCTTAATTTCGCTCAAGTCCCTATATATTGGTGATTAAAAATGAAGAATAGTATGATTATTTATTCATATGTTATTTCTCCTCTGAATTTGTAGGTAGGAAAATTCATTTTTGGATATTATTTGCAGCAGTTACCCATGTTGATGGTGGCTGCTAGCTCCATTAATGTGTTTTAATTTTAATTGTAATGTTCATTAATGCCTATTTTCATTATCCATCTCCTGCTTTTTTTATCTAGTTTCCAGATCAACCGCTCTTATCATAACATTAAGATGTGTTCCCTGTAATTTTCGCTATCCCAATAGTTACTGTATAATTTAGTTCAGCTTGTTGTTGGAAATAGTTATCTGAAATCATCGGGGAGTAATATTGCTATACTTCTGGTAAAGCAATGAATTCAGCAAGGTAGAAGGCAGGAAAAATAACAAGAGAAAAACAGTATATATTTTTTGAGCCATTCGTAAATCTTTTCCAGTTATACGGTGAAGGAGCCACAAATTGATTGTTGATGTCTTTGGCCAGTTTATTTGCATTATTGCAGTGGGTTCATTCTGTAGCAACAATCCTTATCAGTAACATTAAGTCATATCAGCTGCAACTGATATATGTCTCTTTCTCTACTCTTATCGCCTTCAACAGTAGCCCTACAGTTGCCAGCTATATCGCTTACAGACAGACAAATAGGACATACAACACCAGCAAGTATATCAATTTTTATCTAATTAGTAGATTTTTCCCGCTTACTAATATAATCCAGCCTGTTGCTATTATGTTCATTCCTCCATCTTTCTGACAAAGTGTTGTCTACTTTATTACAATTTCTGCTTACTTTATGTCGAGCAACCTAAATTCAAAAATTGTTTTTTTTTCCTGCCCCTTTTTCTTTGTTGTTATCGTATTTTCATTTGATAGCACCTGCCTCAATTTGCAGCAGTGATTAGTAACTTCATCTGCGCTGTTTTTTTTTGCATTTACTGTAGTGTCTTTAATGTTTTTAAAGCACTGAGGTAGAACTATATTGTACCTCCAATTTATGTCATTTTCATGACTGTTGCTGTTTTTGAACAGTATACTAGTCGCTTCGTTACTGATGGTAGAACCGTGATGATTTGGCGTTACTCCGTTAAAATAATGCTTTCTTGGTCGTACTTTTTTCTTTTGATTTGACAGAAAGAAAGTTACACTTTTTTGAATGAAATTTAAAACTGCAATGCAGATAAGAGTTTCATTCCAAGATGACAATAGTAAATATCTGTTCATGAATTCGAGAGAATCAAAAGCCGACTTGCTCATGAACTGTAATTATAAAATTTATAATGCTGCTCACAGTCTGACAGGCAATCATTTGGAATTGATAACATCCATAATAATAGGAGTAAGTGGCAGCTCGGTAAGTAATTTCCTTTTCATTTTGAAAGAAATTGCTTTTTTTTGCAGTGATATGCACATACACGAAATATCTCAGTGCTGTTCGTACGAATAATCCTATTAAGCATTTTCCTCAACGAAGGATCTTAACTGTTGCTGAAAAATACAGTTCAGCATTATAAAAAAAGCGGGTGGATTTCAGTTGCTGGGAAATCTGCGACATGGAGGGATTTATGGAATCTGATGAATTGATCAGTCTTTCTGTGTCTGCAGCACAATGTTTTAAATTGTCTAGGTACAACAAAAAAATTTTTAGATTTAGATCTAGTATGATTTTAAGGCTTAGATCAGTAGAAAGCAGTTATTTGTTGCCTGAATATTAGGGTTCAAAAAGTATACACCGTCTGCGGTTTTAGCGGAAATGAAATATGCATAAAACAGTCAGTATTTCGGTTTTTGATACGTTAGTTTGTACGAAACAAAGTAATTCAATCATGAAATTCAGTTGATTAGGAAGAAAGAAAGAAGAGGAATCCTGTTGACTGACTGGAAGAATGTTGTGGCGTCTTTTTATCAGTACGTTGAATATTAGATCAGTTTCAGCACACGTATTTAAATTCTAGGAACTTGCAAATTTTAGTGATTTTTATTCTACTAAATATTATGTATCAATTTTGCTACAGTGTTAGATTAGCTTAAAATCAGCTTATTTTGTTCATTCCTCACTGTAAAGTAATCTCTTGCAACATATTTCATATACTCCTCATTTTATTATTTTGTAGATTACTTTTGAAGCTTATGTGTTCCATTAAGCAAGCAAATTAAGATGTGTTAGATGAATATCAAATTTTGCAAGATCATGTTGATAGGTGTCCCAATCGAGAAACAAACAAGTAAGCACTTGTGGTTGATTCGATTCAATTCGAAAGATTTTTAACATTCCTCTAATAAAAACTTGCAATCATGGAAAAGATAGTAAATTTTTTTCAAAAACAAATATTGACGTACTTTCTGCTCTTTTCGTCTCATCTTATACTACTAGTGAAATTGATCACTTATGAAATCTTCGTTAACCAAGAAACTTTTCTATACAAGAAGTCAAAAAGGTTATCCGAAGAGATCGCAAAATTGTTTCATACCATCCAATAGTTATTGGATAAGTGTTACAATCTATTTTTGAAGATTTCAGCTCTCTACTTGCATCAAAATTTGCTCTTCCCACTACTTTTCGAACCCGTAGGTTTTTTCTTCTATCTCCTACTGGTGCTGTTAGTTATAATGCCTGAAAGAAACAAATACGGATACAGAAGGCTTCAGATCTCTAACTAATCTATTTTCCATGATGAACAGCTACCGAACGACCTATGTTCGATGAAAAAGATTAAGAAAATATTCACTGTCTTACTCTAATCAACTTTAGTCCATATCTTTTTTAACTTTGTTGTACACTCCTGAGACATTTGGTTGATAGCCCTATTTGCTTAGTTGGAAAAGATGAACGGTATGATTTTTGAGATTGAAAACCTATAAGGTGAATAGCATGTTGTAGAAAATTAAGCTTGCTCGCAAAACCAACCCATAAAATGTGCCGAAATACAAATAGATGCAACAGTTTTTTTCACTGCTCCTTGCTCTTCAGTTTTGCTCCGTTTAAAACCAAACATTACTATCAGTTGTTAACAACGTGTGAGTGACAAATTTAAAGTATCTTGCCTATTTAGTATTTTCTGTAATCATGACCGATCTAACCCCTCATTAGCTCTGTCTCTTTTCATCTCTCGTACTTGCTAATTTTTGATGTAAGTTGTATATGAATTATCACTTATGAAATAGTAGTTTACTACATATTTATTGAAAAGTTCTCAGTTCTTTTTTGTATGTATTGTATGCAGTCGTTTTCCAGTAAAAACAGTAACCAATGTTGTCATTAATGATGTCCAGCTCGTTTGTTGCATTAGAAATCTTTTTATGAGAAGAAAGCCATTCACTCAATCAGAGAAACAATGCAGGGATAAATTTTTTAATTTTGAGCTCAGAATATGTAATTAATTAGAAATTATATGTTTGCAGAAGATGAACATGAATTGCTTCACAACTTGATGAAATTAAAATAGGATTGTTTTATTACAAGAAAGCAACTGTTGACAGCTTCTACATTCTGTGGTTGTTTCATGATAATCTCATTGTATTGTCTTCACTAAAAATATATGTATGAATCGTAAAAGAGTAACTAGTACTAGAATGAAATGGATAGCACTTTTCAGTATGCGGTACGCGTAACTCGATAGATCAACATCATAGAGATACCGCGTCCCAGCTTTGTCAGGATGTTTGAGTCTACGTATTTATTAAAACGACGAATTGGTGCTCATTACAAATAATGATTTACCCATAATTATGAGCAGTACCTATATATAGACATCCATGATCCAGTTTTCTCTACCTTTTTTTGTGTTGTCGTTACAATGTGGACCGTGAGTTTATCTGCCAGCGAAGTTGCAGTTTCCTGTAAACTGCGAACTGCGCCTCATGCTTTGATACTGCTCAGTTGTTGTCACTTCCACACCAGCGGTATATTTCGTCAGCCTCCTCTGAATTTTGAATTGAACTTAAAGTAAATAAATTAACAGAACCAAATGAGGTTAGATGAACCTCACAGCGTGCACGCAGTCTTCAAGAATAATAAACGCAATTTTCGTGAATAGCAGAAGCTTTTTTGCTTTTAGAGGTAGGGTAATTGCATCCTGTTCTTTATCACGCTGTTGCTTAAAATAGTTATTAGCTACAGAAAGATGGATTTCCTTTCTATCTCATATGCAGGAAAGGGAATTTTCACTTTCCAATCATTACCTCACAAATGACTTTCTGCACCATAGTATTATTATTTCATCTATTCAGATTATTTTCGATTACTTTGCTGAATAGTTTTGTAAGCGAGAAGTATGCGGCATATCCATTAAAAAGATTATTCGGAATGGTAAACATGCAGTACTATTCATTTTATACTGCTCTCAAAGATTACTCTATAACATGCAGCAATAAAATAGTACTACATGAAAAACAACAATAAAACAGTGGAAATCACGGTGTCGGAGTCAACTGAGTTTCCCTTATTGAGTCAAATTAACCCGTAAGCTCCACTCTTGGTGGTATCATTCCGTCAAATCGTATTTGCGACAAATCAAGATGAACGATAGAATAAATAATGTAGGTGAGGAAATCGGCGGATTAGATCCCTAATTTCGTGATAAGGATTGGTTTTGACGGCTGCCTCGGTCAAGTTTTAATATGAAGTGAGTACGATTTGATCCATGCAGTGTAATACTTATGTTAAAAAAAAAAAAGGAATTAGCGTAAGAAACTCAGGTGGTGTTCCAATTTTATTGATCGTTATTCTGGAAAAGTGAAGCATATATGGCTTTCATTGTCCTATCATATGGTTGATTAAATTATCTCTCTCTTAATTTATTTTAAAATTAATGCTGTAGTTAGTTACAATATCAAATTTGTATTGCTTCCTTCATAATTTTTAACACAGTTTATTTTGGAGGATATTGATCCTATCCTATATATTGTCTAATTGGCAAGTAGTGTTTGATGGTTACTTTTATGGTTGTGAAACTTATTCACAATTTATATATAAAATCATTTTATATATTTAACTTATTTCTGACTACTTTATTGAACAGTTTTCGCATGCTAATTTTTTGTTGACATAGGACTGAAAAAATTTGAAATCTCTACAGAATGCCAATGATCAGAGAAGTGATGTTCGCCGCCAGTACAGCGAGTGCGTATTCGCATGGTATCAAGGAGAAGCCCGCTGGTATCATTCCGTACTTTGTTTTACAATATAACTGTATCTTTTTGTGATAGACCTTTTTCCTAAGAGGTTATAAACGAAGTTGAAGGTAACAGTGCAGTATGTGCAGTATGTGGTGATGGCCATGCGAAATTGCACTACGGTATCTTGGCCTGCTACGGATGCAAAGGATTCTTTCGACGAACACTTACTGGAAAGTATCGATATGTATGCAGATTCGGCAATAACTGCATTGTTGATAAATGTGAATTATTGCTGCTATTCATAAACTTTTACAGTCAGACATCTTAAAAACGTAATATGGATGGATAGCATACTGTCCCAAAATGTAGTGGTATGCGATTTTCATTGCTGTCATGGCGTTGTTATTCAAAGAAGTAAATTTCTACATAGTTTTCATTAAAATTTTGAGAGAAAAATAAGGACATTTTAAACAATATTGAAAGGGAAATATGATAATTACGAAATTTTCCTCTTAAATTTTCTTAGGGAAACTATCTTTTTCATTGGAAAAACACTTGTTACGAATTACTTTAGCAAAAATATGCACTATGTATAAATAAAGAAGCAAACTGATGATAGGTTGACCAGTGGCCAGTAAACGAATTAATTGGGATGATTTAAAGATAATAAATAGAAGTCCTCTGTAGAAGACCCATTAACAGTTGCTTTTAGCATGCAATCGTCCCCGATAAAATACACTGTTCTGAATGATCGAACAGTAGTAGCGAAATTTAATGTGATATATCGATAAATATCATCAAACAAGTGCCTTGTCAGATTTCTTCACTGATATGTTTCAAGAGGAATGTTTAAGCTTGCAGTGAGCATGTGTGGTAGAGGCACATTTCCACGTGGCTTTAGGACCAATATTGAAAAAAATTTTTCAGAGTCGTTCACAAACGACTTCCATCCAGACAATGGTTAGTTACATTTCGACGCTTTGACAACAATGAAGCGCATAATGATGACCTACATTGTACTCATTTGCAATATGACTCTTTAAATTATTTAGATCAACGAAACAGCTGCCGTCATTGTCGTTTTCAGCGATGCTTGGAAGTTGGAATGGATCCTAAAGGTATTCTTCCAGTTAAAAAAAAAAAGAAAAAAAAAAAACTAACCACTCACTGCTGTCTTTTGTGAAAAAAAACCGTGTCGACCAAGATAGTATTACAGCAGTGCGACCAGATCGTGATTTAACTGGTAGGCAAAGAGTTCCACGTTTGCGGAAAAGACCGATTGATGAAGAATTCTTGGGTCACATGGTATGCAGCCTTTTGCCTATTATTGTGATTACTTATTGTACATTACATGCAAATTAAAGTCATATATTTTATCTGTTAGGAAGTTTGTCTTTCTAGCACAAGCTGATATCACTTACTTTTCCTATCGTAGTATTTTTCCCAACTTGTTTCGATTATCAGTGCTAAAAATTTTCAGACTCATTTAATAATCATACTTCTAAATTTATCTTTTGACAGAATACCGCTATTCTGCTTTTTTTTCATATGCGTTTGCAACGTGATAACTGGCCACGAAAACTACCAGTGGAATCACATATGTTGTTAATGCAATTGATGAGTATCGAATCGAAAATTGTTGAAGAAGATGAAGGATCATCTAAAATAAACATTACTGAGAATTCATTCAAGACTGCCTCTCTTCGGGAACTTTTCGAACAAAGACCGTTTTTGGATCGTCGAGCAACTGAAGTATTACCTATTTTTCTGTTTGACTTCAATGAATTCGGTATTGGGTGTGACAGACATATATTTGAACTTTGTAAAAATAAGATGCAATAGAGATTGCCTGCTTCTTTGTAAATTTTAATTTCATACTTATTTTTACTAATTAGAATATACAAGAATGCTAATGAAATGCTCAGTATAGGTGAAGCCTACAGCTTTTTTACCACAGATTCGGTATGAGCCGTATCGGATGGCTCAACTGAATGAACTATCTCAGATAGCTCATCGCAGAGCAATTGCTGCCGTGGACTGGGTCAACTCTTTAGCCGAATTAGTTGATATTATTGATATTGAAGACAAGGTACACAGTGGATTTTCCATGCTAATTCTTATAGGAGATAATTATTACCATCACAGGACCTATTAGTTTTAAAAATACAGACGAGGTTTTATCCATTTTTATCAAACTTAAAGAAGATATCCTTCTTAACTAAGTTTCAGGACTTGAAATAGATGAACATCCGAAACACCAGCCTGTATTTTTTATAGGTTGCTCTTGTGAAGTCGTGCTACTCACCTCTGACCTTATTCAATTTCTCAGCAAAAACAGCTCAAAGCACTGATAATCCCGACATACTGTGCCTGTGCAGTTTTTCTTATGTACCCAGGAAGCTTCCGTACGAATTCACTGAAACAAAGTGATGCACTTTTTGACTGTCACAGCACTTGCCTCAAATATTTCTCTTATTACTCCATAAAGGTTATGTGAAATAAAAGTAGAAAGTTGTTTTCTTACAAGGTCATTTCAGTCAACTGTCTGAAGACCTGGTCGATCGGACATTAAACGAGCTGGTTGCCCCGTTGAGGAAACTAAAACTGAAGGAAGAAGAAGTAGTACCACTTAAGGCAGTCATCATTTTAAATCCAAGTATGTTTTCTGACAGGTTGGTACATCAGCTGTTCCTGGACCAACTTCCTATAAATTTACCGATACGTTTCCAGATGCGAGAGGTTTGTCAATGGCAGGGCAACAAGTTGTGTCAGACCTTCGGGATCGTGTCCAGGAAGTGCTGTTTCAGGTTGTCAAAGAGCTGAATCCCACCTATACAGCCACTGCGCGGTTCGGCAACCTCCTTTTGTTGCTACCTACAACCATGGTGCATGCTTCAACTTTAAAAAGAATATCTCCAATAAATTTTGATTTTATTTTCATGTAACTAAACAAGGGATTACAGTAATTTTTCCGCAAACCTTCTTGTGAGAGCGATCTAGTTTTGAAAAATTACAAATGTGTGCAGAACGTAATATGAATACTATTAAACTTTTTAGGTACTATCTGGCATAATGAATGAGAACCTGCAGTTCTTGCAAGCTTCGACTAGAGGTGAAAGAGGCGATCTACTTAGTGAAATGTTTGGTGAGGCATATACTAAGCTGCATGACCCAGTCACATCCACATCAACGCTTGAAAATCCTGCCGAAATATCGTTAAAGGTTGTCTTCATTTAGTTGCAGCTAATGCAATAAAATGAATAGTGGCTTCGTATTTCAGGGTACAAACTGACTTACATTATTAAAATATAAACCGCTATTTGTAACTGCTAAATTCTACATTAGATTGATACTGTAATCTGTTACGGGTTGTTCTAGTGCGCCAACTCATCAAACCGATCAGATGGCAATACGGTAAATCACGGAAGATTTAGCAGGGACTCGAGCACACAAACCTCTTCAGATGACAGTCTTAAAGGATCGTCAATGGGCACCAGCTTTTCCAAATCACTTTCCCCTCCTAGCCATGTAAAACATTTTTCACATCGCTTCAATACCAGAAAGGTCAATAACTATGTTGTAATTCTTATTACAACAAGCTTCTGTTTTTCTGCTTCACAAAACTGAATCCGACCGTCTCATTGCGGTGCAAAAATGATAACGAAGCAAGGTTACACCCAAGCTACGAAACCATGCTAAATCTGTACTACATAGCCAAAACATTACTTAGAGGAGAAAAATATAAGCCAGCCAGATACAACCCCTATTGTCTACCTCTGAAGTAATTACACCAATTACTGAGACGTTCGTGACCAAAAAAGATTGCAGGTCAACTTAAATCCACTTCAGTACCATTTCGATGATGGTACAACTAATTATTCGCTCGCCCAGGATTATACTGATATCCATAATGATTTTGGTGATTTATTCTTCTTAATGGACGACATCAAATGATCACAGTTATTTTCGCATTCACAGTTCACTCATACATAATGCACTCAATAGTCACAAATCTCTCCCGTGCCTCCGGTCTTGTGATAGTGCCTTCACTATTGTTCCATTTCTCACTTAAATTGTTCCAGCTGGGACGCGCAATCTCTCCCGTTCCATTATACCATTTACAGTTGTATTTGACACAGTACATGAAGTTTCATAACTCCAATTCACACCTCAATAGCAATATGCAAAAAAATTTTCATGTGTTGCACTTCTTTGCCTCCTACTCAAATGAAAGAAGATATGTTGTTAACCATAAAGCGTAATAAATAGGTAATGAGAACGACAGTTAGATGTCCACAGATAGTTTCTTTCAGTCGCAATGATCTAAACTGTTCCTAAGGACTTTTCCCCTTTACCATATTTTGAGTTGTGGTTCCACATATGTATTCCAATCATCACTGTACTTTTCCGAGCTATATTATTTAGTAATAGTTAGCTTCTTGTATGAAAACACTACGTAAAGCTTATGACTACTGCTGTGCTTCGTACGCAATTACATGAAGACATAGATCCTCTAATATCGCAGTGGCCCCCCTTTCACAAATACGCTTCACCAAGATAAAATGTCACTCCTCCGCGTACAACACATAACGGTGAAGTATTAAAAGTGAAAAACTTTTCCTATAGAATTATGTTTCTCCTAACACCACTAAGATCCGATTAAATTCCGTTCTACTACCTCCTCGTTCCAACTCTAATTAATTTTGGTTCGATATATGCTACGCTTCGATAAAACTTACGTCTACAGGTCCTCATAATGAAGCGAATAGGTGAGCTTTTATGAAACAAAACATGCTTTTTCATTATCATAGTTCAACATGAAAATAAATTGAAACTGAAATATAAAATTGTGGAGTTCTAAATATGAGCAGCAATCATTCACATGAACACTTCATATTTCTGATGATAACTGTAAAAGAAATGTTAATAACTAGAGAGGCTTTTCACTTGGAAGGTTCCTTGAAAGCAAAAGGAATTCTCTAAAAATTAAAATAATAACAGAATAACTATTACGTACGGACAGGAAAGCATCATCCCTACTGCAACATAAAACGGGTACTCTGTAGACTGAAGTAATTCCACAAGCTGTAAAACAATTAAAATTCTTGAATTCACATGATTGGCAGGGAATTTAACTAGGCGGCATTCCCAGCTAACAAGTAAATAAACTTCACGATTTCGAGGGGAGAACAAGTGGTTGTTATGCGACGTGAAGTGACCAATACTTTTCTGTTACATAAATTTATAATTCGGCGACTAATGTATCCAGCCGTTCTTTACTCAGTCGTTCAAATTTCCCCGTCAATCGACCTAAAATTTTTTCTTTAAAAAAACTTAGGAATTTCCAAAAGTCTAATTCCCAAAAGACAGAATACAAAATTCAAAAATAACCTTTGTTATCTTTCACAGGAGTTATCGCAACTATTTCAACATTAGAACTTGTAAGTTTTTCTTCCATTACTTGCTTCAAAATGGATAGCGCAATCTTTTCTGCTTCCACTAGTGAAATAGACTGCAAAAAAGTAACAAAATGAATACACTTTTTGTGACCAGCTATCTATTCAAAAGAACAATATTTTCAAGTCCTACAAAAAATCAAGAAGGCAATTTGAATATAACCATAAATGAACTGTTTATAGCACACCACACAATGTACTCCACAACAATACCTCATGATACTGTTCTTTCAAACTTTGCTCCGCTCCATCTGAAGCAGCTCCAATCGACTTTGCCAAGCAATCGATAAAAGTGCCCGATGGGTCCAAATGAAAACTAAATCAAAACAAAACATTACGGAAAAAATAAAATTTCAGAACCAAAAAAAGTGGATGAACGCAATATGTTCATTGTATAAAGTTAAAACGACAAGAATGAAAACCCACTTAGCAGAACAATAAATGAGAAATAATGAGAAACGTACAGCCGTGGTCCATCTTGATCAACTCCCGCGAACAGCATGGCAACACCGAACGGTCTTGACATGGATGCCTGAAATTCACTGTTTTGCGAACAATTTCCAAAGCATTTCCTAAATTTAAAAATATTCCAACTAAATTATGTCACAGATTTCTAAGTAATTATTGTATTAACACCGAATGCTGAAATAATCCACACGAATCTAATCTGACAAGAAAATTAAAAACTAATAAAATAAATTCATATAAATGAAGAAAGAAATATTCCCAGACAAAAAAAAAAGCAAATGGAAATTGTTAACCAATAAATGATTTTAATAGCAATCATAAAAACAAGGGAACAAAAATATTACTAAGACGTGGCAAAGACCAACCTTAGCATCATCATCACCAAACTGTAGCGCCAAATTAGCAACTGACATTGTTACATCTTCAACTCGTATTTTACGATTGTAAGTGAACCAAAAATTTTGTGCTTCGATCTGCGCCCGCTCCACTAGTGTTCTCGAGTCGGCAATAAGACCAGCAAACGTTACTGCTGCAAGGCATCGCGTCATTCGGATTCTAGCTTTATTGAATTTCTTATTACAAAAACTTACCAACATGTGAGTCGACCTTAGATATTTTTTCAATGGCATCATTTACCATCAATTTCGATGTAGCACGCTTTTCTGCAGCCAAAATTACTCCTTCAGTTGTACGGATACCAATACTTGTTGAACCCAACTAAAAAGAAAGAGACTGCTGAATTCAACGAAAATGAAAGAAAATGAGGAGTAGGTAAATGGATTTCGAATCGTAACAAATCACCTTCACAGCTTCAATTGCATATTCGACTTGAAAAAGTCGGCCTTCAGGCGAGAAAGTATTGACTCCACGGTCATATTCACTTCTAGTTAGAAACATGACCTGAAAATAACGATGTCCTCATTCACCCATGAGCAGCAACTTTACCATGGTTAAATGTCAAATGACTTCAACAATGTGTACGTTTATAGGGGTATAAATAAAAGCACTGAGATAAACCTTGGAAAATGAAGAATGCAATATCTTTGAAAATAAAACAATGTCTGTAAAATCTTAAGTACTCTCAAAAAGAAAGGAATTGACTCCCTTTCGCAACTTTCTTGTTGACTATACAGATAACTTCTCGATTCCTCAAGAAAATTCTGACTAGAAGACTTCCTGGATTTGTAAAACTTTTTAATTACTAAACTGTCAGTAGTTTTTATCAATAAAATAACAGAATATCAGAGAGTCACTAGAGAAGGGGAAGGATTCCATGATATTTGTATATCCATGAAAGTTTTAATGCCTTAGCTTCTGCTTACTTCCAGAAAACTTCCCGACACACCTCAGAAAGACCTGAAGTGAAGTTCTTTACAGAAACGACTAGCATCTCACTTTGATATGCTTCCACAGTAAACTTAAATACAAATGCACCACGACAAGACGACACCAATAGACGCTAGGTGCAACAACACATCCCAATTTTCATTGCGTTTCAGCAATAGTGATCCATCATTAACGTAGATATTGTTAACCTCCGTGGCGCGTTATGAAATCTGAAGCTCAGGAGGTGCCATTATTACTCCTCACTGATTCGATAAAGATACGACTTCCGTCCATTTATGATTTCGGCAACTGTACTCATTTTCTGGAACCGAATTCCACATTCATCTGCTTCTGCAGAGCCCGTGAAATATGAGATTGTCTGAAACGGTCTCTTTGATACGGCTCAATATTTTATGACTTGAACAGAGGTGATCTGAAAACCATCAATTATGGTCTAAACTCAACAAGTGGATTTATTATTGGATTTTACCGCCGTGTTTTGACTGCTTATGGCTCACTCTTAAGGTGTTCATTTGTTTGTATCCTCACTTAGCATTAATTTCAGACGTCCAATGTTATGTCTTACAAATGGCAAAAGGAAGTTTGGGGATGTGAGCTAGATGGAAATGAACGAATTATTGACTGGTCATTCTTGTCGGAAGCGAATTTCACATTAGCCGTTTTACTGACTTCCAGTGGTATTTTCAAGTTTTTTTTTTTCGTGTATGTGTGAAGATTCACATTTAATCCATAATTCCGACATTTAAAGATGTAGCAGGGAAATTTTGTTAGCAGCATTGCGAATGTGGTTCGGGTAATTACGGCAATATTTCGGACTCGAAATTTGCTTTTGTTGAACACAGATAAGAGCTCGCTTTCTTACTTTTCCTGTTCTTTCAGAAATGAAGGACTGAAGGCTCTCATGCTTAAATGAATACAAATTTTTTGCTTTTGTTTGGTAAATATGGAATTTTCAAAGTTTATCTTTCACGAAGTAGAGTCGCTGCCTTTCTTTCCACTCATTACTTTTTTTTTTTTTTGATCAATTACAATTTTTGTTGGAAACAATTGTCCTCTTTTGTTTAGGTGGAGTTCTAATTTATTCTAATGTTGGAAGCAGTGGCGTCAGACTCTGTGTTACTCACTTACAGAAATTTGCTCCAGCTGTAAAAGAGGCTGCTGCTGTATGCGTCCTCCCTGATGCTAGTGGTCTAGCATTTATTCTTTTAAAGGGGAGTGTTTTGCTGATACCTCTGCGTTGTATTTTAGTGAGTTTTTGTTCCTTCAATTAACAGTAACGTCTCTGCATAACGAGCAGGTTGAGAATTGGGATATTTGCATAGTGATTTCAGAATCTCACTTATATCATACGTTGTTATTACTATTTTTGAGGACGTACCGTGGGGTAGATGTGATATTTTGGCTAATGATTCCATTTCAATTTTGGAAGTTAATGGAGTGGAGGAAGGATGCTTGTGCACACCGACGTCAGCACTTTGTTACAATGCTTTTCATTCAAATCGGCCTTATTTAATATATGCGAATAAGGTAATCAGCATTCTATTTCTTTTCCAGAGTAGTTGTTTTAAAGAGAACGACGAAATTTATGTTGTTCGTTATAGGCTGGACAGTTGTTCATAATTGATTTGACCATGATGGCAGTATCCGTAATGTTAAGAGCACCGGAGAGTATCCACAATATTGCTTTGTATACCAACAAAGACGATGTTCATTTGCTGGTTTGTTTTTCGAATAGTCGAGAATTTTGATTAATGACATTTAGAAGATTAAAGAACGATTTTAATTTTCTCCTAGAATCTTTTTGCAACTTTACTGCAGGTAAGCGGTTTCACTGGAGAACAATGGATATTGCCATTGGAAACTGATGGACGTGGCTTGCGTGAAACACTGGGTCAGGTTATACCATGGGATTTGAGAGAACATTATAACAAAAGATCTCATATCAGTGTTGCTTTTGATGGATTGCTTGCCGTGCTTAGCACTGAAGACTGTGTTATTAAAGTAAGTTAGGGTAGAATTTTCGAAAAAAAAAATGATTGATTTACTAAGTTTTGGGTAGCCTAAAATCCTAAAAGTCTCTCTTGAATGGCATGTAGTACTATTACTTAACCACGGACATAATTATTCTTTAAGTTTTACGACGATGCTGATATGAAAATAGCGAAGAATTCAGTCTCTGTACCTAAAAATACATGGCAAGTACATGTTCTTCCACATGCAATATTTGCGATTACAGATCAGGCTTCCGGTGCTGAAACTTCCGTCTACTTCGGCGTGAGTTTTTAATTGTTTATTAAATTAATTTGCTGTTTCATATATGGTTTATTATTCCAAATAATTATACAGCATCCTGACTATACTGACATAAGTGTATTGTGCTGTATCTTGTCACTTCTTATTTGTTTTTTAAATATATGTTTAACTATGTGAATGACTTTAAAATACTATTTTAGGGTTTGTTTACAACATCGAACATTTTTTATGAAAAAATCCTTGATTTTCCGGACGAGAAAGTATTGGGTTTCGTACCGATTTTATGCGAAAATATTCTACCTTCATGTTTGCTTGTCATGGAGCGTGATGTCATTGTTTTATCTCCGAACAAGTTGTTCCTTTTATTATCCTCTTTATGTTTGTCTTGTGTTTGTTCTTTTACAGTTTTTAGTTGCGGACTTGTTGACTGTTGCGCTGTTTAAAGAGCTTTTCGAGGAATTAGTAATGAAATATTTAGGTCTTCACGTGAAGTTTTGGTTGATTACATTGCGAAACTTGACTACAATTATAACGTCTGCACATTGGTTGCTGAAACTTTTAAAATGAGTACCACAGACTTAGTGCAAAATATTCTCGACGATACTTTTTCCAATATTCAGAACTTTGAGGACCGAGAAATCATTCTGAATAAACTGATTCATCTTGCACTTGATTCATCTGTAAGTTTGTAATAATCTTGACAATTGTTAATCAAAATTTGTTAGGAGGCGTGTGTGTTTCAAACTGTTTTGACGATCTCTTCCTGTAGTTGATGTTAAAAGTAAAAAATGCACTAATTATATTGATGTACACATTATCATCATATCTTTCATTAAATATGTTTTTTTTTTTTAAGTATTTGAAATGATATGAATTAATAATGATGTGTGAATGTATTTATAGGTGATATTTATAAATAGTATAGAAATCTGAATATGCAACACCAAATGTAGAAAGAACTTTGGATATGAATGGATCGTTTCGAAATTTTTGTTGAACATGGTATTTCTCAAAATTCTGGAGTAAGTTTCTTCAGATGGATCTTATCGGTTTAGTACATTGGTGCACGAAAAACAGTTCTGAACACGCCCTTGTGGAAGTGGTACGAGATATATGTGCAAGTGATCCGAGTGAGGAATGTAGACATCATATGATCAACTTGTGCATGGCTCGATACAAAGTCTATCCTCAAGAGCAGGATAAGATTAAAGCAACTTTAAAGTAAGTTCTTTTACGTTTGGTGTTTGCTTGTTTTTTTTTTTTTTTGTTTATGTATATATATATTATTGCTCCGATGTATTTTCCATATTTGTTGTTAAAATATGAGCAACCAAACAGGGTCTTGAGTATCTCTTATTACTTTTTTGGAAACTCGATTTTCAGTGAATTTTTGGTACAACATCCGGACGTTCACATCGGTATGGAAAAGTTACTTGAAGCGGATTTCTGGACGACTGTTGCCATAATCATTGATAATTCGCTAGATAAGGCTGAGACTGTGGGAAGATATCTAGCAAGAACAGAAAAGGATTGGCCCGTAATTCATAGTTCATTTATTGTGAAAATTTTGTCATCATTGTGTTGGAAATCATACAGCAAGGAGGATGGTGAAATGCTTTTACGTCGTATGACGGAATTTCTGCCCTGCCTCAGATCTGTTCCACATCTCACTGCTTTTGCGAAGATTGGTGTCGAACAGTTAATAAGGTTTGCAATTTTCCTTATGTTAGAATCAAATTCTCTTTTATGTTTTTAAGAACTTAGTATGCTATTAAATTATAATTTGACTTGAGCACATATATCAACTCAATTATATTGCTTTACAGTTATCCGCATAATGCAGCTATTCTCTACATATTGTCTTCGTTATACTTGATGCAAGCAGCATACAATACCGTAAGTTATTCAAGCTTTGGTTTGGAAAAGGTTTTTTTTACAGTGAACGAAGTTTTTTTACTGGTTCACGGTTTCAGTTTTCTTTCTTTCTTTTTTGAAAGTTTTTTTAAAGTCGATTACTGATTATCGTAGCAATTAAAGTTTTAAGTAAGCTTCTTTTTCTTTGACAGGAAACATATTAAGGAGTGAAAATCTGTGTCAGAAGACTGAATGTAATGCGCAGAAGGACATTACAGATGATAATTAAAATTCATATTGCAGTGTAGTCCTTCTCCTACAGACACTCTTATCTCAAGTGGATCAAACTTTACTGCCGTGGTAACGTCTGAAGAATCTGTTGGCTATTGGGGAGAATTCTCTCCAGGAACACTAAAATCGAAAGAGTGTGAAAAATCTCTTGAACGACGCGTATCTCCTTTACGTATGCTTGATGTACCTGCTCGAGTTTGTAGCGTTTCTTGCGGTACCGAACATTTACTTTGTCTAACCATACATGGAAAAGTCTATGCTTTTGGTCAAAATAGGTTTGTCGTGTTTGGTAATTAAACGTCATGGATTTATTTGCGAATTAGGATTTTCCAGAATTTTTACTTTGCTGAATAAGGCAGTTTTAAAGTAGTTTTCGTTCTGTCAAATATCATCTTCAGGTCATATTAAACATTATCGAATATAATGTATCCTTCAATTCTTTTAGGTTTGGCCAGTGTGGCGTTGGTCACACCCATGAGGTTGCAGTAGCAACGGAAATTACTGGTAATTATGGGACGGCCCGTACTGTATGTGCTGGACATTATCATTCAGCACTAATCAACCACGAAGGATATGCTTTTACTTGGGGTTGGTCGTTTCATGGGCAACTAGGGATTGATGTTCGTTGTTCATTTAGAGATGAACTTGTTCCAAGGCAGGTGAAGTCTTTGAAGTAAGTTTGTTGTAATGATTAATATTTCTCACTTCCTTATTTTACTGGTCAACTTCATAAGTTACTTATTTTATGAGTCTTTCTTTCATGAGGTGCTGTGCAATTTTTTAATTCACTTTCAGTCTTGTGTCCAAAATAGTTTTTTTATTTTTATGTTTAAAAAAAAAAAAAAAAAAAAAAAAAAAACGGAAAAGGGAACTTTATGCGCGGATAAATCTAAGAAAGTTGAAATTAAGAAACTCATAAGACTAAGAAATTGGGCGCTAAAGATACGTACTGGTATTGTGTTATTTCAGTGGGAAAGTTATTTCGGTTGCTTGTGGATATGCCCACACATTGTTTTTGATGGAATCAGGTGTAGTTTACTCTTCCGGCAATGGGACGTATGGACAGCTCGGTGTTGGTGCTGAAATAAAAAAACGTTTCCAGCCTGAAGTGGTCCCTGTCCCTGATAAAATCACCATGATTGCATCGAAATATTTCCACTGTCTAGCGGTATCTGAAGCGCAGAAAATTTATTGCTGGGGTACTAATCCCCAGGCACTAAAAATGAAAATGTTTGTCAAACGAAGATTACGCATGGAAACAGATAAAACTACTGCACTTGTTGGAAAACGAAATGATAAACTGGCAATTAGTAATGCTCATTTGACAGTCAATGAATTGGAGCATATGGTTTGTTTTTCAGTCGTGAATGGTATTTACTTTATCATAAAGTTTAACGGAAATGCACTTGATAAGTATCTTTGCTTGATTGTAGGTGCAAGGAAGAATAGTACACATTGACGCAGGTTACAGTCATTCAGCTCTTGTAAACGAACATAAAAATCTATACACGTGGGGTAAAAGTTTGGATATGCAATTGGGTCACGGTAACAAGAAAGAACAAGATGAACCTCATCAGCTGTTTGAACCTGCAGATGTTGCTTGGGATTTTGTTTCATGCGGTATGCAGGAATTTATGTCTTGCTTTTACTAAAGTATTTCTTAATGTGGCTACTCAAATTTATATACTTCTTAGTCTTTTTCTCTTATAGGATATGATTTCACCACAGCAGTAACATCCAAAGGTACCATTTACGTGTGGGGAAGAAATTATAAAGGCAATTTGGGCGTCGAATCAAGTGTTTCCTCATCAGTTACTCGTAAAATTGTGTTCAAAACAACGAAGGGTCCTTCGAGAACAATTGAAGTAGCTGGAGATAATCCTTGCATACCGCGACCAACAAAATTTCCTTCTTTAGTTGCATTTACGCTCACAGGTTTTTCATTATTGATTTTCTGTTTGAAAACCTATTTCTCTACGACTAGACATTGTATTAAAGAAAGTATGTCTTCGTTTTCTTGCTGACTTTTAGGATTCACTGAAATTTCAGAAATATGTTTCGACGAAGTGAGAAAACGCAGTTTCATCGATTTTGTTAGGACCATGGATTCAGAGGCGATCTCAAGTATTTCTTCTCAACTTCTAAGAAATCCAGTATATTGCTTTCCTGCTGTTTACGTACATTTGTTGGCTGGCGATCTTATTCATGCTGTTGAACTTCTTGTGCAGTTGACATCAAAAGAAATAGAAGCAGTAACCGGAAATAACAATGACTTGGAAGGAAACGAAGTGTTTACGTCCATTGATGTCGTTTGGGATGTATTGTGCAGACACCCAAATTTCACGGTCCAATCCAAAGCTGTATCGGATTTGCTTAGTGCTTTCGCTCTTGGTGGTCGTATTGTTAAGAGCAGGAAATTGAGCGCCCTGGTTTCACTTCTTTTGATTTCGAAACCAAAAATACTTTCTTCACTGAATTCATCGGAAATTTTGGAAATATTAGAGAAATGGCAGCCAGACCCCTATGCTTATGGGCTACAAATATCTCAAAATTCTGTGCAGGTTTGTTAATATAATTTATTGGGCGAAAAGCTGATGAATATGTCCTACTTTTTTTTTCATTGGTGCATCATCTAATTAAATGGCAACTACAAACTTATTACAAGTAAGAAATCTGCAATAAGATCGAGCGTGGAAGCCAATAAAGTTACAACAGATACAACTACACAACTCGTAAAGGTGGTGCCCATTCCATTGTATCCCTGTATCATCATCTTTTGTTTTTGTGTTCATTATCTTGTTCTCTTCACTACCAGAATTGTTTCGCACGCACTTTCGTTGATTTGATTTAATTTAACGATTTATTATTTATGGCATCATTGCGGTAATAGTGGAAGTCAGATTTTATGATATTGGAAATATTCGAAGAAAAATAGAAAATCATTTATTAGGTGACAGCCAACTACAGTGTGAACTAGCTAGGTGATTGTTGTTTTTTTGATTAGTCCATGCGTGATACATATGAATTTTTTTTAAAGTGCGTTAAAATAGTTGACATTGTCTTAGTACACAGTCGGACCGGACTAATTTATATGTTGTTTGGTAGTTGATTAGAAGAGTTCAAAGACATCAAATTCCCTGGTCATTGAGTAGCATGAGCCAAATTGACTTTTTAGTCTTTTGGGTACCAAACTATTTCTGACTCAACAGGGATTGGAATATTAGTCGATTCTAGTGTAGACTTCATTCTACAGTACTTTGCATAGAATGACAACTTCAGCAGAACTTGTAAGAGGAAAGTAAAAGTACAGATTCTTTGTGAATGGGGCTAGAACTGTTAAGTTGATAAGAAGTACAGAAGTTTAAGGTCGAGCAAAATAACATATGGTTTTCACTATTAACTAGTAAGTTCAACAAAATTGATGTTTTTAAAAAAGGTTTTGATTTTGCTGACGTCCTTTTGTTACCAGTTTCATATTTTTATTCCGTACAATCCCAGAGAGTTGTTTGCATCACAAAAAAGTGCACTCCTGTGAAAAGAATTCTTTCTCGCATTTCATTTCTAAACTTGCTTACACTGTTTTTGTGACATATGCTAGATTTTTTTTTTTCGGATTTTTTTTTTTTTTTTTTTGCTACCTATTTTTATGACATCTTGTTATCCCACTCTCAGTGGCTGGTGAATTGCTGCTGAAATTCATTCCTCTTCATAGTTTAACTTCTGATTGAATTAAATATAATTGTAGTTTCACAATTTGATTCATATATTTCAGAATTACTCAGGAAGAGTGCGTTACTGGACCTGCTGTGGTGCTGTGGAAAAGTGCCCTACAGTAGTCCGGAACAGTACAATTAATGATAAGAGACGAATTTGTCCAAGGTGCTGCGAAAAATGGTCGTGTTTAGTACGAGCGAAATTCCTTAAATACGAAAACTACACCAGCAAATAGTGAAGAAAATCTTCAGTAATAATAAAATTAATCCGCCTCTTCACGAGGATATAGGTAAACTTTATGGCATAAAGAAATAACAGTTATGAAAATGTTGTAAGTAATCGTAAAGGCTAAGTATAGATTTGGTTGAGGGAGTAGGCTGAAGCCTGCCTATATGTTTTCGAATTATATGAATGTCATTTTCTCTTTTCTTGTTCCATCCTTAAAAATTTCCCGCTAGTTAAATCCTATGCGTATTTGACATGACATAGTATGGTAATCCCAAAATTTTTTTATTTTTCCGGATATGAACCAAATGTTTCACATGCTATGTATGTTTGTGTTTATGAGCAGAGATTTATGCAAATTTGCCTGCTTCGATTGCTACAATTTATTTGTATTTTAAAATCACCTGTAAAATGAGCATTCAAGTTCAAATCTTCTAGGAGTTTGAGATATTAGCTGAATTTTACTGGAACGAGATTCATATTCTATTACTGCTAAATACTTGTCAATTTCCACTTATTTAAAAGCAAAAAGAAAAAAAAAACCTTGCACTTGAATGCCTGGGTTTAATCATTTATCTATCTTTGTAGACTGTGGAAGCGCACAAGGCGCTGTTATTGGTGTGAAATGAGTACAGAATTTAGAAGTAAATGATATTTTGTTAATATCTGTAATCTGCTGACTCTTCAAATATGTAGTGTTGCGGGACTTTTTTTTTATCTGATCTGATTATAGATAATTCTAGGAAGAAAGTCAAGGGAAGACAATGTTTTCTAGTTCCATCCAGTCATGTACATAATGATGCTGCATCTGATTTACTGTAATGAGGGTATGTCTTACTTGACTCACTGCATTTCCAGCTTCACAGAAGATTGCTAAAAATCTGAAATATGTTCTCTTAAACAGCTGAGTTCTTAGAAACACAAAAAATAACGGATTCCTTTTTTTTCCGTCGTTTTGTAAAATTTTCTAATATTTTTTCATTCCGGTCGCTCTTTCAGGTTCGTTTGAAGCAACTCTTCGATACATGAGTCTTAAAATATCACTCTTACATGGTTGGAAAGTTAAAATTTTTCTTACAACCGAGGCATCTTTTCAGAAGTAGAGAATTCTGTTTTGAAATTTTTCGAGGAAATTGGACATTTGTTTTCGGTCTCTTCCGCTTCTTTTTAGAGCAGACCAGCTGTTATTTTGAGTTGTGAAATTGTTTAATATGCCCGTATTTCATTTTCAGTGTTGTTTCATGGAGTTATAGCCTTGGTAATCTTCAGGCAAATAATTTAACTTCTGAGCATGTTTAAGAACCAAGTTTGTTGTCCACACTTTTCTTCATCTTACATTTCGAGTAATTTTCGGTTTTCTGTTGGGAAATACATTCGACAGATTATTTTAAAACAAGTAATATAGATATTAAGAGACTGACAGTAAACCATATATTGGGAAGTGTGGAGTTTTATGCATGTATCAGGTCGAACTCGAAATGTTTAAATGGAATTTTTTAAGACCGGTGAAAGTGTCATATGGTATATTCAGCATGTGAGATTGTTTGCATTTTATTTTGATCATTCTCATAAGTCCGGATTTGGTCATCAGTTTGTATTGCATCCGGAAAAATTGTTGTAGTGCAATTCTATAATATTTATGTTTCATTTTTGTAAATTGCTGTGTATTAAATTTACTTATTTTTATTTTTGCCTTTCTGGCAATCCCACGAAACCCAGGTTTGTTGTAGTGAATCGAACTAAGAAGTAAGCACAGTTCAGAAGAAGCAGTCAAAAATGTTCCAGTAAGCCGGACTGGTTTAGATTAATGCCGTTAGAGTAGATGAAGTCTGGAAGGAGAAAAGATGGTACTTTCCAAGTAATTCTTGGTGGAAAAGGAGTCAAGATTTGTACCATAGCTCATTCTTGGATCGAGTTATTTGAACGGCACCATTTGTCCTGAGAAGTCCAACTTTGGAAAGTTGGTTTTCGGTTCGTGGTTGCTCGTTTCATTTGACTACATTTTGGAAATGTAAAAGGGTGTAATATAAAACGGAATATTTTGGTAGTTTCTCGTTAGTGCAAATTCTTCATTGGCAAGTTTAGTTCCGTGATTTACTCGAGTCTTAGAAGTTTTTTGCGGCATAGTGTAAACTATTCATCGTCCATAATAATTTTAGGACTTTTTTTGCCAAAGTGGAAGTTATTCAACAAAATAATGGCAATTCTTTTTTCAAGGAGAAACCGAACGACAAAGATCTTTGATACACAATGGGCAATAGCAATAGCAATCACGGGTAGCCTGTTTGGGTATGGGTTAAATATGTAATGTCCTATTTTGTTTCAAAAATCAAATGTGGAAAACTGGCAACTGGGCGTAAATTTTATTGTATACCAGTGGAGTCGTTCCAAAGCATCTGTGTTTGGTGTCGTCAATTAGTGAATATTGCTGTCGAGTGTTCTCCATCCAAAAATCATCAGTTGTCTGATAGATAAAATTCTTTGCAAGATTTGATTTGAATGGGATCGAGAGAAAGTCTGTAATAGCAGTGCTTTCCAATAATCATTCTGCTTAAATTCAAAACTGTATGTGGTAAGCTTGTTTTATACCCGGTTAAGTTAAATTATTTTCCTAGTTATGACAAATTAAAGAATTATGGAGGAGTCGAAGAAACAAAAAAAAGAGACACTTTCCGAAGCAGATCAAACCGTATAATTGCATTGTGTTGCATTGGGTAGCTGAAAATGTACATGGAAATTAACCGAAAGAAGAAAGATAACTGAATAAAATATATCCCTTTTCTATGATCACATAAACAATTCAAAAATATGATACTAAAATGTCCGAAATAAGGAAAATGATTAGGAAATAGTGGTGATTGATTGGAAAACAAACGATCTGGTGGAAAGTAATAAAGAAGGAAAATGATTGATTAAAGTTTATCGTCTGCGTCTAGATGTCCATATTTCCGGTTTTACAAGCCTTAAAAACGATTATGAAGGGCATCCATGTTGCACAGTTTACCATTTCCTTGTAGCACACAGTCTTACCCTTATTGTATCTTTTCTTTACCCTTTCACTCACTACTGGCTATAAGTCCAACTTGTATACAGTTTGCAAATGTTGTTTATCCAGGACTTTGTGTCCTGGCAATATCTTAACTTTTTTTAAGCACTATCTTAGAAAGATTTAAAGGTATTGGGATTTCATAAATTCTAGCGGATATCTTCGAAAATATTTGAAATGCTCGGAAGTAAAATGAACATATTTGTTAGTAAACTAAAGTAAATGCAAATGTTTGGTACCGAAAACTAACAGGACACAAGTGTTACAGATCTGTATTAGGGAGAGTGTACGTTGCATATGATCTAACACTATCACCAGTGTTATTCAGAAGAAATTTTTGATGACATTGTCCCAAGTATTCAGCTGAATGAGCAGTTAATCTTTCCAGCCTTTGTGATTACGGGATCCGATCTAGTTTTGAATCCAAATATGCTTCCATGTCGGAATGTTGCATTTTTTTTCTTTTACGAGAACTACGAGAAGACTGTGTTTAAAAAATTATTTTCACTCCTATTTTCCAACCAGTTTTAAAAATACTACTGCTCTTTGTAGTTTAGTAACAACCCTAGACCTTTTGTATGAACTACTTTGTTGCGATAAATGGATTATCATATTTTCAGGAAATGTCGATGGTGGATAGCATCAAAGTAATCAAGTAAGTCTTTTTGCATGAGTATTTTATACCACGTCGCAGCGGTGATCTATAGGTGTAACCAGTTTTTATTAAAAGACCATTTGTTTTGTAGCCCAAGAAGTTACGATGATTTGTCTGCAATAGCGGAGTCAGTCCGGAAACAAGTACAACTAAAAGAGAAACCGAAAATAGGCATCATATGTGGTTCCGGTTTAGGCAGCATTGCAGAATGTACCGAACAGGCAGTGACATTACCCTACAGTAAGATTCCAGGCTTTCCAGTAACGCATGGTAAGTACAAATTTTTACGTGAAACGATTTCCATTTTATTCACTGCATGGTTTCGAGAGGTTTCTAAACTGATTTATAATAAAAATCCTCAACTGATGATTACGCCATAATTATTGCAGTTGTCAGCCATAAAGGCAATTTAGTGTTTGGTTACATGAACGGAAAATATGTTGTGTGTGTACAGGGTAGATTTCATCCATACGAACACGGAATGGATATGGCACTGGTTAGTCTTTTCGGTGTTTAGAGTAATTAGTAAAGAACTGCAGCCTGAAATTCAATTTATGCGTAAATCTTTTTACTGTTTGAAGTAATGATTAAGGAACTGAGAAGGAGAAATTTAGGAAAAATTGTTCAGAGCTAAATTGTTAAAGCAGATTTGCATAATTTTCTATATACTGAAAGCATATTTATAGTGTGCAATGCCAGTGCGCATATTGTACTTCCTGGGAGTAGAAACGCTTATTGTATCAAATGCAGCTGGTGGAGTGAATCCCAGTTTCAGAGTGGGTGATTTGATGATAATAAAGGATCACATATTTTTGCCTGGCCTTGCTGGATTTTCGCCTTTTGTTGGTCCTCATGATCAGCGTTTTGGTGAACGTTTTGTTTCCCTTCACGAAGCTTATGATGAAAAACTCAGGTCCTTATTTTACTTCTCGTTCTCGATTTATTTCTACAAACCACACAGTTGTATCATGCTTAGCAAGCGTTGCGAATTATAATTAATTTACTGCCACTGAATATCTTAACGCAGTAGAACCGAAGTGACCAGATGTATAAAGAAAAAACTCTTTTTAGACAGTTAGCCATGGAAGTTGGTAGACGGCAAAAAATACGAATTCATGAAGGTGTTTATGCTATGAATGGTGGTCCGCAATTCGAATCGCCAGCAGAGATAAGGATGTTGAAGATAATAGGAACAGACGCTATCGGTGAATGCTTTTCTATTTCATGGTTTGATTCAACAATTCAAACATTTTTCCCCTATTGCATGGGTGTGTAGTTTCTGAAGGAGTAACTGATCATTTCTCATAAACATTATTATCTTATCTTCTTCCAGGTATGTCAACATGCCATGAAGTGGTCGTTGCTTGTCAAATGAGAATGCGGGTTTTAGGCTTCTCACTTATTACGAATGTGTTCGTTTATATTAATGTATCATTAGAAGCCAGAAGTTTTGTTTGAGGAAATATTTTGCTTGGTTTACGGAGACTTTTTGGCAATAATTTTGGTTTTTGAAATGAGTTTTCCTGAAAATATTTGATCAATTGATTACAGAACAAACGTAAATGCAGATAAGCCAGTAATAGTAACGCATGGAGAAGTGGTGAAAACGGGAGAGGAAGCGAAAAAACGAGCTAATAGTTTCATATTAGAAATCGTCAAAAACTTATGATTTCTTTCATACTGTATTCTTGAAAAGGATTTATAAATATTAGGTAAAAGAGCTCCACTTATCTGAGTATTCTCAGACTCTTGGTGCTATTACTTTTGATAGAATTATTGACTAAATTGATCTGAACAACGAGTAAGTGAAGTGTAGTTTGCCCTGTAAAGCAGTTCTGTGAGAAGTGATATCACTGGATTTTGTATTTTAGTTGCACCATCAGTCAGATTTAAAAAAGAGGGTAGGAGTCTCTATGCTTATCCATTCTTCACATAAAAATTCTGGACGTATATCATTAACCATTTATCAATATTTTTAAAGAGGAGTTAAAAATCTAGGATTTTTGGCAACTTATCATCACCCTAATGATAATCTTTAACCGCCTTCTGAGAGATTTTTGATAGATTGTACGATATGTGTACAATATTCCTGCGGATTTATATTACATATCATTCCTCTTTTTGCTAGGTGTTAAGCTTTTTACTTAGAAAAGTGGTTGTCATGTGAATTGTTGAAAGATTATAGAATAATTGTCTATGGAACAATTTGAAATGTCAAAAGTAAATCTCAATATTCAAAGACAAATTTTTTTTATCACAGAATTGGCGTCGTCTAAAGAGTTATAAATATTTTGTTGCAATGTAAATTTTCTTGAGCTTTGTTTTGAAACTATAAATTAGCAAATAAAAGTTAGCAGGCAACACCTACCCAAGTGTATATTTAATGGAAATGTGCACTGTTTGCAGCAGAATATCAACTTTCTTATCTCTCTACAAATGTTTCACTGGTCGCAAAATATGCACCTCTGTGGTAGTACATCGATATTTCGATATCCAGACTGTTGAATAGAACATTTGAGAGCTACATAAATGTTCCCGTCGATAAGTTTGATTTTCAGGTGCAGAAAGTCCCTACAATCTTGATCTGGACCTGTAATTCACTTGTATCATAAAATACAAGATGTATCTTCGTTGTGTGTAGCAAACGGCATAATGTTAGAAGGTAGCTGCGGAAACTCATCTCACTAAAGTAGTAAGTAGTCTGTCGTAGTAAATATGAGACAATTGGGACCTCGAACTTCATGAATTTCCTTCTGCGATTACGCTGAGTTGTCGAATTTTTTCCGAGCAACATTTGGCTGATTTGTCACTGATCACCATTTCCACCTGAAGTTTCACAAATGCGCTGTTATATGATTACTGTGTGAAGTCACATTGTAACAAATTTAATTTCCAGTGTGTCGAATATCACAACAATGCGGAATTTTATGGGACCCGCTAGAAGAAAGTACCTTGGAATTCAGAATTTATTGTAGTGATATATGAAATGGTTATCGCTCTTTAATCTGTTGAGTTCTTGATTCGTGATTTTCGTTGCTATAACTGGTTGAAATAGAACATTCTTGAGAACATTCAGGATGCATCTATCACTAAACAGCAAACCGTTACTCACGTGTGTAATACTGGAAATTTTAGCACATAAAGCAAATAATCAATAATATAGTTGACATGATGAGCATTCAGTTTTCAATTCGATGAAACCGTTAGCCAGCCGGCCGGTCAGTAAAGAGTGATAATGATCAAGTGGGAGCTGAAAAACAGTAAAAGAAAAGAAATTTAGTAATGTAAAATGGAGATATGTTGCAAGTGAGTGCAGCATGCTAACAAGAAGCTAGCTAGCTCAACGGTGGCAGAAAGCAGCGGCAGGAGCACTAGGTAACGATCCTCAGCTAGAAGATGCAAGTGTATTGAGGATGCACAACTGCTTCAACTTGTCGTCGTCATACATCAGCACCAACTTCCTGTCCTCACCTATTGCAGTTCCCACTTCGTACACCTCCTCCCCACTTATTTCAACTCCTCCCAATCAATCTCCATCTTTTTCTCATAGTTATCACATCTCTTTGACTCACCTGTCCCAGGAAGCATTTTGTATTTCAGCCCTCACTTATTTGATTAAAACCATGCTACCAGGATACTGTTTCGGATTCTGATCCTCCATCTCATTCCGTCTGCTTGCTAATTTAGAAACTACTGCCGTTCAATTTATCTCTTGCGTGAAGCAGCGTGATTGTCTCTCGTTCTATCTCGGTCTAAAAGTAATGTTCTGGTGATCCTTATCTCAGCTTCTCTCATACTCCCATATTCACCTCAGCTTTGCAGTTCTCTCGGCTTTATAATAAAAGTTTTTTCGAATATTTGAATGATGAACCTTTGAACAAAATTTATTTTCTCAGTTACGAGAGTGACAGTTCTGAACTAGGGCTACGTCCTAGATAAATTGGTTAATTTTTTTATTCAGTAATAGCAGTTAAATCGCTGGATTACTCAAAATGATTTTGTGTAAGCTGTATAGGGATAATCCAAGAATACATCATGTGCAAAAAGACAGAATTCCAAAAATTAAGCGCAGTTAGAAAATGGATCCCTTCATGTTTTCAAATTATGCTATAATTTAAATACCGAGAAATTGGATAGCGAAAAAAGTAGTAAATGCTGGAAAAAAAGTATTTTTAAATTCAGAAGGTAGAATTTCCCAAGGTAGAAATGAGAAATCTTCAGTTTTTCTTTAATCGAACTCATTACTTCGATCTAGAACTGTCGATTCGTTACTTATAAAATAGCTTTATTTTTTCCTTTCAGTTTTGTATCTGAAAATGTAATGCTTTTAGAAATGAATAAAATAAAAGTAATTCAATAAGCGGTAACTGTACATTACAGTTATACATCATATTATTTGATGATCAAATATCATGATCGCTAGTCTTCATCAGTTAATTAAAAGTGCAACAGCAGCCGTATATTCAAGCAACACTTGGCACTTTAAATTACTAAGTTCGGTGCTGCGCGGTTAAATACTTTTATTTGAGCGGTTGCGAAAGGGGTTCACTGTCATTGTAAATCATAAAATATTTTTCCTGTTTTTGTTTTTGCAGTTGAGTTGCAATATATTTATTATACGTAGAAAGTAAACAGTTGTTTCTATCGTATTTGTTCAGTAAAGCTGCTTTCTTGAAAAGCAATTAAACTAACTAAATTATTATCATCAACTTCATCGACATCTCCAAAATGCGCACCATTAAAGTATGACAGATCACTTTTTAGTTGTTTGTGAGATATGAATATGATTTTTTTCCATCAAAATTTTTTTATCTAGTTTAATTCGACCACTAGAGACTAAATTAGTCCTAGTTAGTTGTTCAGGCGCTATTCGTGCATTTCAAACAATGTTAGAATCAATAATTTATTAACTGTCTAATAAAAATCACAGTTAATAACTGGTTATTTAAAGGTGATAATGTTGTAAGGAGACTCAACATCATCAACCATTTCGCTGGATGTTTGTAAATTATCTTTGAGCGTTTGCTGTTTCTACTTTACCCTTGTCGTAAATTTTGTTAACCAACAAATTACAAGACCAGCTTAATCGTTCCATAAGTCATACCTGAGCTACGCATAACGTTTATTCAGTTTTGTTTGTATATTAAGGTAATACCGTTTTCTTTTCTTTTTTTTTAAGAAATTGAAAAGTTTTCAACTTTAAAGAAAAGCTTTAGAAATTTCGGAATTTTTTTCTCAAATAGTGAAATTTGGAATGCACTTCACCCTATCTTTTACTAACTACTACAGAATATAGTTCGGTAGTGGATATACTTTTCCAAAAGGATATAGATATGGGAGTAATGAATAGATTATTGAATATGCTGCATTACAAACTATTTTTCATTTCAGGCTTTTTTTTGGAAGACACTACTAAAGGAATGTAAAAAAGAGCTGATAAGAAAGTGAGTTTTATTAAGTAACATCGCATATTTACCGTAACTTACTCCCTTATTTCATTTTTTAATGCATGATTTTTGAAAGGTATCGTCGACAAAATATTTCTGCAACACATGAATTATAAGTAGTGAGTTAATTTACATATATACCTTAAAAATTTGCTTATTACTGACTCCTTTTGGGTAGGAGTCTATTGACATTGAATCTGTTGTTGGTCGTGTTATGTCTTATCTAACCTAGATTTAAATACAGTTGACAGAAATGGTGATTTTCACAACTTTACCACCTGGTACAAGTAATGATGACGGTCGTATATTGGTTGACGAGTCAGATTATGAAGGAGGTAACTTGTGGGTCTATTTTTCGCACTTTTTTTCTTGATTATTCTGACTAAATATTTTTTTAATGAAATTTGTCAAGTTTCTTCCGTTTCTCTCAATTATGTTGTAGTGGATGATGAACAACTTCCATTTGAAATCAAAGATGTTGTTCGGATACGAGCTAATGAAAAGTTTTCGAAGTGTTATGATTGTATGGACGAAATTGGAGAGTTAGTATTCTTCAGATAAAATTTAAGTGACAGGTTATGGAAATGCTAAACTGACAGCTCGTGCTTCGTGTGTAGGTGGAATTTGGAATGTATGAAAAAATGATTATTGTTTTTGTTGTGCATTGTTAAATTTCTTTGACTGAATGAAATGTAGCAAGTATCGTGCTTGTCACACTTCATCAAAGAAAAAATATATTCAGAGGGAAGTTTGGGAAAGTGTATCGATGCCGTGAAAAAGCAACAGGACTTGAGCTCGCAGCAAAGCGTATCAAAATAAAGCGTGATGCAGATCGAGAGAAAGTGGAACGAGAGGTTTGTTGTAATGATGAATGGAAGTGAGTTTAGTTCAAGAAAATGTCACACTTTGTCTCCTGATTTACAAAATAATTTAGGTAGCCATAATGACGCGGTTGAGACATCCTAGAATAGCGCAGATCTACGATGCTTTTGCAACACCTGATAACGATGTCGTACTGGTTATGGAAATGTAAGCTTCTCAGCATTACTTTTCTGATTTTGCTTCATTTTCCATTATACTTGTGATTTGAGATCGAATTTAGAGTGAACGGCGGGGAATTATTTGACCGAGTCGTTGACGAGAATTACATTCTAACAGAGCTGGCCGTTGTAATGATCGTCCGTCAATTATGCGAAGCAATTAGTTATATTCACAGCAAAAATGTTGTTCATCTCGATATAAAGGTTATGCTTACATTCCATTAATTCTTTTCCCTTGATTACCAAATGATTAAAATAATATAGCGCAAGATCTCGAACTTGAAGCATTCGTCAGAAGACTTAACAATCTAATTCAAATAAATGAATAAAAGTTTTTTGCTGTATTAAGCTTAAATTCTTGAACACCATCCAAATGAATTTTCTATATTCAAAATTAGTAATCGATCATGATAAAATATACAAAAAGTTAATTATTTCATTATTTGCCAAGTATTTGATGTTTTATTCAATATTTCATCTCCGTTAAAATGAATAATTGCAGCCAGAAAATATCATGTGCGTTTCACAAACGGGTAATCGCATAAAACTTATTGATTTTGGACTTGCTCAATTTTATGATGGTTCTTCAAATTTATTATTTATGGCCGGGACACCGGAATTCGTCGCTCCGGAAGTGATCAAATTTGAACCTATTGATTTCTATACAGATATGTGGAGCATTGGCGTCATCACTTATATCCTGTTAGACTAAAATTCTTTTTAGCAGATGAGTTGGAGGGCTAGCGCTTTGATATAATCAACAATTTCATTTCTTATAATGGGTTATTTTTAATTCTTAATATACAGGGGTTAATTTTTTTAATTTAATCAAATACAGGTATTGCAGATTGTCAGGCATCTCACCATTTTTGGGCGAAACACTAGGTGACACCTACGTAGCGGTTGAAAAGGGAGAATGGGAGTTTGACGATGAGGCTTTCCAAGGGATTTCTGACGCTGCTAAAGACTTCATATCCAAACTTCTTATCATGGACCAGAAGTTTGTTTCTATTGCTATTTGGAATATTGGTAAATGCTTCCTTGATCAATACCTCACACACTTTTTATTATTCATATTTAAATGCAGGCAAAGGATGCTTCCGGAGGACTGCCTACATCATTCATGGATTGTTGACAGCCGAACAAAAGCGGCAAATGATCTGATGTTAAATCAAGTTAGCAATGGCACTCCATTATCGAAAGAGGGATTGAAATATTATCTCAGAAATAAGCGTTTTCGGGTAAGCAGTAATTATCTCCACTCACTGTTTGATTATTCAAGAATGGATTTGAAAAGGTTGATTTTTGAAAATCTTAACTAAGCAAGAAAACTCAAACTGGATCAGCCATTCAAAATAATCGCATTTAAGGTAAAAATCACTACATGAGAAAGATTTCCATACTCTCCAGCCTTATGACATAATAATTAATACCTAGGACTAGTACCCACTACCATCAAATTTTTTATCGACAACCACATCGTGTTAGTGAAATATGATTTTAACTCTACTGAGCAATAGAGGGATTATTTGAGCATCGAAAAATAGAACAACTTCTTCGGAAGCGAAGAAAAAATGCCAATATTGAGATAGCGTGGACATTTGTCAATATTTCAAGTGTCAGGTTTGAGTAAGGCAGTAATTGATTGTAGACAATCTTCTCAAACTTGTTAGCTAATCCAATTAATTACTACGAGAATGTTTCCAGAAGGCGACTTGGGCATTGGTTTTTCTGATTCGATTCAAACGACAAACACTGATGAACTTCGGAAAGCGAAAAATTCCTGATGAGTTTATTATGGCCAAAGTATATGATAGTCTTCCTATTCCAGTAAAAGAAATTACTGGAAGCTGTATAGAATCTGAATCTAACGCGAACGTAAAAGCAGAATTTACACTGGATGGCCAGAAAACGGAACAAATGTTACCTAATATTTCAAATGTAATAGGAGAAGTGTTTGATACTACCAGAACGGAATTAGTCGCTGCAGCAAAACATCCTGAGGTAGTAAGCTTTAGCTGTTGATTCTTTTTTCTTTACAGATATGAGATTAGAGACAATTTCTAATGGTCAAAAGTATTTCTAGGAAAAGAAGTTAAGCAGCGAGATTCCGAAAAAAAAACCGAAGTCAAGTGCAAATGATGAAGGGAAGAAGAAAATGAGGTCAAGTGATGAGGAAAAGACAAAAACAGAAGGGAAGAAACACAGAGATAAAAACAGTGAGAAGTCCGATGAAATATCTTGCAAACCAAAAAAAGTTTCCAAGCATCTAAAGCCTCTAACTGACTACTTAGAAAGTCAGATGAGGACCAACAAAGCAGTTGCTGAGCACTACGAAGTAACTGATTCAAAGAAGCTTCCCGCAGAGATGTGTGAAGTATGTATCACACTGGAAACGGCGAAGCCTGTCGTCTCATGTACTGAAATTTTAAAACCTGTGTGCGCTGCGGAAAGTGTTCATTTACGTTCTATGACTTCTGAATTGGCTCGGACGAGTAAGGATGAAGCAAAAAAGGTGAAACCAAAAAAATCATGTGGTTTACCATTTGTTAATCGTATGCAAGAGTCAGTGCGTCATAACAGTTCAGTAAACAAACTGAGTGAAATTAATAAGAAAGGCAATTCAGTAGCTGCTATTTTGTCAATGTTCACTGAAAGAGCTGAACAGGAAGGAAAATGTTTTGAGCATCGGCCTTCTCGTCCAGTAAGGACGTTCCGAGATGTGAATAAGTCTTCATCCAGGAAATCATCATTAGTTTTAAATCATGAAAATGAAGCTAACTGTGTTAAGCTTTATCGAGCGCCTGAAGAAGAGAAGAAAAGGGTGAAAAATTTAATTGAACTTCACCGACGTGGTTCTGCGGATCGAAAGCAAGTAGACGCGCAAGAAATTGTAGCTGTGAAGCAAGAAGAAAAAAGCATCAAAGGCTTTCCGCCTCAAACCGTAAACAGTACAGATGAAAGTAAAGTAGATATGAAAGAAAGGAGCAATGGAAAGAAAATAGTGGTAAATCCTGTGCTAAATGCAACCGAATGGTGGGAAAATAAGGTCAAAATCTTAGGTGTAGCGTGTCCGGAATTAAACACTAGTAAGAACACTCCGGCAACAGAAGAGCGAAGTAATAAAGCCACTACGATGACAAAAACTGGTGATATGAAAGATGAAAGGAAAATACTCCAAAAAGGTGTGCTAGAGTTTAAAGTGGGTCGAAAGGTGATGGAAGAAAATGTGAGGCAGCCGAAAAGTGTAGTTGTGGTCGAAACGCTGCAAATTGAAACACTGTTGACGTCGCAGCAGAAGACAACGGTTCAAAATGATTTTGTTGCAAGGAGTAAAGGAACAAGACGCGGGTCGCAGAATAGTAGTTCATTGAATTCTTTGAGATTAGAAGAGCCGAAACATCCAGAAAGTGACAGTGACAAAATCACCCCTCAGACTAATAGTAAAAAGAGCACTTTATCTTCCGAATCACGTGTTTCAGGAAAAAGACATAGTACAAGGAAAGAAACAAGAAGTACGGGTTGTCAGGATGTGCTTAATCGAAGAGAGAATAAAATTGGAAAAGATACCAGAAATCCTAGTATCAGAGATGGCATGCAAAAGTTGATTTTGCCAGAAAAGCTCACCGGATATGAAGATCTCCCGAGTGATAGTGCAAAGAAAATGAAAGAAAAGGTAAAGCCACTTGACACTTCTCATTTCCCTTGTAAAGCAAAAGAGACAAAACTAACCGGAAAAAAAGGACAAATTCAGCAACCAATCTCAGTTTTACAGTCGCTGTCAGTTGACCAAGTCAGTACGACCAAACATGCTGATCAGACTTACGAATCACAGCAATGCAGAACTCCCAGAAAACCTCCGAAACCTGCAGGACTTTCAGGACAGAAAAAAATCATCAACGAAAACAAAATGAAGGAACTAGAATATGGACCAGGAGCGGATACCATTAGCTCCGTCGTCAACTTTGAAAAAGCTGTGGCTTTAGTGCATAACAAAGTGTCGAATTCAGTGGATGAAGAAGCATCACATTGCGCTGAAGATACTATGACATGTGACCGAGATTCAATGAAAGTTCGTCCGAGCCCTAGAAGTGTGATGCAAGATACAATAAAACGAAAAGTTTCCCGAAAAAGTAGCTGCTCGAAAAACTTACTGATAAGAATGAAATCAGAAACCAACTTGGCTGACCGTGCAAAAAAAATGCCTTCGAATCCTACAGACACGGTACGCCGAAAAGCTGTTGATGATCAAGCCGCTTTTAGTAACCAAACTGGTCAATCACAACGTAGTATTTCGGTTCGTTTCACTTTTCATCTAGCTGTTTGGTGAACTAGACAAGGTTTCTTTTCTTTCAAGTTCATCAGTCATATTGGCTGACAAGGCTGGTGAGTAATCACCACAGTAAGGAACAGATCTGTTGTTAAAAACTAAGTGATCAGTGTATGCTATCTTTTTGATAATAGAATCTTTATCACTCTAACATGAAATTTCGTTTTCACTACAGTATGGGTTTTCAATTTAGTGGGCTTATTAAATGTGGAAAAAAAAATGCATATTTATATGTCAGTGAATAGTATCTCTTTCGTTTTAGTAGATACCACCAACTAAATGTTCTTGCAGATAGCCAGCTTAAAAAATCAAGAGAACTTCAGTTTTGGCTGGCTTAAACTGCAACTAGAAACACGAGTGAACAAGGAAAAAGAGGATCAAATGACATGGCGATATCGCCGTGATCTGGAAATTTCACCCATTCAGTCCGGAAATGCTAAAAAGGCCCTAAATATCTGGAGAACAATGGAGCAAAGTTCTACTACCAGAATTTAAGCCTTTTCGTAATAATTAATCATTTACTAGTATTTCAAAAATTCAAGTAACTTATACAACACCATCCTTTTCATTATTGATTTTTGTCCAGTGCCTCCTTCCGTACTTCACAAATTTCCTAGAAATCATACTGTAGTTCACTAAAATGTGAAACGAAATTTTGCACCTCATACTGTAATGTTCTTATATGCCGGTGAATGTGTTTATACAACTTCAATCTGTATATTTTTAAAGCTTCTAAATACTCCTCATTACAAAGGTAACAAATCCTCAGGCTTTGACCTTGGTGGGAAGAGGTTAGTTTATGTTTATTCGTCTCATGATAATAATTCAGTGCGACATTTCCACTTTTCTTCATACGAATTGTCGCACCTGAATTCCACATATCTGTACAGCACATTTCACGTATACATCGATTGTTTTGCTTTTTATTCGGTAGCAGAGCTATTATATTCTTTCGTTTGTCACCTGAACACTGCCCTTCTGACAAATCGCACTGATCCTTCCTCCTCCCTTTTTCTACGGCACATTTCTCCATGAATTGGAATTTCAATCACCTTGTTCATCCCATTACATCCGTTACTCATGTGGTATATTTGTCGCATCCAAAATGAACTGCTATTGCCAGGTATGTTGTGATAAAAAAGAAGTAACAATTTAAAACCCATATATGTTGCTTATTAATTGACAGGCTACCGAGATGCTTCAGCGAAATACTCAGGCATATACATGTGCATGATAACTTACACATTTGGTTTACTTTTAAACTGAAACATCAGAAGCAATAGTTGATCGATAAGTGATAAAAGCTGGATTTAAGGAATAAATGGAATGAGGAGATGTGATCATCTACAAACGGAAGTTGAAAGTTAACTGCTCTCAAAATACAAGCATAACATTTGCACCTCTCTCGTCTCTGTCTTTATGACCCACCATACATTAAAATTAAAACAGCATCTACTGGATCTTGCAACACAGTTCCAGATACCGCTATAAGGAATATTCCAGAACACAATACTGGCGCTTGGACATGGTTTGTTTAGTGTTCCATCAGTCATTATTGTTGCGGTATCGTCCGCTATTATTGAGTAGAACAAATTCGGTCGACATCTTTTCTGTCTACAAAGGTTTGATTCTATTTAGAGATTACAAATTTCAGATCTGCTAAAGTTTTCTGCAAATTGGTGAGATAATGGTCAACTGCATAAGTATACATTTTGTAGTAATAGTCAAGTGGAAATTTTTAGTTTTTTTTTAAAAGAATCCCATCACGATCATTATTTACCTTATGCCTGTATTGATGTCTCTTATATTGATAACGACTTGAGAAATGAGGTTGTAAATGTTACAAGTTTGTTATTTCTTAGAAATAAAAAATACTGAACGAAAAAGAGAGAGCCATTGAATTGGGTGTCCACGTTATTCGTGTTTTAGGAAAAGTTTCCAAGCACACAAAAAGTGATGATGAAGATCCATGTTAGTGGTGTTGCCATATTTTTGTTAGTATCTTTCTCAGTGCAACAAAGAGAGAATGGTAAATAAATTTACTCTTTTGAATGAGTAGATCCAACACACAGTTATTGTTTTACCTACCTGCCTGAACAGCAAATATGATTTTCAGAAGGTAACAGAGAGCCGTCATATTCAGTAGTGCAGTCAACCAGTAGTGATCTTGTGAAAATGCCCGAACCTCTGCCGAATTGCGCTGAAGGTAAAACAAAGAAATAACTGTTTGCCTTGCAAATTCATTTTTGACCCTTTACAGTTTTTTCTTCATTCTTTCTATACCCATTTCAGGTTGTGTGAAACCTTTGCTCCTTACACTAAGAGCAAGTTTTGTTTCTGGAAATAACTACGAACGTTTAATGAATACATGCGAGTAAGACATTTATCCTGTTTATGAGAACGTTGAATTTATACTTGTGAATCTCAATTCGGTCCTTCTTTCTAATCATAAGAATTAAAGAGACACGTGGTCATTTGTAGGAAACTTCGTGAGGTGTATGAGTGCATGGATCGGATGAAAAAGTGCCAGTCAGATTATTTGTTTCGATTATTTATGGATGGCCTTAAATATATATGTATCGAGCACCCTGCTGGTCACTTTTTGAGCACATTTTTAATCTAGGCTTTCATAAGCTACTAAATACAACCGTGATTAGTTCTGAAAACGCTTCTTTCTTTCTCTGTACTTCGTCATTGATGAACTTGGTTACTTATTTCTAAAATTTATTCAAGCTTTCCGAGATCTTATGGAATGTATGGATCTACATGCACGTATTGCCACCAAAGGTTCGGTTTTTCATTTATTCTTAGGGTCGGTTCAATCAACTTCTCATACACTTAGCTTTTGAAATAATCTTCTGTGTCACATAAAAATTTTTAGACTGCGAGCAAAAGTGTAATGCTCATAAACTAATAATTGGCTGGTTTATTTATTCGGCGATGCAGTCTACTACGTTTTTTCACATTGACGAAAATGGTGCGCCGCCACGGGTTAACGCATTCTTCTTTCGCAAAATTACTTCTGAAGCCTGCTCGTCAGTCTTTGAATTTTTAATGAATAACTGCATATACTGAATTGTCGAAGTTTCCCACAATTATGCATGAATTACTAAGATTTCCCGAGATGTATATTATGAGGTTATAAACTTATCATGCTTCTCCTTCCAGTCAACAAATCCATGATGAAAAACTTCATCAACTTTATAAGTGGAACAGCATGATGGAGTGCTTCCTAGAAGTACTATTCTCTCTAGATGACTGCTAGCACAGCTTGGCACAAAACAAATTCGGTTATGAATTATAGCATTTCCGGCAGATTGGTGATCACTGGTTGCTATGGTACTCAGAGTTTGCTCTCCTGCAAATTCCAATGTTCCGAAATTGAAGAACACAAAAATATCATGGGATGGATACTTTTCTCTCTTAAATATAATGGAATAAAATTATCCATGTCTGGTGATATTATTTTATCTATGACTTACATTTCAGGATTCTACAGTGTTATTTCCTTTGTTTAAAAACAAAGTACAATGCGCGCTGCCATGGAATTGGAGGCAACCTGCTCATGGTAAGCTCTCTTCACTACTCTCATATCCAAGCAACAATTTTTTGAATGAGTTAGGGATTCTGAAATTCTAACGAGTACAAAATTTGTCAAGAATCTCGAATCAGATAACATTTTGTTTATATCGTACTTGATTTGAAAGTTTTAGTCCCATTTTTTCTTCTATTTTTTCCCATTTTTTTTTTTTCATTTTCTAATGTCAACCATATATCATAACCTCTGTTGCAGGAAGCAATATTAAGACCAGTCTATCGAATCCATAATTCGATATTGCTAAGTCCTCTCTGGAATATAATGAGGCTAATGATGCCTAGCCAGTGCAGTTTCATGATGACTGATGCGGGAATCGCTTGGCAGAGGTGCCTTTTGCATTTTGGGTGATACAATTTCCAGAAGTAATCCATCTGTAAAGCATTGTTTAATACAAAGCTGCTTCTAAAATGATTTTCTCGACTATCACTTCTCGTATTTAAACTGAACCCAATTGTTTTATCCTAATTTTAAACGAAAACTTGTGAATGAAGCTGAGATATAACAGTCATCTACCTGTATCTGTTCAGCGTTCGCGATTTATTATAGTTTTAAACAACTGAGTTAACCAATTGACTTTTTTCTAGAGTTGATCCGAAATTGGATCAGGATTTAAAGGAATTTTATAAGAATCGAACAGAGCCATTGGTCAGATTTTATTATCTGGTATAAGCTTTAATTCTGTCCGATTTCTTTCCAATGAGATATTTCGAATGTTATTAATAAAATTATTTTACGTAATACACACCTAATATTATAAGTTTGAAATTTGAGCATTTGTTTTTATGAGTAAATAAGTTGCTTTAAAAAAATTGCCATTTTTTCAATATGGCACAAAAATTATTTTTGAATAAAAAATTCTTTATCAGCGCTTCGGATTAAATTAACTGTACCGAACGAGAGGTGCTGAACAAAATGATTTTAGTTTCTTTTTTTTTGTCTGTATTTTTCATGATATCGAAAAACAATTATCTTAAGCCAGGTAACATTACTAAATTTGGAAAGTCTTTGTCTCGGAAAGAAACAAAAAGGAGGATGGAAGGAACTAGCAGTGAAAATCTTATCGCTGTAAGGGATAGAAACAAGAGGAGGGACGCTAATAGTTAGTTTTCTTTTGTCCGCTTTCTCACAATGTAATAATTTGAAGAAAAGTAAGATACTTTGTACTACTTAGACTTCGCAATTCCGATGCACTCCAAGTAGTGTGAAACCTTCAAATGAATTAGACTATCTTACTTTTCATCAGCATATTTTTTCAGCTTATTTGGGGAACTGTTCTTTTGAGTATCATAAAGATGACACGTCACGGATTAAATGCGCCGAACTGTGAATATGATAAGCTCTCCGGTGGTAACACCGCAATTGCGCTTCCGGAAGTCCCATCAGGTCGCAATCATATATACAATCGTCGTTTGTGACATGTGGAACTTTTTATAGTTGATTCCCTCAAAATGTTTTTTTAGTAAAAGGTGCTAGACACTCTGTATTTTAAAACTTCAGTATAAATTTTGCAAATATTTCCAAGTTACAAATTGGTAAACCTTCAAGCAAAAAATTTCCATTCGAATTAATCCGAATGACATCATTTCTCAGCCATCGCATTCCGATGTTTGTGTGTCTTTTTGAGTGTTGTATTTTTGATTTTAAAAAACATCACCGTTTGGAATCTTTTTATTAATATTCAGAAATGAATTATAATAGTAGACTTTATATTCGCTGAAGTCTTATTCTGCTTTTTCCTGTGAAAAATGAAATATCAATATAAGGATTGTGAAATCTGACTGTCGTTTTTTTTTCTTTTTTTTGTCAATCTATGACATTGCGATTCCTGTTTTTGAATTCCTTCACATTAGCAGTAAGTTTCTGACACATGTGAAAAAGATGTAAAAAATTTGGAGCTTAGTCAACAGCTATAGGATTATTACAAACTTTTGTTTGGGATTTTAAATCTCACTTTTTTGACCTTACGGTTTTCTTGTCATCGTCTTAAGGTTTGTTTGTTTTCATTTCACTCTTTCTTAGTTATGGGGTTCCCCACTAATCTCGTTTCCAAATTTGAAGTAGTTCTTTCTCAGTTTTCCATGTCGACTTTCTTAGTGATCATATTTTACAGATGGTCAAGTCCGGTTTAATATCAAGTCACCATTTAATCTTCGTAGAAAAGTTCCTCAAATGTATACCATTTGTTTGTTTAAGAGGCAAATTTAAACCGTTCGCAGAATAATAGCAATTTAGGACTTTATAGATAAATCGAAAAACTAGATTGTTTTTGTAAAAATAGACGTTCGAAAAAATTGTAAAATCGAAAATCTCTGGAAAAGTGAGCAAAAATGTCGTCATCTCTATAATAGTGCAACAGTGCAGGTCAATTTGAAGGGAGTGTCAGGCCTCCAACGTTCACGATCCATTTAGCCATTTTAATGGCTGTAGTAACGATGTGCATAATTATGATGCAAACCGCGTATCTGTTAAACTATACCAGTGATAGTGAGGCGTAGTAGTGGACTGGTAACAAGACGTTGTTAAGACCACCAATAATTCGCTAGTGCAAAGTTTTTGTAGTGAAAACCTAACCCCAATTATAAGAATAATGGAAGCGATGTTTTCAGCACCAATCCACAATTTGCAAATCATTTGTTGAAAGCATTCTCATCTTGTTTTCTGAGTTGGAATTATGAAAATGAGGTTAACAGCTTCAGTAGGTAGCAAACGTAATCATAAAATCTGGTATCTGGTAAAGAGGGACTGCAAGGTAGTGACGTTCAGAATAAGATTACCAGCAAAAAGCCTATTTCCATTAGAGGAAAAAAAAGAAAAGTACAGCTTATAGCTATTGAAAGCATATTTTCAACTCTTTCTAATTGATTCGTTTTCTGTATCTGACTTAATCATTTCTTTTTATTATCTACAAAGTAAACCATTGAAATAATAGGATATTTCGAAACCACTGCAGTACCATCAAAACAAGCGAAATAAGTGTTTACCATTCTTTGTAATATATTATTTCTTTATAGATCTGTTAAAGTAAACAGAAACTAAAATGTGTTCGGACTTTTAAAAAGGATGAGAAGTCTGGGTTATACCATGATGAAAGTATCGAATCCATCAGTTGCAGGAAGAGCATTAATCTAGTACTACATCAGTTGATGAATTAATTATTTAAGTTTAGCTAAATTCATACTGTTCCAACAAAAGAAAGCCATTATCCTCCAAAATACGATTAAAGATCCTGGGAGAGAGAAAAAAATAGTATTTTGAAAAGCTTTACCTATGTAAAATTATCTTTGCGTGCTTCTTTCTACATCCTTTTTTTTTTTTTTTTTTCACTATTTAACACATAGTCTTTTGCCTTATTAGTTGCACTATTCAAAACTTATAACAAATAGATATTTAAATTGAGTTTTTCAACCAGAACTTTCCATTGCTAGAACGGCTGCTGCAAAATTTCCCTTAATTTGACTTGTAAAAATATTAATCATATCATTCAACGCTTTCAATTAAGCCTTCATGTGATACTTAACAATTAGCTAAAACTTGCGAAATTTAGTTAAAATTTTTTACTATCAATAACTGATTATGGATAAATTACAGCTGATATAAATAGTTATCGTTATTTCTATTGATACCGTCCTAATAATCCTTTTTGACAATACATAAATCATACAATGAATATCAACTGGTTTTAGCAATCAAAACTTTCGAACGCTTTAAATGTGCTGCAGTTGTCCGTAATATTGACCGACAGAAGTTAGGCATAACCTGAAATAGTAGATTCATCAACGCTAAACTTCCATGCTGTATTAAAATATTTCCAATTCTCCATGCGCTAGTGTTGGATTCAAGAAAGAGGAAAGCTGACTACGGACTAGTGTCGTATAGGAAGAAAGAGGGCAGTTCTTTTAATAAGTTATGTTCCAGGTTCATTTTCTACATTGATGATTATTAGATAGAGCTTTGATTGTATTAAATTCACATCTTTCAAATTTTCTTCAACTTGTTGCTTCTCTCTCATTTCTACAAAATTGTACGACTCACATTTGAAGCTGGCTCACCTTTCTATTTTTCAGTTCTCTTTTCGCATTTTGGAATCTTACATCATTCTCTCCTGCTTCTTTCTTCTTCAGTGGCAAATCTTCACTCCATTTTAGATTTTCACTGCAAGCACACTCACTGTTCGTTATTTCCTTACATACTTCTTGATTATTCCCTGCTGATGATCTCACTTCCGCGGAATCAATGACTGCGTATTCATGAGTTGGATTTCCAGATTTCACTATGTTCTTTTGGACTGTTCGAGATGCAAATTCGTTTCGAATTTGCATTTCTTGTCTCTGTTCAGTTAACTCAGCTACTTTGTTCTCATCTTCTACTTCTCTCGACTTGCTTCTTATTCCATCAAATGAACATACTAGTTCTCCAGTTATCTTTTTTCCTTCCGCGTCATCCGCAACTTCGTGTGGGATACTAGAACGATCCGTTAAATAGGTATGTTGTAAACTGTCGATGAATGGTAAGTCTGTATAGAAGATATTAATCCTTCAAAGTATCATGTTTTTTCAAACTTTTGGGATAGTTATAAAACACCAGTTAAAAAAAAAAATAAAAAATTTGGTCAATAAAAAACTATTTAAGGCATGGATGAACCTTATACAGCTATCACCGCTTTCCCAGTCATTAGAATTTGGTCCCCCTTCTTCAGTCGATGTTGCAATTTTCGGCGACATATTCTTTTCTACTGCATTCATAACTCTTTTTTGTTCTTCATCGTTAGAATGAACTCTCAATATTTCTACTGTCAATTCTTTTTGGGTGTTGATTTTCGTTGCTTTAGTCTTACTGGAATAGAAGGAAAAACATTTAGGAAACTTTAGCATAGTATCTCTCCGCATTTTTCACTTTCGTTATATTTGATTATGGATGAAATATGGAGCTAAAAACAGTAAATTATGGAAAAATTTCTTGGCAGAAGTTAAAAAAGCACTTTGGTGCAGGGTAAAAATGAGCCTTGGAAAGAAGGGATTATAGCTTTCCATTTTTCGCAAATAAATATAGATTTTTAGTTTTTGACATTCTTTCACTTTGAAAAGATACCAAAATAATCACGAGCATTGTAACTTCTAAACAGTTTAAAAAAATTTCACTTACTTCTTAGTCTTCAGCTTGTTCATAGATTTTCCAAATTCATGTTTTACTGACACTAATTTTTCTTCACGCAATGGTAAAGCATCCTTCTGCATGGATCGCCCACTCCTGAGATTATGATTGTTCTTTCGTTCTTCATTCTTTTTTAATTCACTTTTCAGGTGAATGATTAGTGCAATAAGTTCTTCACGCTCAAAAGTCGATAAATCTGCAAATTTTTGGAAGCAAAAGTTTCCACAAAAGTCCATGAAGTTCACAGAATGAAATTTGAAATTGAGGAATAGCTTCTTTCTTTTTCTGCAAAAAGAATTAGTTTTCATAAATTTACGAAACGCCTTTTCTTCAAGTATGCATTCCAACAGCAGTCAATACAAAATACAAATAAAATGAATCGAATAAAATCTATTTTCCTTCAAAATAAAATTCAGGCAATACCCAAAAGGAAGACACATTGTTAATAGTTAACTAAAGTCAAAGATAGAATGAAAACATCTACAAGCAAAATGAGACATCGAAACATTACTGCAGGACAGTCGATTTGTAATTAGACTATATCGATATCATTTATCTGTAGTGCATAACTGATACAGAATATTATGATTTGCAACTGAGTTATTAGTGCCTCTAAGATAAATCCTTCCAGGTTCGTAAGTAACCGTTTGATTTCTTATATAACCAAACTTTCTTATACTGTTCCTATAAGCATGCTTTAATCACTACTAGCAGTCTCGGTAGAATTATATCAGCGAGGTGGCGCATTAATTCAGCGAGGCACTTAAAAATTCCGTAAAATTTGTCTCTTCATGAGTGTTTCAATTTATAAACGTATTCGTGGGACCTAGTGGATTTTCTAACACTATTCAGTTTTGATTAAAAATGTACGACTTTTCAATTTTTATTCTTATGTGCTTCATTTTTAGGGAGAACATGGATAAAAAAACGAAAAAAAAAAACGAGTTTTTTAATTATTGTAACTTTTGGTACTAGCTGCAATAGCTTAGAGAGCCTAATAATAATAAGGAGAGCTAAGAGTTTGAGGAATGATGCGTGACTTTTCGTGAAGGGTGCCTAATGAAAAGCAGAATTACAGTATAATTCAGACATGAGCGGTTTGAAAGTTTCTTCTGATTTGTTCTGTTGTGAGACGGATAATCACTCAGAGATATGGAGCATCATGCACTTTAAGTGAAGAAAATCCGATAAACATGAGTAACTTCTTCAAAAATCAAATAATTAGTTAGTACCACCCACAGCGATGCCTGAAGTTATTAAATTTGTAAATTAAATTTACCACTAGTAGTGCAATTCGAGCATTTAAAGAAAGTCTGTAGTTTTGATCGCATTCTGTCGTTTTGTTTTTCCAGATAGTTAATTGTCTCTTTCAGTTTTCTAGCTCTGTTGCTTTCAGATACTGTTCTTTGTCTTCCTGATGAACCACGCAAATCAGCTTGCATTTTGCTGAAAATTATTAAATATATGGATTCATAAGGACTAATACAAGTTAGACATGTTTACCGTGCAAAAAGTACGACGATAATTTAGGAACAGCATGTGTTGCTGACCTTTGTGGAGTGACACGATTGGGATAACGCTTCGTATGTTTGCATTCCGTTTGGGGAGCTGCGACGTGTTTCCGATAATTTGATATTTTCAATGCTTCACGATCATATTTTAGTCGGCTGAAGTTATAGTCACGCTGCATGCTCTTTAACCAAATACTTTAAAAAAAAAAATTATAAAATTGAAGACCTTATTTCGTTGTTCTTTTCTTTCAAGAGCGATTCCAGCACTATGATTTTCTGCTTCATTGCTGCCATATTTTCACGCTGTTCATCAGATGTGTATACTTGAGACTAAACTATAGTAATATTTCTGCATACAAATGGTTTAGGATGAAAAAATAAAGTAGCGGCTAATTTGGTACAGATAAAGCTGCTCCCATTGAACAAATTAGAATTTATAGGATGTACGCGTATACTGCAATACAGGACTAGGAAATAACATACCTGAATGAACAGTAAATTTTGTAATTGACGATCTTTCCTCAATATTTCGTTGGAGGAACGTTTTAAACGGGTTTTTAGTACAACATTTTCTTTCAATACAGCAGCATAGTTCTGAAATAATAAATACGGGGTGGAAGCCTGGACCATCTTTTTACTTTGCACATTAATGACAGGTTAATTTCGAAGGGATACGTCGTATAAATATCCAACCGCTGAATTGTTTAATTAATAAGTTAGCTCTTAGAAAAGACGTTTCAACAGCTCAGTCTTGATGAATTACTACCTTGAAACGGGTATTTCTAAATTACACTTTTAACACTAGATACTTATTCACTATTTGTCTTCCTCGCATTTCAGTGTGTCATGTATAAGTTCTCAAATGCAAGTAGTTGTGTTCTAGTTCACTTACTCGTTTAATTCCATAAAGCTCTTCTCGCAAATTATCGATTTCTTCTCGTTCAGGTGTTCTTCCATGATTGTAGTGTGGTAATGCTGTAACAAATTTACTTAGTTCTTTTTAGGTCGCTCACTATTCCGATATAGCGTCGGACATGTGAAGGAAAACTTCCTTCAGTAGATGGGAGCTGATTCAGACGATAATGGAAAAGATTTCAGAAAAAAGATACTATGGATTGGTCGTTTTTCCAGCAGTTTCAGTGGTAATGGAGTGAAGGACGATGGTTTAACAGCAAGGTGATATCTGGTAAATGTTGCTGGAGCTGAGCGTTTTGCAGAGTATATATTTCGCAGAATTTGACGCCGATCATACATTTCCGCTGATGTGCTTGGATGCACTGGGAAATTGTTTGTTGCTTAAATTTCAATACAAGGATATATTTGTAAGTACAATTTGAAGTTTACGTTTTTTGTTTCTTGTTTTTTTTTTTTTTTTTTTTTTTTTTTTGTAGGAATTTAATGAAAACTTTAACTTCCCATTCTATATTTGTTACTAATTTAATCAATTTAACCATATTGTTCTTATAGCCGTAAACAGGCACTGTGGAAAATTAAATGCCATTTTAACGTCAATGTGCAACTTACCATTGCAGTATTCGGTGTGATCAATTGAGTTGGCGGATCCATTAGGGACTGAACTGGTGCTATCTGCTTCAAAATTATTTTGTGGTTTTTTTTTACCCTTAGGTTGTTCCTGACAGTTTTGTAAGCTGAATTTTGGAGCAGCATTTGTTGAGCACATTAATCAACCCTAAAGAAGGGAAAATGACTAGAAGGCTAACATAGTATCTATGAAAGCGATAATTTTCATACATATTACGTGGAACAGAAAATTGCAGCGGATAGATACAGTTGACAGTTTGAGATCGAGTCTGTTGGGTTAAGACAAGCTTACCACTTCTTTGCTGTGCTTTTTCCAGCTTTTAATAGAACCATTGAAGGACCTTTTCGAAATTTGCTGCTAGCTTCACTACAAAGCTACAGAATCTGGGTGAAGATTACTCTTCCCCACACTACCTACTTAAGGAACTCCTCACATTCGTGTTCTGGCTCTCAAAAGCATCGGCAAAGACTCCTAAAACATTGAATGCATCACGGTAATAAAAAAGGGTTACAAAGTTAGTCAACTCATGGATGGCAAATTCAAAATCGAAGTATTCAGTTTGTACACGTATGTACGTATCTCACAATCCAAACAGATAGTTAACTTGCCACTGAGAACGAAGATGCAAAGGAATACGGCAGAAGTACAAGAGGAGTGCGTGATACTTCCATAAAAGCAGGAGCAGTGTCCGATATGAAAGCGGAAATTTCTGGACGAAATCTTGGTTGTCATGAACTATTATCATGGTACGCTTTTTATCACTTCAAGGTATGACTGAGATATTTAGTAAAGTGGTTTAAACTACACTTCTAGACTATGCCAGGACAGCACGCTACAACTGGACAAGAGCGCGGTTATTCCCCTTAGGTTTTTATATAATAGGTTATGAACTGTGCTTTTACTGTTAATGCCCATTCAGATAGATAGCATTAAAGTAATTCAAGTTACAATGCAATCATACATAAGCAGGATTTCTGCAACGAATGTCATGAATAAATAATCCCAAACTTCCATCTTCCTAATCATCAGATTCAAAAATCAGTACGTTGTAATTCATATATAACTGAATTTTGTTACGATTTCTATAAATTTACTCGTTTTTCGAATAAATACAAGCTGTATTGTTGACAGTAAAAATGGATTTGTGTGGAAATTATCGTAAAATAGATCTGCAGAAAAATGCTCGTGTAGCTGTCTTCAACAGCAAATCACAGACACGGGAACAATGATAAACAACGAAGTACTGCTTTATATATTTTCGAAAGCTTCAAGGAAGCCAAGCAAATGTGTTGGGCAAAGAATGCAGCTTACTGAAAATTCAGTCCATTTCTTTAACAAATAACCTTGGCTTACAGATAAATTAATGAAAGAGAGAATACGAAAGGTAAGTGAAGTGTTTATGGACCACTTGTAGTTGCACAAACAGAGAAAGCTATACTTGGCTGAGCAGTTTTTAATGAGGGAAATCAGCGTTGCTAGGGACAGTGTAATCCATAAAGGGATTATCACAAGGTGCGCGTATAAGCAACTCAACTTCCCTTTTTACAACATTTTCAGATCAGGTGTAATGTTCCCGGCGCAATGGGCATTCTCCCTTAAAAAGGTGAAGGAAAACTCTCTCTGATATCATTGTTTCTCGAAGATAGTTATCCACGAGAAATGGATCAAAACAAATTAGAGAGGTCGTAATGTATTCAATAAAAGTGTGCGTCTGAGATGTGGACAAAAAAAAAAAAAAAAATTAGCAGAAGTAGTGCAACAGATGCGGACCATTCCTCCTGTAAAAGATGAATAAAAAAGTAAAAACAAACATTAATGATGATTGTAGGGTATGGTTATCTTCATCAGTGACCTTCTTCAAGTATATACTGTTATATACTATATACTGATTCCAGGATTTCGAAGTACCGCAAGTGTGGTACGTACTGGGATTTCACGCTGTTTGATTTCATTCTTTTCTGTTTATTCATCGTATTTTTTCTATGAAGTCTCAGAAGGAGTACACTGAAGTTATGATGTGTTTTTACTTCGTCATCATCAGTGGACTTCGCTACATTTAAGATTCTTAAAGGATCATTTCTGTTTTACCCTGTTGCTAAGACTTTCTGGGTAATGCCTGAGAAGATCCCCATGTTAGGACATATCGAGTTCTGGTTGCATTTCTTTTAATATTTTTTTTTTTTTTTTTTTTACAACCTTTGAAGTTATTAAAAAAGACAGTCAAAATGCAGGGAATACAAGGCAAGAAAAAATTAACATAATGATCTTGTTGCAGAAATTGTATTTCTACGGCTAGTCATCCACTTTGCTCATCCATTTCTTGGATCGGATAAGAAACTGAAAACCACCATTCACATTTCTGGAATTAATTTTTGCGTAGAATTAATTCCTAGCAACAGATCAGTTTAAATTGAAAGATATGCGTGTTAATCGTTCTGAATCAACACCATAAACTTGGACTTTTTATTTGAAACTTTAAATTTGAATCTTCAGGAAGAACGATATTCTCGTTGGTATGTTCAGTTTAAGCTACGAATGTTATGTTGGTATAAGCAGAAAAAGATATCCATCGTTTATATGGAGAAATCATGTATTACATTGCATTTGAATGTCATCGAAGAGGACATGTTATTTTCGGGGAGGTTAGGAAGTATTCATATGCAGTTTAAGCCAGATCCCTGAAAATATTCTTGCATGTAGTACCATCATTTCCCTGACATCTTCATGACAGTAGACAGGTAAAGTAGACAGTGTATTTATCACTTATTGGTGGTGATATTACATTTTATTTCTGGTCAGCTGTTGTTAGATTTCTTGCTGAAGTGGACAAAAATTTTTTTCTTCTTCGCCAGTTTATTGGGATCACACTCTAAGTCGATTTCAATGGAGAAAACACCAAGTGCTGATGTTATGTTATAAGGTTGACCTACACGACAACTGATGCGCTGAACTGGAAATCATCTATTTCTGTGCGGAAACCAATCTCATGCATCCAGGGTGGAACTGCATTCCGAATTCTGCATCTATGATAATGCTTTTTTTTGTTCGTGATGAGAAATTCAGCGAACTGCATTGTAGTCGATGTACCTCTTTCCAGATTTTCTGCTCGTTTTACTTTTTATCATACTTGTGGTAAAATTGTAATAATTTTGCAATTCAGATGCTAGCATTTATATCAGTTTTGCGAATATGGCAGTGAAATGTTTGAGGTAGCTGTTAAGTTAAGGTTTTGAATTCATTTCTCATTTGAATCTTTGTTAGAAATGTTTGTTAAAAACTGATATATTGTATTAGAAAATGGAAAGTCATGGAACTGAAATAGGAATAGCGATATTGCTTGAAATTTAGAATCATAAATAAAAACTGAGGGTTTTGTCTGTGTTTATGCTCACTGCTTTAGAAGGATATTACCTACTATTCTTCCACGAGCTTGCTTTAGAGTCAAGATTTTTTCCATCGGGTATTGGATGATTTTTCGGATCTTATAATTGAAGTGAATATGACAAGTCTTCATTTATAATACGTACGATACTCCTTTACCATACTCAATCAGCGTTGCATATGTTCTGTTTACAATTAATTTTCTGTTGCAGATTATGGATGATATGGCTTAAATCAATAGCTGAAACTTATTAGGATGGAGTGTATCTTTTGTTTTCTTTAAATTTTCGAATTCGAAGTTCCATCGTTTTACATTGCTCTACTAATGGAACCGACGAGAATTTTAGTTTTCTTTTTTCTTCGTTTTTTTTTTTTGTAAAATAAGTCACAGGAAGTGCATGAATGTTTTACTTAGTAAGTTTTCTCAGACTTAAATATCCTCTAGCTCATGAATTCTCTTTTTCACCATGGAAGTATGAAAATCCAGAACTTTTACAGTTTTCACATCTGACAAATCACTTGTAATTCATTCCAGATACCTCCAGCAAATGGTGATTTCATTGATGCGATATGTCAGCAACAATGAGTATCGTTTAGGTCTTTCTGTAGGACTGATTAGTAGACACGTCACCAGTCATGCCTCTATTAAATTTTAGCCAGTTTTCAATTTAAACTTGCAATCTTCTTAACCACATTTCACAGATACTATATGTGTGACTATGTAGCTTGGCGAATACATCTTGTTGTGATAGTGGTAGATCAAAGTCTGTGTTTCAACTTTCCTTTGTTGTCACAGTTATAAACGACTGAAATTGTTTACAACTAACTCATTATCATACGGTAAATTCGGATGTCGTGTTACTTCTGGGATACTATATCCTTGTATTGGTCGTCGTTGTCCATGACGTTTGAACAGATGTGCAGTCAGCGGAATGCACAGACACTAAAATTATTGCTACAAATTAAGTCGAATTGCCCAGTGAATTTGTCAAGCAATGCAAATCAAATCATTTCATCATTATCTTTTGCATTGCTAGTTCATTTCTGTCCAGTTTTCAGACGAAAAAAAAAAGTTGTATGAGTGAAAATGGGAGTGACCTGGTCATTATCGTTCACGTATGCAACATATTTATACCATATCGTGTTGAAAGCAAGAGCAAAACCGCAGATAATTGAAGTTAGTGAAAATCCAACCACAATAGCACTTGTTATGGCAAGTGTAGTCCACGGAATTTGGGTCTGCACGGTTTATAAAAGATCATTTGTTAGGGAAGTAGCTGATCTTGTTTATGTGTGATTAGATGAACACCTGATAGTTTCTTAACTGAAAGGCTATGGGAAAAAATTACTTTGTGTCAGTGATGAAGAAATTCAAGCTTACGTAATACATGAAAAGTATGGAGACGAAAAGTGCATGAATAATGGCATAAATCATCACAATAGTTAAGAGCACGGAGTTCATAATGATTAGATCGAGGCTTTCCAGTTTTATTGACGCTAATAATGACGTGAGCGAAAATAGCCATAGAATGCACATCCCTATGAAAAAATACGTTGTGAGCTTATGAGTTGACTGCTTCAGTTGAAAACTTAAAGTTGTGGGAAATTTCTACCAGCATAGACGATTGTTGATATTTGTATTAGTTCCGTGAGATACAGTTGGGATTCGATTTCACCAAAGATTCTCGTATCATTTTCAATTACAGCTGGTGCGGAATTTTGATTCCAAGTGATTTTCTCTGTTAAGTTCATGTGGTCCACTACTTCTGTTGATTTCATCTTCAAAAAATGTGTTGGAAAGCATTTTGATTAACTAGTTTGTAATCGCAAGAAATAATAGAACTGCGAGTAAGATGGGAGAATTAGGCATCGATTTTAGCTTGTTTAGTTTGCCTACAAAGTGCTACTAATTTGTTTTAACGAAAGACAAAGTAGAGCTCTTTTTTAAAGAGTAGGATGTGATGGGTTTGCGAAATACATCACAAACCGTTGTTATATTGAAGAGAGTGACATTATTTGCTGATGCAGGTAGCTTTGATTGCTGTTTAATATTTCTGGTGATAGTGATACCGTTGAGATGAATTAGAAGATGTAATGTGAGGACTGCACTCATTACTAGACCAACAAGCTGCATGCAAAGACTTGCGATACCAGTTTGTCGTGCCGGTATCAGACAGAAACGAATCATTGCCGGACTGTTCGTTGATGCATTATTTTCAACCATATTCCTGAAGTTTTGAGAATCGCAATATATTATTCATTGTCGTTGTTCAGTAGTTAGGTTTTTGATCGTGTTATCATCGTACAAAATGTTCACAAGCATGACGTGAAAATCGTGAGACTTAGCGTGAGACAACAACAAAATCAAAACAACAGTAAATATCTTAAACATGATGTTTACATGTGGAAAACAGTGAGCTACTTTATACCGTTTACATTTCCTTTCACCCGAATAAGTGCTTCCGAAAGCGCAAGAGGTTTCACGAAGAAATAAACCTCTATGGTCTTGCAAGACTGGAGTTTCTTGATCTGTTGAAATTTTTATTTGCACAGTTTTACTGTGGAGAAATGCATGTATACTTCTTTGGTACCTACGGACACTGTATTAAACCATTTGTATTCTGTTCCTGAGGATCTGAGTGATGGAAATATGCGTAACAGTAAATTTCTGTATTAGGAAAAGGGAACCCTAATAGTTGTTGAGAGGGTTAATAGCTGAAACGAAAAGGTAGATTGACTCATTTATTATTAAAAATTATTTTGCTGTCAAAATAAGTTCATATAGTAATGAAATTAACTGTTTTTTTTACAGTGTACGTATCGGTCATTTTCATCAGTTAATTTATTATGAACGAACCTATTCACATATTTGTAACTGTGGAAAGGGTTTTATCCCATCTAGGAAGAATTGTCCGAAGGAGGATGAGTTGACTTGTTTTCGACTTGCTTGTCCTTCTTCACTCAGAGAGAACAGAAGACTAAGGAGAGAGGTTAAATAAAATTTTGTGAACAAGTATTTGACAGTGACTTGCACGAGTCTATGACCATTCATCAGAAGACCTTAAGGAGTGTTAAAAGACGTATGACGACTCCAAACCGTTATGAGTAGTTAACGACATAAATAACAAGAACTAGTAGGTTTTCTAATGAAAATGAGGGAAAACCACGGTATCAACTGAGAGAATTGTGGAAAATTACTGGAGAAAAACGATAAGGTAGAGTTTGCGGCGATGAAATTGGGTAATAGCGAAGAAGAGAATGGTTCGTCCTGCAAATCAAGTTGCCCGTAGCAACGATTTCTGAGACTGGGCTAGTTTCTGTCTTCTCCTATTTGATCACCCTCAACAGATAGACACTGAGCCTCTATTTACATTTTTCTTTCAGGTCTCAGTAATAGCATTACAAATATATGTGGTTTTGTTTTATGCAAAACGTACGAGATCCCTTTACTCATTCAGAATCTTGCGATTCACTGATTGATTCTTTTGGAACGATTTATCCATAAATTTTCAGGCTTATTCTGGATGTACAGCGTATTTCAAATTTTCTCAACCTATATACGCGAGCAAGCAACGGTCGTGATAAAAGCTTCCCAAAATTTGTACTTCTACAAACAAAGTGGTTCTGTAGCCTTTCACTCCTGCGGTACTTCTTTATTGAAATTCTATTCCAGGTTGTCAGTCACCTCCCTCACTCCTTCTGTCAGAGTAATACGATTTCTCGAATCAAGCTTTTTGGTCAGCATCACATCAACTGAGAGATATTTTTGCCCACTGGGAAAGATTTAAAATTTAGTGTAAAGTTATTTCCTTCAAGTGTCTTCATTTATTTTTCTTCCATTCCATTTTTCCTTTCACTTCATGCTGTCTTGTCATACTGAAGAGCTGGGTGAGGAAGCATCTCTGACTGAATAAGACAAAATACTGTTGTGCTTGGATCAAGTGGATGTATGTAAGCCTAGTAATCCACTTATTCGTCCCATAAAATTGTTGCGATGTTAAGAATGGTTTGCTTCCCTACAGTTCTACTTCTTTGTGAAAAAAGTGCCATCTTCAAGTTCGTCTTATGTCCAGTCCCAAGAATTTTCTGACATTACTGGTTCCTTTGTCATGAAAGCTGTTTTTGAGGACGGTGGTAGGTAAGAGTCTGATTGCTATTTTCCGATTTCGTTCTATAGTTATACAGGTAGGTATCCTGTGGAAATACTGCAAATTGAGAGTAAAATACGTGGGAAACTACATAATTCAAGTGGGTAATGTTCTGTATATTTCTTAGCCGTGAAATTGAACTTCTTTCAGTCCGAGAGTAATCTACCTGAGATATCTGCTTTTAAATTGCAGATCGTCATTCCAATATTGTTCCAAGCTTATCACAAGCTAGATTATCTGCATTGTAGCAGATTTTTTCTTGAGTGTCAGATATAGGCATATGTAGAACGACGATCATCAAAACTTGCATTAAATTATTGAGCAGTTACATTTACGTTCAAGGGCATTTACATGATGGTACTTACTGTTAGTCCGCAATATTCAAACGATGGGAATAAAAAATGAGGTTTTTTGTGTCTGTTAAAACAACCCGTATTATAGCGTTTTAGGACGCACCGAAATCAGGCTTTATTTTTTTGTGTCTCGAAAACTTTCTATTTTCAGGCATGTTTGTAACAGAAAACATCCTTGATTATGTAAGTACATATAACGCTGTCAAATATGCAAACCTCTGATCTGTATATCCAAATGTTTGAGTTATTAGAGAATGGCATAAATTTCAAACGTTTCAGAGATTTTACTTTTATATGGCTATGGAGAAATTTGGATGCCAACGAAGCTGAGCTTTCCAGTTATTTACCTGTGCATAAAAAACATACAGATCTATGTAAGTCAGTCTTTCTAGTACAAAGTAATAAAATGAATCGATTGATAAAATCATATGAAGCAGAATTAAACGTCTCAAATCACTTGAAGTTTTCATCTGTTTGGGAAAAGTGATTTAAAGGAAGGTTATAGTTTTTTTTGTCAGTAAAAATAAAAAAAGGAAAAAAGTAATTTATGAAGAAAATATTGCTCAATGGAAAAGATGATGATACTATCACCCAATACGAGTTTAAGATATATTTAAAAATAAACCGGAGAAGTAACTACTTTCTTTGACACTGAATTGTACTAATAGATAAATATTTCTATAAACTGATAGAGAATCACTAATTTTCAGCATTTACTTAGGAACAACTCTATGTTGTCATTCTTAAAGTGTACTTTATAGGTGAATGTGAAGTAAAATGTCCTGTTTCTGGCTTTAATGATAAACGAAAAATGAATCAGAACGATATGGTCGAACCACTATTATCAGAGGAAATGTTCTTCCCACATAATCTAGAAATGATTTGAGCATATCATTTGGATTGCGACTTTTCTCTACACAGTTATAAAAAAAAAGGTCAGAGTCAGGTCAACTTCAATTTGCAGTTACCGACTAGCTATCTACTTTTTCCATTTTTATTTCACAGGATTTTCTCGTACGATCTTGGGTAAAATTGATAAGTTTAAATAAAATTAAGAGATTTTACAGCTTAGCACTTAGGCACTTTACCTTTTCCGGCTAAGAAATCTATGCTCACAGAATGTTGCATATACACATACTTCGGTGTTCTTGTAAATAGAATCCGATCCAATGAGGATCATCAAGGTGCTCAAACTATTTTTTACATGGTTCGAAAGATTGGCCACGGTATGTTACAACACTGCTATTTTATAGTGTAATGAATTATCGATTTGATATTTTTAACGACAGTTTTATTAACACCAAGCTAATTACTTGTTAAAATAAAGTTGGCTCTTAGCTGATTCTTACTTCACAACCAATCCTTATTTTTCACATAGGTAAGGAATCGTTTGTTTTGCAGAAACAAAAAATTCAACCTCTACTGAGATAATCTCAGTACAACTTCAGTATAACGATAGTCAACAATTGTAATATGTGATTGAAGAATTTCATTATTGACAGCATTTGTCAAGTTCTAATGGGTGCAAACTTATCTGAGGATTATATTTCTCGAAGTAGTGTGCTTTCCTTTGATATTTGAACAAAACAGAAATTGGAAAACAGACGTAATCAGAGTGAAGTAGAAATTATTGTTATTTGGAAGTACTAGAATAGCATTCTCAAAATCAATTCTTTAGTCTAACAACTATAGAGATAGTTCTTTTGAGAACAACAGTGATGTATTTATAAAGTACTTGAGAAAGTTCCACTAGGTCCCACGAATATGTTTATAAATTTAAACACTCATAAAGAGGCAAATTTTACGGAATTTTTAAAATTTTTTTTTTGAATTTTTTTCTCCTTACTGAACTAACTGAACTAATGCGCCACCTCGCTGATATAATTCTACCGAGACTGCTAATAGTGAAAGTCATGTCAATTTTTTGTATTGTTCACTTTTGCTCCTCATCAGTATTGGTAATTTATAGAGTAATTAGCTATGATCTATAAATTCCCGTCACAAAAGTTAGAAGGAAAGCAGGAAAACAATAAAAATATATGTTCTTAACTTGACCAAAATTTGTTGTTGCATTTGAAAAGATATCGTCAAATTTTGACTTTTACAAAAAATCAGTAGAATTCCAGTCAGTTCCAATCTTAGTCGCACACTCTCCAAACAAAAAAATTTCTGTAATCCGATTAAATTGGTTATCTTCTTTACGTAACGATATTTTTCGTTTGTATCAACTATGAGATGGAAATATTCATGATATCAATTTATATCTCATATTTTTCCCAGTTGTTCGTGACTCCGTGTCCTGCAAAGTCAACATAGTCAAAGTTGTGGTAAAATGAAGCTTCTACCCATTATCGTGGTAACAGATGTTGTGTGTCGAGGAATGCAATCCAATTTACATTCTGGAAATTTATGGGTTATATTCTACAAATCTAAGAGAGGTTAAATATTGTCACAAATACGCCTTTGTATCTTCCTGCCACATTTAACAAATGCAGTAAAAACTGAGAAATATCAGTCTGTAATCGACAAGTCTTCCAATCAACCTGAAGCGTAGGATAAAAAAAGGAGGTTTGATTGCTTTGCTTTAACAAATTCTGGATTTTTGTGCTGAGAAGAATGTGAGTCACTGAATACTTTATTCAAACAAGCTTTTTTGTATTTTTCGTATTCCTGCTCATCACAGTCAGTCTGTTTGTGCACTTTGAAATTCATTTCCACATTTCTGAATTGCTGAATTTATGTGTTAAATTTATAATTTTATATTTTAGCCACAATATATACTAGTTTCTTCACAAAACAGTTTTCCTTTATGCTTAGGTCATTTAATGATCTAAATATTAGCATAAATTTCGATGATAAATTAATCAGTAGCAGTGAAAATTAAAAAAAAAAAAGAGAAATTTGCCACGTTCAGGACGTCATAAAAGTTAAATGTGATATTTAGTGATTGCGATCAGATAACAGCGTCAACACCAATTTCACATATTTTTCAGCAATTTAATAACCGGACGATTAAAGTGATTTGTTAATACTTGCAATAAATATTTTTTGGTCTAAACAACAAAAAATGACGCGTGAAATTTAAATCGTATTTGCACAAATGCAGCAACATCTTTAATCGATTTTCAAGGAATTTGGGGTTTTCGAACTTCGTTTCGAATTCATTTATAAATAATCTTATAATTGGTTTTATATGTCAGTAATTTCTATTTTTAGAAACGAAGTACTAAATGAAAGACAAGAATCCGATGAAAGAAATAATGAGTGCTGACAATTTTTAAACTGACCCCTTGGTCTACAGCAGATCTATAATCTAGATTTAAAAAAAAAAAAAAATGTGTTTATCAAGCAATTAGTAAACAAATCCATCCCATGAAGAGTGATTTGAAAAGATAAATCTTGAGATCTGAAACGAGGGTAGTTTTAAAAAAGAAGGTAAGGAAATAGAATTGAGGGAAACTTTTTCTATTGTGGGTAAGCAAATCGGCATCAACGGTTTGAATCTGTTAGTTGCGATCCGGTTTCCAAGATGGAATCAGAGAGGCGTATTACATCTTCCTATTTAATTCAGAGAAACAGAAAATTTAAAATGCTTATAATACTGATTTTAAATTATAGTTAGTATGACGGAAATAAATTCATGATTTCCATGATTTTATTACTAAGCTGCCCATTCCCACCAATTATTGATTTCATGGAAAATGGGAACATTAACAGAAAGTAGATTATCGTGTTGAAACAGATTGTTTCTTGATACTGTAAATGAAAAATATTATGCAGTAAACAAGTGCGAATGGGAAAGATTGGCAAATGATGTTTATTTCACACCTTCTTGCTCCCTCGCTTATTTATGTATTATGCCAGTGAAGAGAGAGTATCACAGTTAAGCTGCTTCCAATTTCAAATCCCTGTCGTTGAATCCCTTACATAAAACTTCATTGGTTTGAGTGTCAGTATCTGCTCAGACGACTACCGAGTTTTTGCTAACTAATTCAGTTTTCCGACAATTGTTCTTTATAAACCTAAATCAGTATATTAGTAAAACCGTGTTTGACAATTCATCACCAGTTTCGAATCTAATCAGGTCTGCAGCTATTCAAGTATGTTTTTTAGGTTTTTCAGAAGGTAGCTTCGGTTACGGTATTCCATTAAGCGCAAATCTTCAAGTTCTATTATAAAGAGGATTTAAAGGATTCGTGCCAGGTAACCTTCTGTGGAATCATTCTTGATATCATATCTGCAATGATATATTAGGATTTGTCCTGTCAAATAAGTGAATATTTGCACATCTCAAAACCACAACCAGACAAATATAAAATCTGTGTGTATATACTTTATACTTTTTTATTGTTTCAAGTATTTTCGTCAGTAACTCTTATTCGAATGACTGTTGGAGTCTTGTAAGCTGGAGCTTCTTCGGATGCAGTTTTTATGAACCTAAAGGAACACATGTTTATTGTAATGCTGAAAATTTAAGTGTGAAGAAATATATGAGTCTTCAACACTATAGTACCGATAGTTCTGAAGACAATTCATTAAAGCAGAAATTTGCATGTGGAAATTTCAGCTTGGATTGAAGGCAAGATTTTGCAATGAATTTAATAAATCCAAAATTTTATGCCATTATCTAACGTACACTGAAATTAGTGGAGACTAAACTTTTATTTTTGGACAAGTTTATATTATTACTATAGTTATCTTTCTAATGAGGAATTAAGACTGGGTTTGAATAGGTTCTATAGTTCTAAAAGTAGTCTGCTAGTTTGTTACTTGTTACCTGAAGATATACACTATAAAGCTGAACTGGAATCACTTCGGTTGTTAGCATCAAAACTTCTCTTCACATCTTTCTTAACGGATTTAAATTATACCTATTCCGATAACCTCAAAGAGATTAGTTTTGTTTTTCCAGTGAAGAGAAGCCTCCTCATTCCGAGAGGGGGTAATTTGCGCGCCTACTGCCTTTCTTGGATATGGTAGCCGTTTCTCAGGCTTCCCCGCCGGAGTCGAACTCTTATTCTCCGTTACTCGTTAGGCAAATAAACTGCCATCGAAAGTTGATAAGGTAAACACTTGCTTGATACGTTGCCGGTACAAGACCATGCGAACAGCCATAGCTATTCAAAGTCACCAGTTAACAGCTAGTAACCAGATTGGTTACAATCTAGAGATAGATGCTCAAAGATCCGGTGATACATGTACTAACTAGCCCAGAGTTGTCACAGTTATTTATAGGTAATTAACATTAAGTATATCCTAGTAAATTATACCTAGTTGTTGCAATGACCTGTTTGCGGTTCCGCCAAATCACGTGAGTTTAGACACGCATGGTTTACTCTTTAAGACGAGCGTATAAACTATCGACAGAATCAATCGAGGAAATGAAAATAATGTGTGAAGCCGCCTTAAATTTTAAGCTGCCTTAAATTATCTTATTTTCAGTCATATATCTTTGGCTTCCTTCTATTACTGTTGCCATCTGCATTTCTGCTTTCTTGTCTGCAAAATGATTCATTGTTTTATGGACAATATTTACTGCAGGTAACAGGAGTGCAGACAGAAAATGTCCAGTTGCGAAAATTTTTGCCTAACAATTGCTGACATCTTTATCTGCTCACCAAACTTCGATCCGCTGCAACAAAACAGAAACTTTACAGTGCATGTCATCCTCGAGAAGTACAAGAAATTTTACCACAAAATGTTTCCTAAAGGCTCTAAACTCAAAAATAATTTAAAGTGGACAACAGTTTTCAAATCAGTAATTATCGGCATTCAAGAACTGACTTTGTAAAAATTTTAGACTATAGTGATTACGTTATCACTTGCTCTGATCTGTAATTTGTTATAAGCCTGTAAGCCTTTTAAATAATCGAGAAAAAAGCTTTCTCACTTTGCCTGATATTATGACCAACTTCATATTTGAAAAGATAATATTCCAGCATGGACAGTTCTCGTTCAAACCATGTTACTGCTAACATTCTAAAATTCAGATGAATCAAACTTTTCCTTTAAATGAAAGTTTTATTTAACTAAAGTCGGCTAAATGGCCAGATTTGAATTAGAAAAAATTAATATATGATGTATGGCTTTTTGTAATAACGATTAAAAGAAATCTTGATCCCTACCATCCCCTTGTAACATCATTTCATATATGAAATATTGACTTTCTCTTTATTTTATTATATTTTCGATCAGCTGCACTCAATTTTGGATGAAATCTTGATATTTATTATAATTTGCAAAAATACAGAAATATTTGGGGTCACGATTACAAATATAAATTTATCTCAGTTCAAAAATTGTTCATCCTCGCACATTGGGGAAGAAGTTAACTTTGTTACTTTCAATAAAAAATTTTGAGCTCACTGACTTCGCTACCAATAAATTTTCTAGATTTTATTCTGTTAAATTTGCTTTCTTACACGGGAAAAAATCTTCCCGCACTTTTATTTGTTTAATTTTTCCTTCACAAATTGAGTATTTCAAAATATGTCTTGAGCAACCAACATTATCATACATCAGCTAACTAATCCATTTTCCTAAGTTTAGTAAATGAGTGTTTTTATATAGATATTTTTTATTTAAGAAAGCTAAAAACCTTCGGCTGTGACTTTTTTTTTTGGGAACTGTTCCCAATAGCAGGACACTGACGCATAACTTTCTTTTTTCTTTTTGCAATATTTTCAATAATCTAGTTTTCAATTAAATACAATCAAGGGCTCTCAGCTGTTTGCTTAAGAGAAGCTATTTTCCTAGTTCCGTATGTTTCGCCCCTCCTCATGCAAAAAGCAGTCTAGTAAGATATCAGGGTCTTCAAAAAATTTAATCAGTTTAGTTATTAGAATTACTTTCAATTTACACATGATCCCATTATTGTTTAAATGCTTCCGATTTTCTGGCTAATAATAGTTCTTTAGCTTAAGTCAAACCGAAATCATTCTAAAGTACTTTGACTGTTCTGTCTAACGACTATCAAGCGTGTCTTGATTAGGTGCTGAATCATGGATAACCAGAGTTGACAATTTCTGTTTTTGAAATTTCCTCTAATTTTATATGTGCAAAAGATCGCTTTTTCATATGAATTCGGAATTTAAGACTGAATTTAATTGATAATTTTGCTAATCATCCTTATTCTGAAACCCGTTTTGAAGGCTAACTCGGCTCACGAATGCTTCCAAACTTCTGTTTTCTGAAACATAAGGTGATGAGGCCTTATGACCCTGTGGAAACATTTTTAACTCTTGGTATTTGACAGAAAATTTTTCTTTTTAAATTAATTTTCTAGTTCGGAACTTTTTGAAAGACATTCCTTTGATAAAATCTGTCTTAATATCAGCACTGCATACAAGCTCCCTCTTCCCACCCCTGATCCCATTTAAGGTTCGATTAAAAGTACACTGTTATGATATTCTTTATTCTTAACATTTATTTCTGACACAACTCTTTTATCTTGAAATATCCGACAGTGTTTACTGTCTCTTCATGAGTCTTGAGTAGCACAAGGACGATTCAAGCTGAATGAATTAATAAATTTTGAAAGAATTAATTGAAAATGAAAAAGACGATTCATATATTGAAAAAGTAATAAAAAATGAACGAAAAGAAACAGAATTAGGAAGTAAAATCAAGAAATAGGAGTTACACTCAAACTTCGAAATAAACGAATGCATACATAAATTTTTTATAGCCAAAAGATAGGTAGGAGAGACCAGAAATAAAGGATTGAAGCAAGAAAAGCAAAGAATCTCGTGAAGTAAGATGTTGCGAAACAAAGGGGCATGAATACAAAGGAAATTTAATGAAATTATTAAAACGAAGTCGAACTTTCCGGACAAGGGAGGCTTTCGAAGTTCATTTTGATACATTATATTGGATTTGTTGTAGTTTGTAAAAATTATAATAGGTAAATGATTTAGTGTTGCATTTAACTGCGAACAATATGTGAAAAATTATGTATTCAATGAATATAATAGTATTAAACAATGTTCAGTGTCCGAAGGAGGAAAATAGTGATTTTCTGAATAGGTATCTCTATCCATCTCTTTTTTTTAGCCTGAAACTTTAATTTATCAAGCATTGACGAGGACTGATTTAATATTTTTAGCCGGTTTTTTCTTTTTTAAATCCTAGTTTGCTTATATGTTTTTTTACTACGATTTATATTCATATCATTGTATTCCTTTTTTTTTGTAATTCAGCTTAGAGCAGAATAAAAAACAACAGTCAGACATTTTTGCTTTTCAAAATCAAAATCTCGATTACAGTCATGGAAAGTTTATAAAATTTCTGGACACATAAGGTGTTGCGCGTAGATTGAGAGGTAGACCTTATTACTCCTTGCTGTCAAAGTACAATAAAGTATGTACACTCATTCCTTTGCAGTATTATGTAACCAAAATGGTGCCTAAAAAAATTGTCTTAGTTAAACGAACTAAGGAACAAAAAGTGACATCGAGTGACCAATCAATGCTCATTAATAAAGCAATTATTTATAAAGAAAACACTTATGAACTTGTTAAGCTTTGGGCACTTTTCCTTATTGTACTTTAAATTTCATTTAAGGGGAAAGAGATTAAGTGTTCCGAAGGGTGACTTTTACAGTAACAGAAAACTTGTACTCAAAATATTAGATAAAATGGAAATGAAGTAGGATCAAAAATAATATGACTGCTTAATTTTGGAATTTTCAATAATCATTAGAAGCGGTGGAAAATGAACTCTCCAGATCTAAAACATTCTGTTTCGGATGTCCTTTTGAAATTTGAAATTCTTCTAAGAATAAAATTATAATTAATTTGCCTCATACTTTCAGTTATTATTATCCAGATTTTTCTTATTAACTACGTAATCTGGGTCTCTGATAAATCCACTATCCAATTTTTTTTCTTCTTTTTTTTATTGTGAAATTCATGTACCACATTAAATATTCCGCCTTTCATTACTAATAATATTTTGATTTGACAAATTATCTTTGAGAGGTTACTTTTTTCCAAGCTGCAGCTTTTCCTTGAAATTAATTAACACTAATCTGTATAGCATAACGCGCTAGTTGGGTAGGAAATAGAATCAAATACGTTTGTTGCACATTATCTCGCTGTAGCATCACTCAGGGAATTTCCATTCATCACTTTATTGCCATAAAATACTAATTACAAATTTAAATTTGTTAATGAAAGCAATGAAGAACTGTTTTTACAGAGATATCTAACCTGTTTTGATAATGGGCTTCATAAACATTCATGAGTGATGAAGGCTAGTTCATTAGCAAACAACTTGGTGAATTTTGTACTGCAAATTTATTTCGACGGTGTGATCAGAACAAATCTACGCGCTTCTTCAAGTTAAACTTTTTGATGAATGTGTATCAGTAAAAAAATTTAATATTAGACTAGGAAAAGAATAAGGAAGGATAATAGTTGTTGTTTGGTTCGGCCGGTCACTAACAATTCAAATGATGTTAACTGATTGAATTACGTAATCCAGTGTAAAGCATTTGATATGATTTTCTATTAACGTTTTCCATTTCACATAAGAAATGATTTCCAAGATAGTGTTATTGCCCTAAATTCAATGAACGTTTGTTTGATTTGATCAATCTAAAGTACTCTCTCTCTCTTCGTCATTACCTTTCATCATTCTTTACCTCATTTTGCAATTAATTTGAACTTATATATTTTGCCAATTCTTAATAGCGCGATTAGTACAGCTACCGCATATTTTCTCTGTATTAAAGCGAGCATGCGAAGTTTTCATATCTAAATGATTTTATTGGACCAACTGAAACTCAGTTATTAAGGCGACATCCCAACGGCAAAAATGTATGGTGAATTCTTTTTTACTGTCACATGAAACACTTTAAGGGGCAGTTGCTCGGATTGTCAAAATTTAAATCTGTTAAGTCATTTTATGGCATTTACCGGATATTTGTTACAGTCGTCTCATGTAATGTCAAAACAAGTTTATAGAGAAGTGCAGAAAAGTAAATTTTGCTATAACGCCATAAATGTGTCATTTGTTTAACAGTAAAAAAGCATATATCATATATTTAAACAACTAAGCTCTCAGACATTAGACCGCGCTTACAAGTTTTTCAGAACAGTGTAGTGGAATTATTCTGGCTACTGAACACCAAAAACATTAAAGCTAATCCCTCGATATCCTGCGTTCAAATAAATATGTCTTCAATGAAGCAGGATGAGAAAGTGATAATACAAGACGATGCTCACAACTGCCCAAGCATCCCTGCATTAATAGCAACAAGTTTCGGAACACCGATTTCTACTCATGAAACTAATTGTGTTTCAAATAATGCCAACAATATTCGAGAAAAAAGAAGTCTTACGTATCCAATGGATAGGTTCAGTATCGCATTAGAAAGTTCTGTTCCTGTCGAAACTGGAGAGTTCGAATATCAAATCAGTATTGTTACTGGGAAAAACAGCGCGAAAGATAAAAATGTCTTGATAAGACTAATTAGTTACAAACCGGTAAATCTTTCCATTACAATAACAGTTTTATTTCACGTTTTATTATATGCAATAATCGTTATTATGTAGACTCGTCACGCATATGCTACTTAGAAGAATAGAACAGGATTTTGATTAATGACAAGCAGAATTAAAATACAGAGATATCTGTGGTCAGAGAATCGTACTTGAACGATGGATAAGGAAATTTCACCTCATTGTACCATTCAAACAATTCGCATCCAGAACGCTTTCTTACCAAAGAATAATATATAAAATACAAAATGAAACATCGAAAAGAAATGCAGTAGTTCCCGCAACTTTCGGAAATAAATCTTATAACAGCTGAATTTGCAGGTGAATCTGGTTTTGGCATCAGCAATAATCTTTTTCTCCCTATATATAACCTTCGTTTCAGGTATTTCTCATTTCCATTAAATTTTTTTTTTTTTTTTATAAAAAAGTAAATTAAGAATAATTAATGGAATAGAGCTGAAGGAATAGTGATAATCGACCAAAAAATTGTTGATCTCCTTCTATTATTTTACATTTCACACTTCACTTATTAGTGCTTTTTTATTCACTGATTCTCTTACTGGAAGCATAATCATTTCAAGTACTGTCTATTGAACTTAAAATCAATATCTTTAATTTTTGGCCACAACTGTTTTTAACTGGTTCATATGCTTAAAAAAAGTACATTACGACAAAGCTAGGGGCACCCTTTTTAATAATGCTACGTAAACTGGACCTTTTTAGTATTACAACGGAATATGATTCACCCAATAAAACATCAAGAAGAAAATATTTCTTGGCTAGAAATACCGAGAAGTCAAACAGAGATTGCAGCAAAAATAATGCTTTCTCAAATTGATTTGCATATTAATTCTGCATTATCGATGTTTATTCTGTGGCTTGCCGCACTTCCTGTAGGATCGCTATTCACTCTGTTCCGGTTACCCAGTATCATCGGTGTGTTGATACTTAACTGAGCTATCTAGAGCCTAATAGAAATATGAAATATATATATTTGACTTCCGATTTGAACGGATTACTTTTAATAGCATGATATAACAGTATGTTCTCCAACTGTTTCTTGGGAACAACCTTGCCTGTAACTTTAATCAATTATTACTGTAAGTATTTCAGGAGTGCTGCTAACAGGAATTGCCTTTAAAAATATTCCATTTATGAATAATTTACTGTACATAGATCGGGTTTGGAGTGCGTTGTTTCGAAAGGCAGCGCTAACGGTGATACTGATGCGCGCTGGCATGGGACTCGATCCCGTAGCGTTGAGAAAGACAAAGATTCGTTGATTTCCTTTCAATTAAGAATTTTTTTAAGAAGTTCAAAAATTTATGAATTGAATGGCCGTTGATTATTACTGTGTCGGAAAAAGTTGCTTATTGAACATTAAAGCCGAACAATTCCCAGAATATTTCAGATTACAGTATTTCGGTTAGGTATAATATCAACTGTTTGTGAGGGTGGTGCCATTATGCTCGCAGCACATTTCATTTTTGGAGTTAGTATCGAAATGTCTATACTTTTTGGGTACATTTTTTTTTCTCAACCTCTAATATTTAACTCAAATTAAAAAAGGAGCGTCCTCCACTGCTAATCAAAAATCCACCGTTGTGTTGCCAACAAAATGATTGCAGAACGATACTATCAGCTACTGGTCCAGCGGTAACCATTCCGGCAATATTGGATCTATCGAAAAAAGGATATGGTTCGGGATCCGGTCTACCTACAGCTATACTCGCATCTTGTACCATTGATAATATGACTTGCATCGCCGCATACACAGTTGCTGCTGCTCTTATTTTTACAACAGGTATACATGTAATGGCAAAGAAATATGATCAGTTGCCATTTTCTGATTTAGGGCTAAAAGATGCAAAACTGAATTTGAATGGCTGTTTTGCAAGAAATGGGAGGATGTGAAAAATTTCATAACATACATATTATATATATATATATATATGCAACTTATGGTGTTTGTAGTGAGGCTAACATACGAGATTGCAATGACCTTCACTACAACTGTAATCAGTGTGGTGGCTGGCGTTATTGGAGGTTTGCCATTTTTTACTGCTCCTAGGAACGATTATGTAAGGAGTTGTTGTGAAATCAGGGTTAAAATAGACTTAACAGACTGTTTTCATAGGTCGTATATTATGGGTCTTTCCACACGAGGGTTCACATCATCGACATTTCATCCGTGGTAGCCTACTACTTAGTGTATGTCTTGCGCTCAATTTTGGAACATTGGCAATTGGCAGTCCTAGCTGTGGAGTGATATCAACTGTTTTATTAAATATGGTAGCGACCATCAGATGGAAGAAGGACAATGCAAAAGTAATTATTTTCGTCATCTTTTTGGTGTTGACAAACATTAAAACTACTGCTGAGAAATTCTCTCATACTTCACTCACATCTAAGCTTTCACACTGCCTGACGGTAGCCAGAGTTCTGTTTTTAATATTTTTGCAGTTCAAAGAAGCTGAAGCACTGGCTCTGATGTGGAATTTTTTTGCCATGCAAATTATGTTCGGCTTAATTGGCTTTGAATTTGATATCAGAAACGTAAGCGTCATATGGATAATGTATTAGTATTCGTAACGATCATCTGAGTTATTCATTTAGTGTCACTATTGCATGAGAAATTCCGGTTACACCAATTGGTATGCTGAAAAAAGTTCAAAATGCTAGATAGTCGCAGTTCACTCAGTTTTTTCATTAATCTCAAGAACAATCTTCTAACTGATGGAGTCAGCTGGAAATGATGAAAACAGAATGGAATACAAATATTGCAGTCTGCAAAAGTGCGCTCTCTGGAATGATGACTATATTAGGAGAGTTTAACAATGCAGTCAAACAAAAGAAAAGCACTCACCTGACAATTGATGTGACGTAGGCTGAATTGTTGGTGGTTTATCGAAGCTCATTGAGTGATTTCTCAAGCTACGCAAATCCTGCAACTCTTTTTTAATGAGCCATTACTTCAGCAATCGCTTCATTTATAGACTCATTTGCAGATGAAACTTCAAATAGTATTGAAAGCTGTAAGCATAATTGTGATAGGCCAAGTTGCTAGAATACTGTGCGGCTTTTTCTTATCATTTGGATGTGGTTGGCACGTTTCGGAGCATTTCCTCATCACATTTTCATTTGTGTCAAAAGCTACTTTGCAAGTTCGTTTATTAATCAATTAAAGAAGATTGCAGGATCCATCTCTTTGGTTTATTTTTTTATTTAGTAAAACGTACATTAATCCATTGCAGGCAGCGTTAGCACCACAAGTAGCCGACAAATGTACAGGCTTAGCAATGTTCCACGATGCTGTTTTACTCAGAACTGCTTGTGTGTTGGCTATATTTTTTCTGGCACCCACGGGTTTGAATTAATTTCAATTTTCCACTGTTATCATAAATTAAAGTTAGCTTCGGTAGGTGTATATTTCAAATATACATTTGTTGTTAGTTTGAGACGTGCTGAAGAAGGCTGTGTTTTAGTATCTAATGAAGTGCATTTATAGCTGTCTTCTTTCAGTAGTATTCTTTTATTTCTGCATTTACTAGCTATTCACTTTACATAACAAAAATTCCAAAAAATGCTTCCTATCAATAAGTGGCCTACAGACAGGTCCGTTGTTGCTGGTAAGAACTGAAAAAAATACTGTATTTACTGTATCCATAATTTCCCTACTCAAACGTATCCCATCTGCTATTTTTTTTTCGAAGCAAGAAAGTTTTTTTGAATCTGTTTACCAATAGGTTCCATGGATTTCACTATCTTGATCACTTGTACAAATACCATCTATCTTTTAAACTGTTTAGATGAAGCATCAGTAAAGTTAGACCTTATCGACAAGAGCATTAAGAAAGAGATTTTTTTCAGGTCAGTTAATCTTCCACATTTTCGGACCGAAAGTACTGAATAAAAAAAATGCCGAAAAAAAAACATTAACATTCGATTTTGGAAGTCTGAAAAAAATATTTCCTCCTGATCTAAAGGTTATGTTTACTACTAACGATTTTAAAAGATAATGCCACAAATATGGTTTGATCGATTGTATTTTACACTCTGTTTTTATTTGTTAGATGTTTTCTCTGAAATGAAGAAAATGACAACGAAAAGTTTAGCACATTAAACCATGATTCTGATTTATTTTTAAAACAAAGAAAACTTTCCAAAGAAATGTATCTGAATTTGTTGTAAACCAACAGTTTTAGGCTGAAAAAAAGGACAAAGTGAAAGCCGTCCACCAATAAAATGAAGCGAAAATAATACAGATTCATAATCGAACATACTATATTTCTTGTACGTGAAAATAAACTATGCCCTTAATGTAAAGGCAAAGTAAAATTGATGAAACTGCAAAAGCACTCGATAATTTGTTTAACAGTACTGTTCGGTTAATTAGTACTAGTTAGTACTAGATGAAGAAAGAGGGAGAGTCTAAATAGACACCAGAAGAACGGAAAAAAGAGTCTACTACTTCTGCATTGTTGAAATGAAATTGATGCTTTCTTAGCAGAATATGCATGCTCTAGGAAGGATATTTTAAGAGAAGTATTTCCCCGGTGAACCCACTATCGATACAACAAACTCACAAGGCACCTGCATGAGCAGTGTTAGTTGTCTTCACAATACCTTAATCTCTCCTAACGACAGATATTTCATTTCTACTAGACCGAACTACATATGTCTGGAAACATCCGTACGACACTTTTCACCACTTGTGCCTTAATTAAAAATGTTTGTAAATGATGACAAATGAACACACCGAATCAATAACCGTTTTGAGCGGTACCAAAATGCATTTCATCTCTCCTAGTTTCGCCAGTTTCTTTTTTCATAGTTGAGCTAACCGGTAGAGTCTAAAAACCACTGAGTTTTATTCGCCAATCTAATTATGCTCATTTGTTCCTAGTAACATAGTCAGGAAGTAGTGCAAGTATAGTTTATAATTAACTGATCTATCAATATTCCGCTCAGTGAAGCTCAGACGTTTTAACAGTGCTAAAAACACAATGTTTAATCTTTTCATTTAGTTACTTACAACATATGCGGATATGCGAAAAAATTTTTTCTTGAGCATTATTTGATATAAGGTTTTCTTTGACCATCCTAGCTTTGTTAAGAGACAATCCCAACAATTCCTCAGATTTTATTCTGCACCGTTCACTAACTTTAACCTGCTCTGACCACCATCAGTACAAGAAACTTTAGAACTTTCCGCATACTCTAGATACTTCGATAGATTTTGATACATACCATTATAAATTATAAAGAAATAATGTAAAAAAAACTTAAAAAGTGAAGAAAATGATCAAGAAGCAGAAGCACAAAAGCTTTTCAATTTATACTTGTGAAGTTATGTCAAGCTGCTGTAAGAAGTAGAAAAAGAGAAAAAACAAGATATACACACAACCGTCCCCTTCTTTCGTCATTAGTAATCGAATAGATTATCTCTATCTTGTCATTTTTACTACTGAGCAGTACTCTCACCTCCAGCCATACTTCATTCTGTTGCTATCCCACACTATATGTGAAATAAACTAGTCACAGATATATCCTAAATGTGAATTCCACTTATAACCAACCGGCCAATATTCGAAATCAGTAGCTCATCGTGACTTAACAGTTTATATAACTTATACTCATTTTGATCATGAAATCTTACCTTCAAGTTCGATAATAGGTCTCATACGCGACTCGAAATAAGTTACTGGTTGAGACAAAAGTTTTATTTCAATTGAGCAAAACATTCAATAATGAACATCTATGCCACAACAAAATCCTCATTTCGCAGTGAATTCAGGATAAATAAACAAACTGTACATTTTATCACAAAGAAAAAAGATGGTAAAACTCTTTGGAACCTGCAACTCAATATTGTTTGTAGCGCGTAGAAGAGGTAACCACTAAACCAAGTAAATTTTCTTATATAAAAGACAATTTATTTTAGCCTTCATGATATTATATTACATGACTAATACTCATTTCTTTCAAATGGCAATTTTGCTCGCGGTACTAGGTTAATTTGAAAATATATGATTTAAAATATCAAACAAAAGAAAAATACGGTACAGTTTAATCAATAAAACAACTGATACTCAGTGAACAAAAAGCTGGATCTCGTGCAACAGCAATTGCCAGATGTGAGTCAACCATATCCTTGTTCACCGAACTATGTAAAACTGATAACAAAAAATACTCCAAGTAGGTGATTTGAGTATTTAAATTCTTACCAGCCTTTGACAAACAGGAAAAAAAAAGTAATGACTTTGCCTTCAAATTTGAATCAATGGGAAAACGTAAACATAATTGGAGGTTTTCGAATAAATAGCAAAATATGGACATAAGGCATTTAACGTACATATGGGATGAAAGAAAACAACAGCCCGAATGAAAAGTTGTGACCTTGGAAACAATATTTCATGAGGAACACCAAATATCAAAATCCAAATCCATAGTTCACTAAAATGTGATAAAGGTAATCAGCAATAGCTTACCCTTGTTTTTCCTGCAGCAGTTTCAAAAAATAAACTAAAAAGACCGTACGACTACTAATTTAAAACGATCCCCAAATATGTTTGAATGCTGACAAACAGAAAATATAAAAGGAAATCCTACCCTGTTTAAAAAATAAAAATCCTAAAAGGGAATTGTTCCTAAAAATGTCTCTTTCTCAAAACAATAAACATCATAATTAGAAGTGAAATAAATGGAATACCACGTGATATCGTTTTGGCATAATTACGGCCTCTAAATACCAAATCAACTTACGGGTACAGGATACTATGATGCTATTTAAACAGAAATCAGAGCAAAGAAAAATTACGAAATTAACTATACAGATTAGTCACCCGACAGTTATCTTTTTTTTTAGAACAGCTCACAGTATAACACGGTTCACATTTAAGCAACAACAGCATACATTTTATACATAATCATAATAAAAAGTCTTATTAGTCAGAGCTAACATACATCCGAGACACAGTAACATTTAGTAAAAGATTTAAAGAAAAGCATATTTTGAAAGCAAAAGGCCTGAGTTAACATGAAAAATCTAACACTGATGAAATGAAGCTCCCTTCATGACACAACAGTGGTCGGTATGGAAATGCAGCGCAAAAATTACACCATGACAAAATGGTGATACTCTAACAAGCTTCACCGAGGTGTTAACTAACGGACAGTGCTGTTTTGTATTACAACATCACCATTTTGTTATCACTGTTTTTCAAATCGTTCGTGGGTTTGCTCGCAGATAAAATGAAGAGAAGATCCCAAATATTGAAAAATGGGTTTCTCTCAGTAGCGCAAAATTAAATGATTAGCAAACTTGACAGAACCACACTGACCTTTGTTTGAAATCATTTCCAAGAAACAATGCAGTCGTCAGAAATTTTTCCTTTAAAAAAAAATCGATGAAATAGATGAAACTAATGAAAGCACGGTAAATAAACGAAAAACGCCAAGAATGTAGAGCGAAACGGTCGTGAAGATACGATTACAAAACATAAAAAGTGGTGATGAAGTTCATAAATGCCTACAAAAGAGATGATCTGACGGAAAGTTAGCATGAATAAAATAGAATAAACAGGCTTCACTGAATTACACTAGTGAAATTAAATTGTCCTTGAGAAATGCTGCGAATTTGAAAGTCCTCAATTTTTAGCCTAACGCAAATGAATAAGTTACCTCGAAACGATGATAGGTGAGGATACCAAATCAATTGTGTTAAATGCGCTACCCGAAAGTCATAAACGATAATCTTCTCAGACTAACCAGACAGTATCGAAAAGACGACTTTGGTTAATTTCTCAATCATTTCCCGAGTCTCTTTTATACGATTATTAATGTGACCGCAACAAACACCCTGGAAATGCAACAATGTTTTTTGATGATTATGGTTATATAAGGAAAACCATACCGCAATTGAGTTTTTTAAGCAGAAATCTTTATGTCAGAAAGGATCAACTTAAAGGAATATACCAAAAGAAGGAAAAAATGATTCCAAAAGAAGAAACAAATCTAAAACAGACCTGAAAATAATTCAAAAATGTAGAATAGCACAAATAAAACATGCGACAGAACTACTCATCGAAGATTATTCCCCTCTTGCCTCCACGACCGTTTGATCCGTATGATGAACTTCCACAGAAGTGACAGATTCAAGTGCATGAGGCTGTGACTGCCCCAACAGCTCTTCTTTAGAACTACTGCTCCCACTACTAACGGTACTTTCTGCTGGTCTTTCATTTATAGCTGACGATAACAAAGAACTTGAAATGTGATGAGGAGCAGTACCGTTCAACGAACTAACAGGCGCTGCTGCAGAATGTGTGATAATTGCCGAATAAGCCGGTGGCGCAAATACGGGCTCTTTAATTGCTTCGTTATATGTTGGCAGTGAACCTGTACATGCTTCCAAAAGGGCATTATAGCTGAAAATCTGAAGTGATTCTGACAAAGGAATTTCATAAACACACATGTATATAACATGTCTTTTCACCTTCCTCACATAATTACCTGCTTCATGTACCATCTAGAAATACAATATCCATTTCATTACTAAAATTTTTCCATCCAACTATGGACAGTTACAATCTTAAAACAGTGATTTTGAGGAATTTAATACTAACTCACAAAGGTGATTCAGAGAAGCGGAAGGAGCTCGGAGAAGAATGAACGTGTGACCGTGGATAAGCACTGTGTGCAAAAAGCGAGACAGGAAGTCGGAGGGATTGTGACTGATTATGGCTACGACGACAGTGTAGCGAACCATGGCGAACATTACGATGTCTGCAGATTGTGCGCGCACGTAAACAACACAGACCACCAAATAAGAATAAACTCGTAATAATGATTGCCAGGAAGAGGTATGAGCTGCCGGATGTCAACTCAGTCGATGTAGATGTCAGTAGTCCCGAAAAAGCTGCAAATGCTATGAAATGAAAAACAACTCCTACGACTCTTATTTAAAAAAAAAAAACTTCCCTCTTCAAGTAGTCTTTTTTTTTGGAGGGAGGAAAAGGAGTTACAAAATATTACGTAAACAGATGGGCCAGTAAGGTTTATGTAACTTATGTATGTATCGATTATTGAAAAATATAGATTTTTCGTTATTTTTAGCTTTTATAAAAAGAAGTTACAGGAATATCTGAGGACATTAAATTCATTAAAACTATTTTAAAAATAAATTAACTTTACCAGACAAAAATTACGCGACGTACTAGCCCGGTACTGCCAATAATTTGCTGAGGACGAGTTACTGGAAAAAGAGCCTACCGTTAGCATGTTAGTACATTTTAAAATAATTACCGATGAGGGTAAAAATAAGCAGAAGAAATGCGATACAACACCACTTCACTAAAGTAAATCGGTGCTTTAATGCTTGAGTATCGTTTCGAGAACAAACCAATGGTGTCGTTCGTCTGCACGATGCTAGGTGTCCACAGTCACAAGTCACTAGTGTTCCGAATAAATTTTGTGCAGTATGACCCGACACTAAAATAATTTTAATCTGATCAAATAAGGAGATCGAGATTCAGTATTCAGTCAAATATTCTAATAAATAATATTCCCATGACATCCTAGCAATTTCTACACATAATTTGCAAATTCAGGTCTCAAATTTTCGGTCTGTTTGGAAAAAAAAGCAAGTGAAAAAAGTGCATGAGAGCAATATGCACTTACGACTAATGGCAGCGCGATGTTCCTGCTCTTCGTTTGCCGCACGCATCAGTCGCGGCAGCCACATTCTCTATAAATACAATGTCGTCGAAAGTAAAGAATTTCACCAAACATAATAGGTAATAGTTGATAACAAAAGAGGGAAACATATCTACTGAAGCTGTGGTAAGAGATGCTTCAGGATAAGCCGACATCATTGTTGTCTTCAATAGATTTTAGGCAGCTTTATGTTGTAGTTGGTGAGAAAACATTTGAAAATGTAAATATAATCCGATGAAAAATGTTTACAACGACGAAGATATCATTCAACAGACCATCAAACGAAAATTTTGAATTGCTTTCAACTACTACAGTCCGAGTCAGTGGTTTCCAGTTGTAGACATGTATGTAATTGGAGGAAATTGGAAGCAAATAATCTTTTGGTCATAAATAATAAAAACAACTTTTCTGGAATTGTCGAGTAGATATGAAATCTTGAAAAGTAATGAGATGTAAAAGAGATTAAAGAGGGCATGGCACATCTCAGACGATCAGAAGATATATACTAAAAAAAAGACAAGCTTCTGTAAGAGAACTGTCGCAGAAAAAAATATATCTAAAGGATCCCGAAAGGAGCGATAAACGAAGTGTTGGTGATACGAAATGTTGCTCATTCTATGGAAGAACAGTGAGTAGCTAGTAGGATTTTACTGGTCGCAATGGACAGCAGGCAACTGACCATCAGTTACCACTTCCCCAGCACATCTACCTGTCCACCACCCACCAAATGATACCACCGACCGTGACAACGACCCTTCATGCACCTTCCACACATAAAATCTGCACTTTACTCCTTTCCTTCTCCGTACAATCCGTGAAATTGTAAGGAGCTGGTAGAATGCGGTACGAATTGGCGCGTTCAAAAAAAAAAGATGAAATGAACATTAATTGCACAGGGTGGGGGCTACAAATAGGTGATTCTGGTGGACTTTAAGGGTGTCCTTCCTCCTGAACAGTATTGGTCTAAATCATTTCTTATCTGGCAGTACTATGTCAAAAATATTCACTGAGTAGCATTCATATTATAGGAGCTCTTCCAGCTCGACCCTTCATTAAGATTCGTAAAGTACAGGGATCAAATCTCAAGCGATTGCTAATTAATTTTATAATTAATTTCCATGCAAACATTGTCCACATTTAGAATGCGGTACTCACTGGGTATTCATTGGAGCTTCTGAAGTTAAAGTTTTCATCCTTGCTCTCCAAATCAGCCAGATAAGCATATCATAAATTAATTCAAAGAGTTTTCAGGAACAAAAAATCTGACTTTTGTAAAGTGAATAAATAAGGTCAAAGGTCTAAAAATGTTAGCCGTGCAACTTTATATATATATATATATATAAAATACTTGCAATGTATAGAGATTCATTATTTGTTATTTTGCTCCACTATATAACAAGTGAGGATTTTGTTAAATGGCAGTTGAAATGTTTTTTGGTCACATTCTGCGATAAGATGGAGTCGGGAAGGAATATAGAAAGGGGATAATATACGTTGGTGAAGTTCGTATGACTCCAGTCTTTTAATGCTCAATTCATAATTATTTAGGCTAAATATCAAATTAAATTAGTGCGAACTTTATTAGTTATCAAATCAGTTTAACCAGAGAATGAACCACTCAAAACTGACTGCATCATGTAAACGCTGTGAAATATTTTGGAATTGAACTTGGCTCTCTATTCCATCGCTCAGCGCTCCCATTTTTACTGACTTTTCAACTTCTTGTTTTCATTTGCGGAGACCCCTGCGTGCTTTTTGATTTAGAGGCAGTGTTTAACGTAACAGTGCTGTGCTACGCATCATTTCTTGCCCAAAAAATACCACAGCTTGCTACATGTAGTTGTCTAGCTGTCTATTTTATCTGTATTTATACTTTATGGTAATTTCACAATATGCTTGATGGATTAGCAATGACATGTTTTTGATTTATCGAATACCTGTTATCACGGTAACCATAAGCTTATATATGCAAGAAACCGGCAATATCGTAGTGTTTTCCAGTGACAAAATCGCCTAGATTTCTAGAGTCTTAGAAATTTAATAGGAGCTGAGTGGAAAAAAATCCATTCGCATCCTGACACTAACGTTGTTCTTCGGCTGCTCTCGCAGCTTAGATTGGTAAAATGAAACGTTATAGATCTATAACGATCTTGATGTTATCCACGGAGAGTAAAAATGAATTTGATATTATTTTACCCACTTCAGTGGCTACTTTTATTCATCCGTCATATATCACTTTCAGCAACAGTTTTCATGTATGAAATGATCATAATTAGTGTGGTTGAACCAGACTGACCTTTTCCTTTCGTCACTGGTCTTTTTTGTCTTTTCAGTGATCTCTGAACTAGCATAAAGTCCAGGATGATGAGTCAGAGTCTGTTACATCTATTACAGTCTATTACATATTACATGAATGTATATTACAACTGGTACTGTTACATTGTCATAAAAAATTAGCAAATATTCTTTTTCGAAATAGTCGAATCGTTGCATGTCAGTCTGTAGTAAGGATATTGTCAGCAGTGTTAACAGCTTTTTTAATCAGTGATAAATACTAATAGTTGAAACGATCTATACATGCGCTTCGCCTTACGGCAGAATGTTTGCAATATGGTATTAGTTTTTTTTTTTTCGCTCCTTTCTCCAAAACTTTCCTTCCCGAGTTTCAATTCAAACGTAAGTCCTTATTCTGCTCATATAATAAGGTTGAAACTTGCAGCTGTAATAAAGATAAAACTTGGTAATGTTTGACACATCTTCATGTACATATTTTGATGCTTCTGACGACCATTTGTAGCAGCTTCAAATATGCATTGCTGACTGCATCCATGTACTGAGCTCTTAATTAAAACTTTCACAGTCTCATTCTTTTGTGTACTTCAGAAAAAGTGCTTTCCAATTCCGGTTTTTCTTTTATAAATGGTTTCCTATCGTGATTTTATAGAGAAGAGCCTTGCATGCAAAAAGGAGTATATGTTTGACTGTTTCCATGAATTGTTGGGGAAAGCATGCAACCTATTGAGAATTTTTATTATTACGAATAAAAGTACAATATAAATATACAGAGAAAAGGGTAAAAAGGGTAAATTTTGCAGATCTCGAAAAAGGTTAGCTCCTATTGCTCGCTTGCTTCATTTCTGCCCATCCTATCATATTCTTCCGTAACTAATGTCGATTCATCTTGCTGATTATGCTGCCGGCAACAAAGGAAGCCTTTTCTGCAGTCAGTATCCCAATAATTACCCTTTTTCTGAACCTTTTTTTTTTTGCTATTCATTGTATTTGCCTTTTGATCGGGTTCTTGATGCACCAGAAGCGTTTTTGTATAATTAATATATGAGGATACAGTGAGATGTAAATGATCTGTTTTTCATACAAATTCTTGTTTTCGGTTCCGCTTAGAGTTAAGTTGACCTAGTTTTATCATAGGAATAAAAAAAGATTGAATAACGATGAAAACGGTAATAGTTATTAATTAGTACAAGCTGTACGTGTTTGTCTTCCACATGATCATCTCTACGCAGTATTCATCGAAAGTGCGCCGGGTTCTTCAATTCGAATCGAATCTCTTTTGTTATATCAAATTTCTTATACCTGTTTTATACAAAGTTAGCTATCGCAATACTACAGTAGTGGCTGATAGGAGATGTAGGATACTCATCCATAGCAACTTCACGGTACTTCTCAATGATATGTTAATTGAACATCATACTATCTTTCAAAGATGACTAGCAGAATTGTTTGATGTAAACTGATCAAAAAGAATAATACAGAAGATGCTCATGTTTTCCTTGTTTCGAAAGGACTTTGCAAGCTGTTAATTTTCGTAAACATAAATAATTTAAAAGATTCCACAATAGAGAAACCAAAATGTTGACATTTCTTGTTTTATCGCTAGTTGTTTCCTTTGAAGTATGGCAAGTATAACTTTGTCTCAAGGCGCTCAATGCATTAGGTGAAATGAATACAAGACATTTTGCCGTGACGAAACGCCTTATTGAGTGGATTTCTAAAGTCTGGTGCTCATCACTGGTGAATTTGGGATGCGTTAAAAAAGGATAACTTTAACTTGCAATATGTATTTGATTTCTGTGACTTCCACATGGCAGTGAACCAGATCATATTGTATCTAATCCTACGGAAGAAATTTTAAATTATCGTGTGATTGCGCTTTTGGAGTATGTCTATGCAAAGGTTGACATCGTGGAGGTACAGAACGTGACTTTGTATAACTTTGTGTATTTAATTTATATAAATCATGGTGAACTTTATATGTTCATGAAAAAATTTCTAAATTTCGAGAAACTCTTCACTTGCAGGTTGGATCATATACAATTTCCACTATGATTTCCGATTTTAATTTTGAGATATTCCATATCATTGTGGACTAAATAATTATATGATCGAGGAGTACTCTATGCTCTCTTTTTCCCTAAATGTTCTTATAGTAAAAGAAAAAAATAAAATTTGTTCGAGTCGTCTTCTGTAGCAACTTCATATTTTTTTTATCAAGGTGCAGAAGCTCACTCAGCTGTTCTATATATGTATTTGAGTCTATTCACTTGTTATGTTAGAGAGACGGAGAATCGGTAGTTTTCAGACTTTCTAAAGGTTGGTTCTCAATGCGAAAGTCTTTTCACCTGTTCTATGAAAACAACAATGTGATACTGTTGAATGTGGTGGCATTGTATTTGAGTCGAAATTGGTTTCTTTTCCTCGGAGGTACTGTTCCTCCACGGTTACTTTTAAGCATTTTTATGATACGATTAGAATATGAAATAATATGATCACATGAAGGGATGGTCCCTGGTGTTGTTTAGGAAGACTGAGTATTTGATGGTCATATCTTGTTCTCGTTTCTTCCATCACTGACTAGTTGACAGGATTTGATCTTCTCGAGACAAGTTCAGAAAGTGAGTAGGGTGCATTCCATAAAATCCTGAAAAACATGATGCACATGAGTGATAGTTAATAACTGTACTGTATTATTCCCTGTTCAAATTCCTTAGTGTGTTTTCTCGATCAGGTGTTTTGCTTCCTGAGAACAAGTGGTGGTAACTACTGTTCATGGAATCCTGTATTTTTCAGTAATCACTTGTCTGACGGCGTATCTACCCTAGGCAGTCGGTTTTCAAAAATTGGATGATTTAAAATAGTACTGTCGTCGAGACTAATTGGGGTAGTGTCGAGAAAGCCAATGAGAAGCCCCTTGAAGATCTACCAGTTGTGTAATCACCTACTGTTATCTGCTTCCTAGGGTCGTTTTCAGTCAAAAAAAAACATATGATCGAAGCAACACAGAATAAGAAAGTGGAATCCAATAGCCATCAAAAGAATACAGATATTGACCGTGCCTTGTGTTCATGTGTCTGTGCGTATGTGGTTATACATATATAAATGTGTACGTGTATGTTTGTCTGCCCTCAGACTTGTACACCTGTAGTGCAAGATGTAAAGTGGTGGTATTTTGGAGATGGTTTGGAGCATCACCGCCTGTGGTGACAGCGACAAGCGACAGCGCCAGCGGGTAGAAGAGGTTGGTGACAGTTGTGTAAGGAGAGAGTAAATGAGACAAGACGAGTCCGAAAGGGCGCTGATAAGTGATGCCTAATTGTTATGTAAAGACATTGACAGTAGTAAATAGTTGCGACAAGCCCTAGTAGGGTCACTTGTGCTCTTTGTGACTATGTGCTTTTGTAACCTGAACGATTCCTCAGCTGCCCACATTGTCAACAATCAGACGAGCGGGATGAGTCATTGTCACTTTTCTTTCTTTAGGTCTTAGAATTATTCAGTTTCTTCTACGATTTACTTGGCTTTAAATCAAACTTAATAATCGAGTTCATTTTGCAGCAAGAGTGATGAAAGTACAGTGCAGCAATTGGGGATTTCATTTTGGATCAAAGAACCACCACTGGCTCCTCGAAAGAGAATCCTTTGATACGTTTACCATTCTCTGCAGAAATGAGCATCAGCACATTGCATACGTTTATTCATTACCAACACGCCATTTTTGTTCGCTATATATGCATTTATTCCATCTTTTCACAATACATTTGTTTGTTGCCTTATGTTTCATTACTACTGTTGCATCACTTTATCCACCGGATATTATCGGGAATATCAGTTTCCATGAATACAAGGGTCAGCTATATGTAGAGAAGAAAGTCGGCGAAACGTTGGAGTTGAACTGCTCAGCGATGGAAGGCGTTGAATGGGTGTTGCCTGATAACACTCTCAATTTTGGTTTCGATTCTGAAGAGGTTTTTGTTTTTGTTTTTACTGAAAAACATGCATTTTCCTTCATGAATATTGAACCCGTTACATTCATATTGATAAGCAGTTATGACACTCCAACATAACAGCAAGTTGCGAGATCGCTTCACTCCTGAAATTTTGGTTTCGATTCTGAAGAGGCCTCACAATAGATGTACAATGGTCGGTTCCCCAATTTTTCAACATTATTGTTGGTAGTGTGGGGAAAAATTTTGGTTTGTTGGAAGATGTTATAGATTCACAGATCAAGAGTTCTATTAATGGCAGTTTTTTGAGAATTAAAGTTTGTAAGACTGGTGAGGAATTGTACCAGTTTTAAGTTAATATGGAAACCATAAGACCATTACCATATAAGTGAAACATATTGCTTTTCTCTTTAAAACAAGTGGATAACATGCGTTGCAAATAATGTAGGGAGATGAGATATAATAGCACATGAGGAAATAAAATACAATAACAATATTTGTCCTTTTCATACGTATACAAAATGTGGTGCATTTCATATAACCTGCGGTTAATTTAGTGATTAGAATAATATCATTATCATTTCGTATGATAGCAAATGATTTGTTTTTAGGAATTAACCCATCAGATTGTGATGCCTCCATAAGGGTTTATCATAGCGAGATGTGCTATTCTGAAATCAGTTCCTTGGACCAATTTAATGGAGTATTTGTTGTCGAATAGTTCAACTTTTTCAATAAAACATTTTACCTTGGAAAGAAATTATTTGATTTTTAGCGTGAAAGCAGAGTCAAAATTGAAAACGGACTTGATATTGGATTTCGGAGTTTGCGGTTAGAGTCACTGAAAAGGTCAGATACGGGTGAATATGTTTGTGCTTCAGAACATTCTGGATTTAATTCTTCAATATATGTATATGTATCCAACAGAAAAAGTTAGTCTCTCCATAGTTAAAATTTTTTAAATGTAGCCATGGTGATGCTCACGGAATTCACATATTTTCCTACTAATATTTATTGAACCTTTTTGCACAAAGTATAACGACATATAAGAAAAAAAAAAAAAAAAAAAAAAACAACACAGCTTCACTAGGTCTTTTATTTCTCGACTATTGACTGAATGAATTATGTTCACTACATATGAATATATTTAAAATCACAACAGAAGCTTATTAGTAAAACAGTTCAGATGGGAAGCCAGGTGAAACAGGGACGTTCCTAAATTCTGGTCCATTAATTATTCCCAAAACACTCCGTGGACTTAATGTGATCTTACCATGCAGAACGGATGAATTCATTGAAAGCGATGTAGAGCTGTTCATCAATAACATAAAGCAGACCAAAGGGATTCACTTTGATCCAAGGTTTTTCATTCTAAAACATGCTGAATTATAAAGTATGGATTTATTATAAAATTTATTATAAAATTATTATAAATTATAAAATTTAAAATTATAAAGTATAAAGCTATTTTCCTTCAGTGTAAAGATGCATCTTGACAATTTCGTTCAGGATTGGGTTCGTTGTGGATCGAGAGCTCCTGAGTGAACGTATAGAGATATCAGCTCGTTGTGAATATTTGGGTCACACTTCAGAAATGATAATAGTACCGATAACAAATGACGAAGAGATGGAAGACTTGCCAATAATTGAGGTGTCAAATCAGTGGCCTTATGTTGGACAAGAACTGAGAATGAGCTGTACATTCCATACAAGAGATGGATTTAGATATGCACTTACCTGGAAATGTCCTCATTGTGAAAACGAAACGGTATGTTGTTGTTTGGGCTCATTTACGGTTTACAGTGCTGTTCAAAATTCTGGAAAGTTTTATTATATCTTTAGAGCTCAAAACTCTTTCAGAGATTATAGAAAGCAGGTGATCAATACTACACTCCTGTGTAAATATCATGTATAATACTCTTACTTTTTCTTGAAATAACGATACTATGTTTTGTGCTCTGGAAGAATACAGTACAATCCTTAGGTTTACTTTTAGGACCTACTGTTGATTTATCACATATTCATATAGGTAAAATATCACTTTATTGCGAAAAATCTGGTACACTTCTTTGTAGTTGAAGATTCGTAACATTGCAGTAAGAAGAGGTGTTAAGGATTAGGACTTGATTTTTAATTTGCATCAGTAACATAACTAGAGTTGTTCATTGTGCTCTCCTAAAGAAGCAAAATTTTTTAGGATCATATTGTTTCAAATCGTTACGTGAAAATTAGAGGTGGTATCCAGAAGTTGCTGTTTATTGAAGATTTGCGAGATACAGATACTGGTGATTATGAATGCACATTAACAAATAAGGATGATGAGCATGACATTCGACATAACATTCATCGGTTAGAAGTATCACCCACAAAGGGGCAGCTGAAAGTCATGGATTTTTCGGAAAGTATTGATTTCGAAGAAGGTCAAGTTGTGAGGTTATTCCATATGGCAAGAGCATTTCCAAGCGATGAATATATTTCTGAATGGAGAAAAGTTTGTTAATAAGTTTTCCTCCACATCCAGAAAAAAAAATTTCAGCAGTCACTTTTCTATTAGAAAATTTTAAAAAAGGTGATTAGTCCTTTCATCCTACTAAATTTTTTCGGGGTGTTCTTTGACATGGTAGTCTTTATTTTCTCAACTCGATTTTGGATTTTTTTTGTTCATATTCATTTTTAATCTTTTATCCCTAGTCAAGTTTACCTTTTAATGTTTCGACTCATTCAAATTTGACTCTTTTCTGGAAGTGGTTTTACTTCACTTTTATTCAAAAATAGTTATTATCATTCAGTTTAACACGCTGTTCACGGTGCTTGTTGTATATAAGTAGTATCGTACTTGGAAGAGCTTATCAATCGAAAAAATTTGACTTTGCTTCATCCAGAAATTCAAACTGTTTGATTTTACAATTCCAGTGTTTCCTCTTGACTACCTTAAAACACAATAAATAGTAATGGATTTTTTATAATTTGATAGTTTTAGAAACGTGTAAGGATTTCGTAATACAAACTTTTTTCATGCTCTGAGGATAATAGTTTATAGTATTCGAAGACAATATCCAAAGGAGAATTCGTAGAGAAAATGGAAGAAGGTGTTAGAAGCAAACTGAACGGAGATCTCCATGAAGATGAACTGTCATTCACCAATGCTTCCGTTCGTGATTCCGGAACGTTCGTTTTTCGATTTTTTGTTGAAATTGGAGTCCAGAAATGGAAGCTCTCGTAAATATTAAGGTCAAACTATAATTTTTGTAGATTTCGAGACCGTGCTTGATTTCTAGACATGATTCTACATCTATCATCCAGCTGTAAATTTTCAGAATATGTAATACAAGCTCATATCAGATGTCCTAAGAACCTTGTAAAACGAGCTAATTTGCTTTACTTTCAGTAAATTGATTTTCTACTAACATTAGCAATCTTTTTTGATTTTGAATAAGTGCAACTGAGGTGCGTTTGAAATTTAAGGGTCTCGTAATCACTTTATTCTTTTTACTTTAGAACTACATTAAAAGCAGACGTTTGGTAGACAAAACTGAAATAAACCTAAACAGAGCATTGGCATTGATTCTGACACGTTTTGATTAGATAACATATTTCAGTTATCAGTTAGTGATAAGAGTGTCGCGGGATTTTATTTATTGGAAAAATTGGACGTTATCTATTCGTCCCATCAATGTACAACCACTAATTACTATTCATGATGAGTTTAGTAAAACTCTATCAAGTTTTGTTTTAATCAACTCGAAAATAATTGTTACATGCTTGGTGGAAGACACGAAATCTCACAAACTACGTTTATTGTATATAACGTGAGTTTTACAGTTTCTATATTATTCTTTTTCTGTTGGTTGAAGGTTTTTCGAACAAGTAAATAACTTTCTCACAAATTTAGGAGAGGTGGAAAATGGATGCAACCTGATGACGTTGTAGAATTAACTGGTTTCACTTACGAATCCGCCATTAAATGGATAACACATGCAGGGGAACATTTGCGAATACGTTGTGAGGATAATGATACCAACAAGGTAGGTTTTATCATTTTATTGTTAGTTCCCTAAAGGTAAATAAATATAAAGGAACAAAGAAAAACACAAAGGAGATTATAAAGTAAATATTACGAAGGAATACTCATATCTCAGTATTTTCATCCTGGCATTCGTTTTTATAATAGCACAAAAAGCTGTTAAAATGTATAATTCATTTGTGTAGATTTCATTCACCTGCATATTAATTAATTCAACTTTTAAATGCGTTCTTTAATTTTTATTATTTTCTTTCACCACGTATTAAATTTTTCCCTTCATTCCTCGTGGAATTCAAATGTTAAGCAGTCGTGTAATTGCTTCAAATTATCAAAGCGTGATGATGTCCTTCCGGAAGTTTCTCCTCACTATGGAAAGAGAAAGTTTAAAAATTGTGTCTCTAGATATTGTTTACTGTACTAAAACCAACAGTATCATAATATAATTAATAGATTTGTGGAGAATTCAATTTTTGCTGAGCTTTTTATATCTGCCTTTCTAAAGGTATATTTTCTGTCATCCATTCTGTTCAACGTTATTTAGTAACCGTGCTTATCGTAATTATTATTTAGATCGATGAAGTGGATTTGATTATCTCAGAAGTGGAGACAATTAATGCGTCCTTTATTGCCACAAAGCCAGCTCCTTTACTCGATGAAGATAGTAGTATCTATGAGAAGGACAGTTTGAAGCTAATTTGCATTCTTCCTTTGAATGATTATTTGTTAGTTTTTGACTCCAAAAGGGTAGAATGGACAACATGTCTTGTGTTTTTAGTATTTAGTTTGTTTTTATTTAAGTTACCAGTGTTCCAAAACTTTACTGGGAAGGAAGTGATTATTTAGAGACCAAAAATAGCTATAGTTTCTCAGCATACCCTTTTAGCATTCATTTCTCTGAATAGAAACCATTTATGACGAGCAACACTTACGATTGTAATCAAGAGAAGTTTGATTTTGTTTTCTCTTGATATTAACTTCCAAATAAACTTCACGGCTTACTAAAACTATTCTTTGCCATGACTTTGCATCGGAAAGCAATGAAATTAAGTCATAGATTTTTTTCACACTCTTATCTTAGTGTGTTCCAGAACTTTTCTTCTGCCTAGTTGCTTGGATATGTTTGGAAGTCACAGTTTGTAAAAAAGTGGCCACATGCTTTTAAGAATAGTTAATAGCAGTATTTATATAGAGACTCTCGAGGAATATGATCGGGCACCATGAAATATTCCAGTGATGTTAATTGGGTTCGAGATGGTGTTCAGTTACCAGTTCCAGAGCGGTTTGCTACCGCATACTCTCAGCAGTTCATAACGATATTGGATGATGTCACCTCAGACCAATCCGGTGATTATCATTGTATAGCCAGATCGAAAAGTGGCCGCTTTTCACGCAATTATACTCTTCATATCAAAGTAAGCCACGGTAGAACCGTTTTATGGCCTAAACTGTTGTGTTGAACCTCACTTCTAAGTTCTGTTTATGTTAACATGTTGAATTTAGATACTTTTTTCTTCATAGGCTGTCGTAATCATCAGTGAAAATATGGGACATATGAATCGAAAGCTCTGTTTTTTATTGTAGCATATCCAGACCCAGTATTGTACTCTGATTGGTTCGCTTTAAACTGGATTTTTGTTTTTGTTTTTGTTTTAAGAGCTTACAGCATAGTTGTGTTTCAAATCTTAGGAAATAAAAAGAAAAAAAAAACACCGCAGTTTCGTTTTTTTTTGTTTTTTTTTTTTTCCGCTAGTACTCCCGGAAACTCGTGTGATGATATGTTTTTAGTTTTTTTGTTCAATTTCTTACAAATTAATTTTTTTAGATAAATGAAGTGTTTGCTCCGTACATCGTTGAAGCAAATGAGGAATATGAACATATGGTAAAATATGGCGAAAGGACAGGACTTGCATGTCCTATTGAGGGAAAGCCAGAACCAATTTATAGATGGCTTAAAAATGGCATTGAGTACAATGGCAGTTTGACTAGGAAAATTGACTTTCCTCGAGTTATTATCGAAGACAAAGCTATTTATACTTGTATTGCAAAAAATCGTGCTGGTTCACAGCAAGCTTCTATCCGGCTTGAGGCAAGTTCGATGAATGCATTTGTAAATCCTCGTTTGAAAGGTACGCTCTGAAGACGAGAATCTCTCAGTAATCAGTGTGATGAAAACAACTGCTGTTACAGTTAACCGATGAGCCAGCTTATATTCATTCATCGAAACATTGGTGGACTCTTGGTTTTGCAATACTTAGTGCTTTGGCCTTGCTTCTTCCGGCACTTGTTTTTCTGCTGAAACAGCATCGCAAAGGTAAGCGGCAAGAGGAACAACTTCGGGCACTCTATAATCAACTGATGAGTGTTTCGAGTGGAGGATACCTTGCTGGACCGACTGATCTCAAGCAACCTTTGCATGAGCGCGTTGAACAGCTGCCATATGACCGCAGATATGAAATTAGCAAGGACAAGCTTGTCTTCAAGCAGGTTTTATACATTTTTTGATTTTGCTTAGTTGATTAAATCCGTACTGAAAGTTTTCTATGAAGTGGTTCTGACTTAGTTGTCTCAGTGATTTATGCAACCGTACGAAAATATGCAAATTTCAAATGTTTAGAATAATCGTTAGGACTTCTACTGAAAGGGTACCAACATTATTATTATTTGGTTTCATGGATGACGTAATATAGGGTAGATTTCATTTATTTAACTTTTGATGACTTTAAAAAGCTTTCCTAAAGACTTTGCTAGTTACGGATTTACGTCTTTACTACTTTTTACGAGGACAAATCTAGGAGATCATAATAAATTCATTCTCATTAGCACACATTATACATGTTTTTATGCTATTAACGAAACTTGCTTATTATAGCTCAAATTCTCCCTCCATAATAGGAATCATCCTCTAGGAAATATATTACAGTCACTTGGTGGGGGACAATTTGGGCAAGTGTACTTGGGTGAGCTAAACAAACCTCGAGTGAGCGATTCATTAGCTGTGTCAGATATACTACAAGTAGCAATAAAAGCTCCACGTGATGGACGTAACTTACAACATCAGAAAGCGCTAGCTGATGAACTTAAAATAATGCTCGCCATTGGTATTCATCCAAATGTTCTCTGTTTGATCGGTGCGGTGACGAAACAAATATCCAGGTAACTTTCATTATTTTTGGGCGAACAATTCTCTTTCTGTAAGTAATTATATTTGTAGACTACTATTTTGATTTCACAGTAAAAGGATATGAATGAACAGTAAGTTTAAAAATAGTTTATTATAGTGGTCAACTCTACGTGATAATGGAATACTGTGAAAATGGCAGTTTGAAGGATTATCTGTCAAAAAATAGTGCAGGTTTTCTGAATGAAGTGGAAGTGAGAAGAGAACCGCTGAGCAATGATGGATACTTGACACCAACGCGAAATGCACAGCATGAAGCCCAGATATACATGGTTCTTCTCCACTTATTAAAAATCCTTCAATTTTTTATGAGATAGTTCATTTTATAACTTGGTGGACTAACAATATACATTTATATAATTTCATGCGCAGTTTTCATATTTTTTTTTTTATGAAACGCTGTTGCAAATCTGTTTACAAAGTTTGCCATTTATAGGCGGAGTTGAAACCTGAATGGGCCACAAAAGTAGATGAAGTGCGACAGAAGGACAAAATGATCACTACAAGCGATTTGATCTCATTTGGTTACCAAGTTGCTAGTGGAATGGAATATCTATCTAATAAAATGGTATTTCAAGCCAATATTTAAAAGACATTTTCACTAAGCCGTTAATAAATTATGTATCTTTCTAGTGTATTCATCGAGATATTGCTGCTCGAAACATCCTTGTGACAAAGAGTCGAGCGATACGCATAGCAGATTTCGGTTTAGCACGTAAGGATTCTACGGTTTATCATATTCGAAGCAGTCAGAATGTACCGCTGCCTCTCAAATGGATGGCATTAGAATCAATTTTATATCACAATTTCACTAAACAAGTAATACTTTTTTCATGATTAATTTGTAGGTTGTTGATAAACACTCTTAACAGCATTGGATTACACTAAAAAATTTTACTTGTTCCTGCCGGCTTGTAAATTTTTAGTCCGATGTTTGGTCCTATGGTGTACTGTTATGGGAAATATTTTCTCTCGGAAAAATCCCGTATCTACAAGTTGATAATGACGATCTTGTTAGCTATTTGCAAGAAGGAAATCGCATGGAACAGCCCAAACTTGCACCTGATGACATGTTGGTTTTTGGGATTTGCAATTTGTTAAATTGGATTTTGGTTATTTGCTGACAGTGGTTTTTTTTTTTTTTTTTTTTTATCGCTCGTGAACGTGCGTTTTTCTGGTTCTCAATTTTTTTTGATACCATTTCATGAACTTCCATATGCATGCAGATACTTAGATGAGATTTTTGTTTGAAGGACTAAATATTTACGAGTGCTGAAAGTGCTATCAGTTAAATACGATATTGTATTGCAGATATAACCTGATGAGACAGTGTTGGCTTTCGGACCCTATCAATCGACCTACATTCTCCGAATGTAAAGTTTTAATGAAAACACATCTTTCACGCGCTTCTCCGCCGGTAATTTAACAACTTGGCTTTAATTTGATTCGTTTCATTCACTTGTTAATATCTTCAACTTATTTACATGAGCTCTTTTGTCATAATAAACGATAACATTAACTTCAGAACAAAAAGTTTAATTATTTGGATGAAAATTTGCAGTTGAGCATACGCCTTGACAAAATGTTGGAGGAAGATCAGACTGTGATGGAGGGTTACAGTGAATGGCATGATTCAGAGGAGGCTGAACAGGATCTCAGAGCACAGGCTACTCGAAATGGTTTTATTGCTGTTCCAACGCAGGAACCGTCAACAAATTCCAATATATACATGTAGTTCTAACTTAAATTAAGAGATAATCTAAAGATTTTGAACGGTATGACAGGGAGGAAAAACTTATTCATAAGATGGAAATGAATTTTAGTTGAAGTTTTGCATCTGGCACAAGATACAAGGTGGCTTCAAAAATTTCATATATGCAGTGACTTTTAATTATTCGTAATGTTTGTGCCTCGTAACAGTAGCGTGTGGCAGAAATTGGGTTACATCAGAGAAAGGTGGTAGTTTAATTTGTGTAAGACCTTTCCTATTAGTGGAAATGAGTTATGAGGAAGAAATTTCTGGTTGAAACTGAATTCACAGATGTTAAAAACTTGCCAAGTAGGTCACTTGTTCCTGTCTGTACAAGTATGTTAACCTTACATTCTATTTACTTCACTCACATTTTGAATGCCTATGAGAAGCAAATCTGATTCATTGTAGATGGATTCATTCAATATATACAGGATCTCAACCTACAAGTCTTTTTTTTTTAATAATATTCGATGGAGATTTCGATTTTACTGTTTTACTCAGCCTTGTTTTGTATATGTTTCTTAAAATGTTTCCTAAATCCACTTATATTACTAATAGTAATGTCAAGCTGTTAATACCAAGTGATTTTACCAAAATATCTTTAAATTATTGATGCATTTGGTAGTAACATCGTTTGTCGCGGATTTACTGGTGGAAGATTTAGATTTCCGATACCAAAATACAGAAACAGTGAAATTTACTACTGTTAAGATTAAAACAGCTAGAATCACACACTCACACCTTGATGAAGTTAGCACCTAAAAATATTATGGTTCATTTCTATTTTTCCTTTTAACTGAGATTTGGAGTAACTTCTGATCTCATAGATTCTTCTATGAGATCAGAAGTTATTTAGAAGACAAGCAACCGCACAGCTGGGGGCATTCACAGTTACTTTGTCCGCATTATTTCTTAATCAGCTTACGATACTAGGAAAGAATCTGATAAGCTGACTTGGCACTGGAACGTCTGACAGAAGTTATCTATATTTATAAGCTTTACTCGCATTTCGCTCGGAAAAATATCAACTGAAGACTTGGAGAAAATCAGCCATTATCTTTACCGTTAGGGTTCTGTTCATACTGTATAAAAGCAATTAAATCGGAATTTACTCGATTAGAAAGTAAATCCGTTAATTAGGAATTGGTTCAAGTTGCTAAGGCTATCCATGGCACTAGTACCAGCGACTGTTAAGCAGATAAGATCAGGATTGCTTATTAACTCGATTGCTCGAATTAGCATTATTTGTTTTGTAAAAAAGATATAGTCAGCCTCCAATATAGTTTAACCGGAGCACCAGTGTCCCGAGCCAAAAATTTGATACTGGAATAATAGTGTTTGTGGGGATGTGGAACATATTCCAGGAAGCAGGAATTTATACTTCTTGGCATTTAATATATTAGCAATGATATACAAAATAAAGGAAGACACTAGTCGACTGACCGTCGCAGGTCTACTGTAATGGACAGGGGTGGACCACGTCTTAGTTTTTCTAGTCGAATAAATGTCAGTGGAACCGAAAGTTCGACACCATCGAGAGAGTGAGAAAATGAATAGTTGGATTGATGAATTCCGGTTTAAGTAACACAGTGAAACCTAGAGCAGGAAGTATCACTCTTGTGCTGATGCCCATGATTGAGATGGAACGATGGAGCTAGTGTTGAGTACTTTCTTGAGCTGCGAAGTTGCTCCCACCTTTTTTCTATGTTTCTTTGGTCATAGCCTCATTCATGGGGATCATTCATCATTTCCTGTTAGTTATAACTGGCCATTCATTTCAGTTTGAAATCAGTTAAGGGTCTTAATCTTTCTTCCAAAAAATGATACAAGCAGAGCTCTGGAGTGGGGCAATCGTGATTTACTCGATATGAATTTGTTATCTGTACCAGTAATTTGACGGAGTAGTATGGAAGAACTCTGAGATTGTATGTGAGATTGAAAGTTTCCGAGACGAGAATCCTCAGATCGCACTTTATGTCGCCTGAGAACGTGAACTGCATCATGGGACGTGACATTGTCACAGGCAATTGGTGAGTCCTGCAGTGAATTCCTGTATTCGGTAACGCCCAGCATTTGCCAAAGTTGTTATTGATGCGACGTGGGGGCTGGAGTATTTATTATTACCTGGGAATTGTGGGTATTGGGGGCTTTTGTTTGTGAAGGTGGGGGGGGGGGAGGGGGAGAGAAAAAACATTTTGTATGGAATTAGCCCTTTTTTTCGCCAAAGAAGATATCTAGAAATATGTTCTAACACAATTTACAAATCGTTGTGTCTGTATATTGTCTCTTTAAATGTTTTGATAAAGACAATGATCAGAAATGCTGAGGTGTGGAAAAAATTATCAAATGATTTGAGGTACAATATGTATGGTTTTTTTTCTGCCTTAACTGGTAAAACAGTGTATAGCAGGGGTTGTATGGCTGTTCAGAATATCTTGACCACCATATTATTTGAGCATAGCTACCAAATAAGTGAAAGTAAGCATTGGGTCCAGGGAACTGCATCTATGATGTAAATGGAGTTGAGACCTCGAACTTATGCGGAGTGTAAATACTGATTCCTTTAATCATAAATGGTGTAGCATAATTTTTTCCAAAAAGTTTGATTTCTGCTAAATCTACGTGATGTATGTAAGTGTATTTCTTACAGATTTACTACATTAATGTTTGTTCTTGACCTTCGTTTTACTTTATTTTCTTATTGGAAATAACAAAGTTCTGTATTTCATATATTTTTGTTTTGGCACCACTGAAAATTTATCGACCGAAACAGAACTGTTTCAAAATGGAGGAAGAAAACGCGATATTTTGCTCTATATGTTTGGGGGTAGGTTTCCTTATACATCTCGCTGCAATTTTCAGTGAACTGCTGTTAGAAATGTCAAGAACTGCATTTCGAATAGTCGTCGTGGGACGATGGAATTGAGCAAATGGCTTTTTTTGTCCAAGTTTGTAATGTAATTCTTTATTTTAGCCTGGTAGCTGGCCCAAAGCACGACCTAGTGTATGCAGGCACTCCTTCTGTTATCTTTGCATCAGTAATTGGGTAGAGGTTTGTTTTATTTGAGGTAATGAGTTACTTTGAGTAATCTAGCTAATTTACCTTCGGAAAAATATGGTCTTTTACAGCTGTATTTTTAGATTGTCCTGGTCATGTGATGCTTCTTATTTTGCAGGATACAATTTTTTCTGCCATTTTTTTTCTTTTTTTTTTTTTTTAGAGACGATCAGAATGTCCACTATGTAAAAGGTCAGCGAAAGTATTAATAGTTATTAGTGAAGATGGTAGAGAATATAAGATATCTGTGAAAGAAAGAACTGGTACTCAGTATCAAGGCGAGGTAGTTTCTATAGTCTTATTTCAAATTTATAAAACTGTGCCACTACAAAAGAGAACGCTTCATACCGTATGCACTTCATTTTTAAACATTTTTGAGATTGGCGAAGAACACACAGATCTATTTCAAGAAACAGAAGATATAACGGTAGTATATGCCAGATGTCAGGTGTGCAACTCATCGGAAAACGAGCATTTATTGTTACTCTGCGATGGAATTGTTGGACAAAATTTGGACGGAAGCTCGATTCGCTGCAATGCTGCGTGTGTTTTTTTTTTTTTTTTTTTTCTTTCACCTTTTTGTGTCATGGACAATGTAGTGGTTTATTTTAAGTCCAGTAACACGTTAATTTTCTTGTTAAACTATTAAAGGATATAAATTTTGTAAGTACTGGATTGTTATTATAGATGCCATTGTTACTGCTTGCCAGAAAAACTTGGAAGCGTACCTAAAGGAGATTGGTTTTGTCCTTTTTGTGTTAACATAAGAGTAAGTTTGTTTCATATATGCACCCTAAACGTTGATTAATGACATATTTTGTGTGTTGTGGCCTCTAGCTTTAATATTTCCTCTATAGACTACACAAAAATCAGTTCACAGCAGTCGAGATGTGCGACAAGAATGCCGTTCATCGTCACATCATCAGCTGTTCAAATATGACATTAGAGAATGTGAATTTGTGAATGAGGATGAGCCAGGTAAGGAACTGGTTAGTAAACTGTTTAATCTGTTTTAATCTCTTCAAAATTAACAGAAAACTACTAACGATTGATGAGTGGACCAAAAAAGGTGTAAAAAGAGGATGTCGTTATTGATCAAATTCATCGAACCGTTTATTATAGTTATATATTTTGCTTTTAAACAGAATTGCAGTGTTATGATGAGATATTATAGCATTGTTTCGTTTGTTTTTTATAGGACCGAGTAGAATGAATCGGAGTACTCGGTTAAGAAGTTGTGTAAATGTATTTAATCGTGATGAATTTTTAACTGGATCGACTCCTGACAGAGCTAATGATGTAATCGATGAAAGGATGGAAAGTGATTCTAATTTTTCGCTGAAAAAGGATTTTTCTAGAGGTATGAAAATTAGAAATATTCAAGTACCATAGCTATATACCTTGCATTTAAACGGAGTTTGTAACGCAGTATTTGCAGGAAAATACATAATCTATTATGGTAAGGTTTGATGACCACGCTATACTTAATTTAGAATAAGGCTTAGGTGGAAGTTAGTGGCATTCTACGACAAAAATGACTTTTACAGTGTCTTTCAGATATGTATTGTTATAAAGCTTTTGTAGCGGGTGATTGTTTTTAAGAGTATATTTCAAATGAACATGAATTTCAAAATACTGGATATGTAGTCATGGTGATTACTGGGGACCCACATCTTAACTGAAATTCTTTGTTCTGTTGTAATACTGATTCACTCATTCGCGTTCTCTGACTCGAGGATGCGATATTTATGCGAATAACGTGGAACTTTTTTGTGAATTTGCTGCAGCTTTTATCTTTTTAAGCCAAAAGGAAATATATTTCATATTTTAAGCTTAAATGCAAGAGGATATCATATAAACATAATTCTGGGTAAATATATATTACTAGTTGGGATAAGTATCTAATAATTGTTGTACTGTGATTGCAGAAGGCGATAGTGTTTGGGATAATCAGGATAGTATTGTTCTGGAAACAGATTCAGATGTGGGTTATGATCCTGCTGGATTGACTGAAGTAACAAAGCGGAAAAAGCGGATGCGTCAAAGGAAAAAGAACTCGAAAAGAGTGAAGAAAAAAAGGAGGATAAGGAAGGAAGTGAAACATTTTTATCTGGCTGGAAATATTGCTGAGATAAACATTCGAAAAAAAAACAGTTGGAAAAAGAACATTCGAAAAAGAAAGGTAATTGCTAATTCATGTTGCGATTCTTCTGTCGATGTTGTCGACTATCTCTTAATAAAGAAAAAATAAAATGGAGCAAAGAATCATTAATCATTCAACGTTTCATTGGTATGGTTTAAGCCATTTTTGTATCTGTAACGGTACCATAATTTGCTGAGAAACCTCCACCAAATCATACAACTGATGTAAATTGATATATATTGTACCTGTAGCATATATACGCCAACTTATATTACAGGGTGCTACAGGAGTTCAGAAACGTCTGGCAGAAGTTATAGGTTTGGATCTCTTTACTGATAGACGAAGAAAACGAGAAAGAACTAAGCGGTATGCTTCAGTCGTTTCAATTTGTAGAAAGTAATGTTCCATTTTAGAAAGAAATTACTTCGACTGATAGAATAGTAAGAAGAGTTATTCAATGTCCTATGCTTTGAGCACTTCCATGGATTTAAAATCGGCATTTCTTCAGAGTCTAAATTTTTAGGTGCTTCTCATCAAACTATTTTCGTCGTGGATCGTCTGTTATACCCACGTTATCCATTAGAACTGGAGATCATTTCGATATACCTGCTGACACATTTTACGTTTTAAAATGCTTTACATTTTCCACTTTTAATCGTTGATATAGTGTATACGCTTGCATTCAGTTTTACTTGTTAATGAGCAGAATATTCTGCGGCTGAGTATCATGAACATTTTTTACAGGAGTCTTCAGTCTACAGAATATCGTAATGATAAAGTTTCCGGTGAAAAAACGGTGTAGGTCTAATTTGTTTGTTCCTTTAGTTAATCGATTTTTAATTCCTACTTTCAACAAGCGTGTTAAACATAGAATTTAAGAGAGGAGACAGATTTAATTGCTTCAATTATGTCCCAACAAGCAAAAACTTTGGCATCGACTCGGTATCAGCGTATGGTACGCAATGGTATAAATGGTGAAACTGTGCAAATGATCAAGCAAGGAAAAGTAGTTGAAAAAGTTGCGGTCTGTAAGGAACTTGCTTCTTCGGAAGCTGTGAAGGTCAGTTTACCACTTGAGACTTTAATTCTATTTAGTTTTGCCTGATTTTATTTGAATCCTTCTTTCACCCTACATTCCCTCACATTCCAGTTATGTATTTTTCCTTTTCACACAACTCAGATGCACACCGGTCTACTTATTCACTGTAGTTCGTTAGGCTTATTTATTTTATAAAAACTTTGAACGTAATGTCAGAAGTTTTAGGACTGGGGAACAATGGTTTTGTTTTTCATTTTATATTTCAGTTTCGTAAGTAGAGCAAAGTCACGATAATGTGGTGAGACTTTGAATCTGATGCTTCCGCAATGCATATGTGGCGAATTGCTTGTTGGTTCATAGTTGTTAATGATATTAAGTATATGTAGGTGGAATACAATATTCACGGGTTTCGTAAAATATGTTTTAGTTTAGTCCCTTTCAACACTGTTCCATTTATTGGTTTTGGATTGATTCCTCTTTGCTATGAGAGTTTTGAATCATGTGAACATTGATTTCGTTCATCAAAAAATATTTAAAACACTCAGTCAAGTGTTAATTTTTTGTTGAGATCCTCTACGTACATCCATACATTTTGCCGAATCTGTGATTTATGCATTTTTTTCGTCTTAGAATTCTATCGAAAACCTCAAATGCTTAAAAATATTGGAGCTAAAGCTTCTTTTGAACAGTGGATTGTAATTATCTTACACGATTTGCTCCTGAGTTTTTTTTTTTTTTTGAACAGCAAAAGAATGAATTGTTTTTACAACAGTTCTCCCTGCGCTATTTTGATAACTTTTTACATTTTTCACTTTTTTATTCTCAAGTGATGTTAGCCCAACCATTCTCACTTCAATAATAGCGCATTGCGTTTTGCGTTTTGTGTTAAATACTTTGTAAATTTATTACTAGGAAAGGGTATTGCAGGATTCAGATGAAAACATACCAATGTATTCGGCTAGCAGCAGTCATAATGAAGCGAAAGAAAAGCGGAAGAAACGCCCATCACGTTGGGGTACTCCTACTACTTCAAAGAGCCATGATAACACTATTATAACTGCTTCAATACCTCTTCCTTTGGGACCACCGCTGACGCAAGCAGCAGTTGCTTTAGAAAATATACCGGTACCTTCAACAGACCAACAGCCACAGTCACAAGTTGCGCTACCTTCAAGGCCATCTGCTCTTAATAGTATGACTTGATTATCATCACATTAAGGTTAAAAGTTCCACCGCACCGTTTATCTGATAGTCAACCTTTTTATAATAACCGTATAAGTAGATTCTTAAAATTGGGCATATTTCTATATGTTGTTTATACTGTCATACGATTAACACTCATAGCTAAGTGTAAATCTTGCAATTTTATTGTTACTATTCATTACAATTGTTTGAATGAGCGGCATTTTTATAGCGGCTCCGTCTACGTCTTTCGCACTCAAATCAACAGCGATGCCATCATTTGGAGTAGCTAGCGGACAGTCGCAGATTAGTCTGGCTCCATTTGCTGGTTCAGGTCTGGGTCAACAACATCTTGGTTTAAGCCAACAGTCGTTGGTTGCTCTAGGCCAGCAGCAACTAACCAATTTAGGACAGCAAACTTTAGCCGGTTTAAGTCAGCAGCCAGTACCAGGTTTAAGTCAACCTCAGTTAACGCCCATTGGACAAGGATCGTTAGTTCAAATGCAGCCGTCTTTGTTGCCAAATTTCTTCTTACCACCGCTGAATATAAGTGCAAGTAAGTCAGTTTTTTCTCTTTAGTGAGACATTTTTCTGCATGAAGGTGAAACTGATATATTGGGATATTTGCAGCTTACCTTAATTGTAATACACTTGCCATAATTTAATTTTAAAACGAATGTTTTAGTGAACGGTCTGTTGGCAGCAGGTTTGCTTGCAAATAATAGCTCATTGACAGCTCCGCCGATGACGCAACCACTCTCTCAACCTTCTTCTGCAACTCCAGCACCTTTTATGTTGAATCCAGTGCAGTTTTCAGCGGCTTCAGCCCAGCAGCTGAATCAACATTTTGTAAATTTAGCGACATCTCTGCAGCGGAATGTAGACACAGCTGTCGATCCAGTGCAACAATTGCCTCAACAACCACCTAAGCAACCAGAGGGTGTTCCACCGCCTCCGCCAGTAATAAAACCACCTGAATCATCATCGACCAATATATCTCTTTGTGAACCATTAGCTGAAAAAATCAGGAAATTGATTGAAGCCAGTAATGTAAGGCCTTTATGCGATTCGAGTGTGGAAGATAATGCCACAGTTGTTCCCACAGTGCAGGTAGGTGTTCTTGGTAAATTCATATTCTCTTGTCATTTATTTCAGTACACAATTGTATGAAAGAATAACTATCTTTGTTTAGTATAGCGCATTTTTCGTTTAAGGATGAAGTGAATAATGTGGTACTGTGTGATGACTCTAAAGCAGGTGAGTCAGGGAGGAAAAGTGCTAGTGCAGATGACGAAGAAACTGGTGAGGCTGTTAAAACAAAAAGATTTCATAAAAATGGTGCGATGTTCGAGGAGGCTCGTCGAATGCTGTCTTCTTCACTCAAAAAGGTTTACAGGTACATGAATTTCCTTCCATTAATCTGGTTTAAGAAAATCGTGAGACTTTTTTAACTGCGGTTTGCTTATTCACTTTTTCTCATTTTTTTTTTTTTTTCTTCCTTATCTAAAAGTATTATTCCAGATTAAAGCAGATTACCAAACAAGAATATAAAGAAATAATGAAAAAAGGTGTGACTGCACTGTCTCAGCGCACAAAGTTGGATCAAAAAAAGGTGGATGATTATGCAGCGAAGTACGTGGAATGTGTCGTACATCGTCGCAAAAAGCAACATTAAGCCATTCTCTCTTGTGTAGTGGTGCATACATCTGTTGACTATACTTAATATATCAAACATTTTGGTCAGTTCATATGTAGAGGGCTCTGATTAGAGGGTGATTATGCAGTATTTCTTCGGAACAGTACGTTCATATCGGTTTGCGGAAGTATTGAACACAGTGTTCACGTATTCCGAAATGTACACTCTTATTAAGGTTTTATTCAAGTAGTAGTGGTCGCTCATATGTATATTCTCACCACTGTTATTCCATCCGTGACTGTAGCATTTTATCCAGGTAGCTTTGATAACCCAGCTGAACTACACGTTTGTTGTACTAATAAAATTTTTTTTCCATCAAATTTGTGATATGCTGTATTGGCACGTGTCGTCCTTCCCTTTAGAATTTCATTAATCACGTTACAGATACGATAAAACTGAATATATATTTATCACAATTACTGGAAGCACCGGAGCATCGTCCCATCACATTATGATTTTTTGATTACATTGAATTGCTGCTTATCTAAAGTAGATCATGAATACAGGATTAGAACCATATTTGTATAGAAATCGGTTGGCGATGTAAACGTCCTGGAAATAACCAATAAATCGTAGCCAATAATAGGTCAAGAGCCTGGTCTCGTCTTGTCCGGAGGTGTGACAGGGCAACTCATCTGTTACGCGGGCAGCCGGGATGTCATAAAGATTACAATTCACAGCGTGAAATCAATGCTAAATATCGTATCTAGTTCTTCCACAGTCTATCCGAGGTTAGAAAAAAACAGGGGGATAAAAAACGGTTTTGTAGCGCTTGAACCTTACGGCTTGGCCTGTCCAACTTAAAGGAAACATCCGAGAAATGCTTGCACCACCTCATGAATGATGTATTTTGAAACGCGAAGCAGATTCGATGAGCAAAAAGATTGCTTTTATCTTGCTCTGTGACACAAATGCTCAATTATCCTTCATCAAAATAGTCGGGAAACAATCCCAACATTTGATTAGCATAATATAGAGGAATTTGTTCTCAATTTTCATTAAAGAAAAAAAAAAACACTGGGACAATGAACACAAAAAAAAAGAAACAAAAACAAAGGAACCGAATCAAAGCACCGTGCAGATATGTGGGGACATATCGACATTACGCATCGAAATTTCACACCAAGGGAGCAAAGTGAAATACAGCATCAGGTTCGTTCTCAGGTTCAATCTTTCGAAGCTCTCGTAGAGGCACACGAGGTCTTGTCAGCTGTTCCTCTTCCCACAGCACACTACAATATATTGTTCGTGTTTATAAATAGAGGAACCTTTTTTCCACTTTGGTATGACTGAGACGACTGTAGAAAAGTGAGTAAACATACCGCTTGAAATGTTCCACCTCCAATTCAAGAGGATCCAGAAATTCTAATTCACTGTCAGGACGTGGCTTGAATGCTTCATGTGGATCAAATTTCATCTCTGCAATTGCAACGGCAATACGTGGGTCACCCGGTTCAAAAATCATTGGATTCTGATTGTGGAAAACCTCATCCTCCTTCGCAAAAGCAGCGAGTTTCCTAGTTTCCGAGTCATAATCTGCCAATGGACTTGATGATGAAAGGAACGTTTTACACGCTTCGTTTCTTTTTGCACGGATTGCAGCTGTAAATTGGCTTGAACCTGGTAAAGCTCCATCAGTCTTGACCTTAAACATAAGTAACATTAGAGCTAGAAAATGTCCGCATAAAAGTGCCGAGGCATGTATCCTGACAATGTGAAAAGTTAGAGTTGATCACCACATCTCCAAGTTCTACAGACCTCTGAGAATGCTCTAGAATGAACGAGAGAAAAGACTGACAGGCTTACCTTATTCGACTCTGTAGTCATGTTTCCGCTTGCCACAGTGTTCATCGTATCATTTCGACGACTGACTGGGAATTTTCCATTTATGCATTGTGACGATTTTTGCAATTTTGTAGCGACGTCGATATTACCCTGTTCGGGAGGAATAAAATTCAGTAAATCTCGTCTTGATGTTGATAAACTATCTGGGATTAAATCACTTACAGGAATGACAGTATTTTGGAAACGTTGTCTGAGACAAGATGAGTCAGGGAGCGTAAGTCCCTGTCCAGCGTTATTAGTATTTAGGAAAATTTGTACTCCACCGCTATTACTGCACAGGTCATTTTGTGGGGGCGAACTGATGACACCAGGAGATAGCAAATGAGCTGTGTTAGTATTTCCTTTAAGGTCACGAACTGAGAGCTGTGGACAACAAAGAGATGGCTTGGGAGAGGATGATATTGATGAGGAGAATGACGGCAATGAAGGTGGCTCTGATACGTACAATGACAATTTTTGAAAACCAAAACCGGTAAAATTTGTGGTCGTTTGAATGGATTTAGTATCAAACAGAGGCAATGGAGAGATTGGTCCAACTCTTTGCAACACATCAGTTAATGGTGAATTAATTGGTGGTGGAAGTGAATACTGGCCTGACACATGGATTGGATCATTTATTCCGATTTGGCAAGTCCTTGTTTCAAGTCCTGGAAGAGTTCGCAGTGGCCGCAAGGCTGGGTCCTGCGTAAAGCTAGCATTTACTGCTGGCAACACAGCAGTATTTTGGTTCGGTGAAGAAACGACACACTGATTTAGTCCATTAATTAAGTAGGAGTAGACTTGCGGTTGTCCCCCAAAATGTGTATAATAACCTACTCCTCCTTGGTAGGTCCCAAAACCTAAAGTGTTCGTTTGTGAAGGAGGGGGTATTGGCAGAAAAGGAAAGGGAAGCCTTTGAGGTATATTTGTATTATTAATTTCAACAGGTCGTATTCTTGGCATGTCAGAAACGGTCATGTGAGACATCGGTGACACTTCAGATAGAAGTTCTGGAATCGGGCAATTGAGGACTGGGGATTGCGACACGAGCTCATGTAGAACTGTGGAAGCATTACTTACTACTATATCTGTTGAAGGGATAATTGAATCCTTTGAATCCTTTAGTTGAAGCTTTACTGCTGGCTGATTATTTAAATCCAAATCTCCACTCATGTTGTCATCTGTTTTTGAGAAAGCTGATGCACCATTGACTGAAGCTGCCTCAGATTTGACTTCATTGTTTTCATTTCTCAAGTCTGTGTTACCGTTTTTTTCCAGCACTGAATCTGCTTCTACAGCTCCTTTCTTTGTAGAGGTATTTTCTTTCTTTTCTTCCAATTCATATCGTTTTGGAACTCCCTCATTCTTTTTTGATTCATCCTTATTTTGAGGTTTGGCTCGTCCCGTCTTAGACGTACCGCTCTGCTCTTTTGTCGATCCCAATCGTTTGAATTTAAGGTCACATTTTGAATCATTCCAGTACTCAAATTCTAAAACCGGCTCTTTCCGAACTTCGACTTCTTGACTTTCTGATAATTGTAAGCCATTTTCTTTTTTTCGCTCACGATCCTTCTGTTTCTTTCCTCGTACACGGTCCTACAATAATTATCGTCACAAAAAAAGTGCGCTAAATCGAATCGCAATTTTCCAGGAGGACAAATTTACAGGGCCAAATAGTTTCATAAAATAGGTAAGACCAGCCTTAAATCCATTCTATTCTACTGGTTGAAGCGGAAGCAACTGAGATCCCGAAAGAGAGGCAAAGTGGAGATAAAAAGTGAACCAATCTGAATTTCCTTTAAATATCTAAATAACAAATAAAAACTAAAAGCCTATAAAAACACACCGCTTTTCTTTTCTTTGCCTCAGGCTTGTTTTGCTTTTCTCTTTTCACCTCTTGCTGCGTTGCCTGCTGTTCTTTTCTCTTTTTTAGAAGCTCAGCTTCAGCCGCTTTCTTTTGCTCTTCTCTAAGTTTTCGTTCTTTCTCTTGCTTTTCCTTTTCTTCCTGAAACTACTGACATTATTACATTATAATGTTACATATACACAATTTTAGGTCGTCATTATTGAAGGTGAAGGAAAAAGAGTTTGTGAATGCGAAAATGAGAAATTATGTTTGGTTTCTGTTAATACCAGGAAATAATGCAGTTATTCTGGAAATGATCCCTGTAAACTTTATATTCATGATAAATGAACTTCAGGGAACACAACCGGTTTTTTTTTCTTGCCTTTTCATTGGCAACAAATGAAGGTCGGAGTAACATCCATTCAGAAAGGCCATAACAGCCATTTGGCCGTTCACGAGAACGTGCACTTTTAGAATAAAAAAATGTTCGAGAATAATAGGATTTCCCAGCTTCTCTTCCGAGGTCTTTACTTCTGGTAATATTTCCAGTTCATAGGCTATCACAGAAAAAAATAAATAAATAAAACGAAAAAAAGATGCCAAAATGAAAACCCAAACTTGTTTTCGAAGTTTCTGTCGAGCCCGTTTAGCAGCTTTGCTTGCCGCAGCTTGTGCCACTACATTATCCTTTTCGTTGATGTAATCCAAGATCTGCTCAATGGGAGCATCAGGAATGACAGCAGGTGGGTTTTTAGATTCTTGATTAGCAGCAGTGCAAATCAATTTTTCTTCTAGATTTTTCGTGTCTGTACCAGAATGCTAAAACGCTTTTCAGTCACAAGATAACTCCTGAACTTCACGACTTGTAATTTTAAGAAGGTGGTAATCAAGATGGTAATCCAAAAAAGACACCACAGACAATCTCTTCAAAAACGCATCCTTTTAAAAGCAAATGATTCTAATTTTCTCCATATACTTTCTCAAACTGAAAACCACCTCCTGAACACTTCGGCGTTTTAATTTCATCCGTAGCCGTTCCCTTATCTGCGCACGTCCTGACTTAATATTGTCTGTAGCAGCATGCCCAAACATCTCACAATAACAACAATCACAGTGCCCGTGCCTCCCATCTCGACCTGCTCCAGAGGATGTCCTTCTATTTTTTGCCTGAAACTAGCATTTGAAAGTGAATAAAAATACAAGTAACGACGTGAAATATAACTTAAACTTATAACACTTAGGTCCAAACTAGTCTTTTAACTTCTGTTATGTAAATGTAACTCATGACTGAAAAGCAATTTTCCATATGCAAAAAAAAAAAAATTGACTTTATTATCGCAGGAATGATGGCGATGAGGATGTTGCTCATCAGGTGCTTCGCAATCACTCCAATCTTCATCGGTATCCTGAACAAAACTAAAGTTGGTGCATAAGTTATGGCTTTTTTCCAAATATATTTGTTTATTCTTCCACCTTACAGTGCAAGATCAAAAAGTAAGTTGCTACGAAAGCTTATGAAAAAAAAAAAACTAACTTCATCATCATCATCCTCAGTCAGATCATCGACATTATCCGTTTGATACTCAAATAATTCTTCCTTCGAACCTCCCACATTTTCAACTCGTTTGTCATCATCACATTTACAATCAACTTTGGCGGATATCCCTACATTACTGCTTCCAGAATGAGAATAAAAATTCACCAGCAATGTCCACAACTGCTTGCACATGCAGTTCCAGGTATTTAGTCTCACATATTTCAATGGTTTATTTCAGCAGTTTTCACACTATTAATGATGAAACGTTTTAGACCTCGAAAAATAGTACTACAAGAGGCATACCTGTCTTACTTCGTTTCAGGCCAACAGCCTGCTTTAGAAGTTTTTTCAGCTTTCCCTCTTCATGCAGTTTCCGTACTTCTTCAGGGAAAGTGCTAACATCAAATTCGCCCAAATCAACGCTAAAATCAATAGCTGTCGTCGAACTTGATGTCATATCCACATGGTTGCCCATCTTGCACGATACTGTTTGCATTGTTTTTTGCTGAAATAATCCGAGTATTAAAATATTAAATCACAGCGTTTCCTTGCCCTTTCTGTGAGCAAACAGAGTAAAGCTTAAAGACAAACCAACCTTTTCGATACTGAACGCCTTACCAATATCCAAGATAGTTCTCTGTTCACTTAGCTGCTTTGCGATTGCAGCAGCCAGGGTCTGCTTTGACCAAAGCTGTGCCAAATCGTCTTGGTCCATTTTTTTTGGCGATGATTTTGATTTCTTACTTGCTGAACCCAAAGCAGATGTTGCAAAGCTGACCATTGTTCCTTTAAAAATATTTTAAATTTAAAGAAAATGCTTAAATCTACTACCTAAATGACGGAAGCTTACCAAACAAACTATTGGGAAATGATTGTGACAAAAGATTTGCTTAATTACTTACTGGTCTCTGGAATGTATATCATCTCCCGGTCACCTCGTTTTTCTTGATGAATTTTCGCAGCTGAATTTCGACTAACATTTCTTCGTGCTGAACCTCTACTAAAGCAGAATTCATAAAGTGTGGGAAAATCACCGTGGAACAACTAGAACTAAACAACTTGTGAATTTTGAAAAAAAAAAGTCGGTTGAACCCCACCAATAACAATAATGTATGATGGTAAGATGCAGTAAGTGTGGTCACAAGATTTCTCGGTAGTTTTTTTTTTTATTCTGCTGTTGATTTTCATAACATGATGGGCGTTTGGTTTTATTACAAAGCGATTACTAAGAAGTTAACTGAACGAACATGTCGTCTTATAAATACCTATATTTATGTTTTTTATCGAGATATGTGAAAGTTGAATAAAAAAGGTCTTGAGTTTTATTCGTTAAAGACTTGCCGAGGAGAACGGATCTTTAAAAACTAAATAAATTTTAGCGTTCCAGCAACACCGACAATATGTGTTTAAAACCTCAGGGATACCTAGATGTGCATTTCCTTATCATTAACCCTGCATTAATGAAAACGTGGTTTAAACATGGACACGGCATACCAAATTTTTTATATCTTGAATTGAAGTAGATTAGATAGAAGAGGATACATTTCTACAGATGACAGTGCAATTTAGTAACTTTGCAAGGTAGTTGATAAAAAAAGATCTAATGGCACCTCGACCCACGACATATACCTACTTATGGAGTTTTGAAAACATGCTTTATATAAAAGCAGTAATTGTGAAACCCCTTACTTCTTTTCACCTTTGGCAGCAGTTTTGAAGTCAGTTTCATCTTCTCTTGCCCAGTCCTTGGATAAACACTCCTTCATGCTTTCTAGCACCTGACTCTAAAATATGTTTAAACTCTCAGCAGTGAAAAATTAAATTGAAATATTCCATAGCATTTCGCTACCATGAAAATGAACTAACCGCACCACACAACAGTCGGAAAGAAGTACAATGAATGAAATAGTCATCCGTTTCATGTTTTAAAAACAAATTTACTGAATTAAATGACTACTTCCTTCATATTTCATACAAAAATATGAATAACTCCAAATTCTGCACGTTTCTAAAAAAATTTATTTAAGAGTCTAATCCTCAATACTACTTACAAATCTTGTTCGAAACAAAATACCTTATAGTCCTCCGACCTTGTTGCCCAACGTTCCCCTTCGTATGATTGAACTAAGCGCAACAAAGTTCTTTCGCGTACCTTCTTATCCATATCTTTCACTTCACCAAGCAATCTCTCACGAGCAGACGCTACAATGGGGACCACCCAAAGTGTGTAGATATGCAAATTTGCAACACTCGCTCTGTTAAAAAAAAAAAAAAAAAAAAAAAAAAAAAAAAAAGTGGATCTTTATGAAAAAGCCTTAGAAAACGAATCAAGCCATGCTTTCAAAAACATTAATTTCACTACCCGAAAGGAACTTTACTGTTGAACTGTTCCTAGTATTCGTATCGTTTTTATCAGATACGAGTTTACTCTTCCTGATCAATCGCGAAACAGATGGCGTTAATCCAGCTTTATGCAACATTTGCGGTTTCTCCATCGCTTTTCGCCCAAAAAGCTCCACGGCCAAATCACTTACTAAAGATATGAATATCAAGGACAAACTATATATATATATCATAAATCCTCGTAAGAGATATTCACATGCATAAGAGAAATGAAAAATTACGCTGCAAGAATTTCCACTTGTACAGGGAATATTTCTTTCGTTAGACGAAAATTTGGTCTTATTTTAGCAATCAGTATTTATTTTCATGCAAAGAAATGAAAGCTTTACCAGCATTATCCTTTGATAGAACAGCATAATGTCTTTGGGTTATTTCTTTCAACAACAGCCTATCAGGACCAGACAGATGACAACTATCCATGCTAGAAATGGGAAGAAAATGCATGTACAGCAGCAAGAAGTAGCACTGTGTTCTATAAATTGTGACGATTTCAAGCAGAAGGAATCTAATCTTAATTAATGATCGCAAAATTTAAATGAAAACGTCATAAACCGGAGTGTTTCCATTTTAGTCTGCTTCTCTCTTTCTTCTTTTCTTCGATATTGCAAGTCAAGATAAGGTAAAAACCATTCATTTGATCCTGGAAATGATGTCGAAGATGTTTCGCAATCTGATTCTGTTCCATCACTGTCCCCTGCCACATTATTTGACGCGTTCTTCATTTTGAATCTCTTCACATTTATGTTACTCATCGATGCAAATGTAAAACCCTTAAAAAATGATCACGAACAAATTTGCAATGAAGAATAAAACAATTATTCCACTGTGTACATAAGTATTATTTCTCGAGCATAGACACGGTAAACGCATACTACTATTATAGAATAAACTTACAGGCTTCTCCCCAGAGCGAGGATTTGCTTTCTTCATTATGAATGAGCTATTTTCTTCATGCTTATTATCGTTTTCTCTATTCATGTCCGTTTTTTCACCAACGTCGACAACTGAAGATTTTCGAGGATAATGATTTCAAAAAGGAAAAAAAAAACTAATTTTTCTTCAAGTATTAAAAGCTAAGAAAAAAGAGATTAATATCAAACCTGAAGTCCTCGGTAAATTAGCACTTCCAAATCCACATTTCGATGAATCCATTCTGAAAAATAATCTTCTTACTCTTAACTTTTTCGGAAAAAAAAAAAAAAAAGAAAGGGGAACCAAATCTGGGAATTTTGAGAAGCACTGAATTTTAAACTTTGCTCATGAACCAACATCAAGAAAAAAAGCTCTTCCACCTGTATCCTTTTGTTTTCAGATCGAATATTTCCTTCACAATTTCTTGATATTTCCCACCATCTGGCAAGTCAAGCGTATCGCTATCAGTTGCGTGCTCTTCCTCTCCGTCTGAACACTTTCATGGCAAAATTTACGGATTTTAAAAATTGATGCATGCCTTAAAAGAATCGAGGAACAAATAATGAATCTGCGTCCACAAAGCCGGCAATATACCGGGATATATTTTCAAATACTACTGTTGCATACCTGTCTGATTGTTTAACGAACCAAAGTCGCTGTGAATGCCATTCCTTTCGCAAAGACAATGGTCAAGACAATCGATATCATCCAAGCAACCAAATGGTACCTCCCAATCGCCCCAAGCTGTTTCTTTTTTCTAAATATCTGTTCAATTGAATAATGACACTAACAAAGTGTTGACTCAGACAGTTTGATAGAATTATCTCCACTATTTAGACTGAGCAACTGCCTAACACACCACTTGAAATCCGTCATTCGAATTAAAATAGAGAAATTTTCCCTAACATATACTTGTCCCCACACTCAATTTCTGCTCCCGTGAACTTTGAATGTTAACACTAAGGAAGTATAACAATGCAAAAGTAACCTAAAATAAGAAAAAAAAAAAATAAAAACAAAATGACTGGAACATGAAGAAAAAAAAAAGAAAAAAAATAGTACATTGTGTTGGTCGTGTACGGTGAAAAGAGTTCTTGCAGTCTGAAACCGTAAATTGTGATTAGGTAAACGCTTAATGTTTAGAAGAGGTCTTTTTCGGTGCGAGCGTTCTGAATCTGATTCTCTGCCATCACCTCTATCAGAGCAATCGCTCAGAGGCTGTAAAAATTAAGTATAACTGCAGGGTAATATATACAATAATTTTAAATATATTTTCTGAAACAAAAAAAAAAAAAAAAAATTGGTAGAAAATTGCAGACCCATATCAAGTTGCTTATATCTTCGCTATCAATTAGTAAACCACAAGTGATAATGTGGGAAATTCGACATTCGTCACAAGAACAATGTCGAAGGGTGCACCTCTTGCATCGCACGCAAGGCAATACTTCACCATTTTCATCTGAAAATATTTATTTTTATCATATCATAAAATGCACGTAAATACTTCAGAATCCTTTGAACACAAATCATTTTAAAATCAAATGATTTCTATACTAATCTAGTCTTTTGAATGCAATTTAACAAAGATACATTGGTTTGACGAGTTTTAAATTACTGCTATGAAACTGACACTTTATTGGTAGAAATACAACAGTACTTTATTAAAAACATATAATGCTTCCAGAATAAATGTTTGTTTGTCCATAAAAACTAACCAATACAAATAGAAGCTGCGGGTTCTTCTTCAATAAGTTCATGCAATCTTTTTGAAACATTAAGATCGACTTCTGAATCACTATTATCACTGGAATGATATGATCAGAACAATGGTGATAATCAAAATGAAACAACAGAACGGTTTCATTTTTAAATTAGCTAAATAGTGCTTCCATTTCACAATTTTTTTTTTTTTTGTGGAACATTTATAAAGGAATATAATACATGAAAAATACACAACCGTCCAAAATAAAAAGTAAATGTAAGCTACATATGATATACTGCAGAAGTAGTATCTGGGCTATGATCTGAGTCGGAGTGCAGAATCTACATTAGATTTCTTCAAATATTCCCAGAAGCAACCGATACAAACACTATAATGTCTCGATGCACTCCAACTATTGTTAGATCGCATAAAACTTTCGAACCCATCTCCTAACAGTGATGTTTTACCCACAGAAGACAACAGCGAACATATGAACATATAATGTAAGGTTACCATTCTTCATCTATTAAATCAGTGAAATCTCCAAAAGCAGCTAAATCGGCGTGCCATTGATAATACTGGCCTTTCCTCAAAATGCAGTTGCGAACCACTTTTCGCTGGCTTTTGAAATATTCTAAATCCTCTTTCAACAAATCACCTCTCGTTTTACGCTTGATCTGGAAACACCGAATAAATTAAAACTCTTCACTCTTTGGAAAGAACAGAAATTCACGACTAAAACTTTTTGTGTCACACTTCGTTGAAAAGTAGGCAAAGTTACCAATTTATTATCATACAGATTCTTTTAAGAAAAGATAACATTAATATTTAACAGAGCATACATGGTTAATGATTTTTTGTTGCTCGGTGTACAATACGATATTTGCACTGGCTTTTTTGAATATTTCTCTGCTTGTAACCATTAATTTATGAAAAACGCGAAAACTCTGAGCAAGTTCGAGTGCGCCTTGTGGAATATCTCCACGAGCAGCTTCCATATAGGCCCGCTGCCGGCGTTCTTCTTCATTTTCATCATCATGCACTACCAGTTTACACCTATTAAACAGCTTACATTTAAATATGTTTTAATTTCAAAATCTCCTCTTTTCATTCTGATTTATTTCTCGCAAAAATCAAGTAACTCCGAATAGTTTTTTTTTTTTTTTTTTTTTTTTTGCTTTTGTAATGTTTTGTGCAGTAATGTACAGTTATATTAATATTAACAAAGGTAATATCATCCGTCAAAAACCTTAAAAACTACCAGTCTCATGAAGTAAACGCAGCACACACATAAAAACCATATTAAGGAAAAATAGGTGAGAACTATTTAGGTGAAACATTTAGATAGCACCGACTAACAATGCAGTTTCCACTTCAAATGAAAAAATATAAAGTCCATTAGGGAATAATCGCATTAGGTCAATACAAAATTAACTTACTTGAGAACATTTTCTAAGCTAGGGAGATAATTTAACAAGAGATCATCTTGGTAAATGACTCGATCGAAAATATGGTGATTCAAAACTTTCCAACTAATGCCAAATTGTGAAAGGTAATCCTCGTCCTGAATGAAAAATTCAAACAGCTGTCTAATACAACAAGGAGTCAGTGGATCGCGCATCTTCACCGACAACTTTTATTTGGAATTTTGAGAAAATTACATCTGCTTCTCAATCGCAATTTTTTTGCTAATATTTTTGTCAACTTTGAATAAGGTTTATAACTTACTTTAATATTGAGAAGTTGCTTACTTACTTTAATATTGAGAAGTCCTTAGTATACTAAGTGGTAAATAAAGGATGAGGAGAATATGTGTATTACTACTAAAAACTGTCGTAGACTAATTTCTCGATTCTATTTTCTCCCACAATAATTTTGCTTTATAAATTATTCAGTTAAACAAAGTGGACGGAAAGATTACTTACTAGGGCTGCCAATAATGGTGACATATTTCGCGCAGTTTCCTGCTGACAAGAAAAGCGATCAAGCAAAGTCTTGATAAAAAGTTTAGCTCGCTCAAGTTCCATTTGTTCTTCACTGGCGCCGGCTTCATAAAGCTGCAACCTAGGATTAACGGACCCATTTTATGATGTTTACTTCCAAAACAAAAAAAGAACTATAATCAAGCAGAAACTCATAAAACAAATGAATGACACCTGGATCAGAGCAGGCACTACTTGAGGAGCCACCAGTATCTGCCACAAATCATCTGATTTCAAGTTCATAACATATTCGTGTCCAATGCTCTCTAATCGCTTATACAATTGGTGAGGATCTTTTTCAGCTAATCTGAATAATGGGTTAAAAATACATGTGAAAATTTAATGAGTTTGCATATGAAATGAAGGGTCTCAAACAAAATTTGTCAAAATAATCGAACTCGTGACAATGTGACTCTATTCATGATTATTTTCATATTTTCACTTACATTGTAACGTTTCGTTTTATCTTGTCCACATCAAACCGTTTACCCTTTGATGATGTCATGTTGGCATTTAGACCATCACGAAACATCTGCCGGATATTCTGACGTAAATCATGCCAGCATCTCTGCAGTATATCTATCTCTTTCCGTCGTTCTTCATTCAGAAATCTAAAAAGATTATTAAATAAATAAGGAATAAAAACACCTGAAGTAGCATTAACATATGTGAGCCGGCTGCAAAGAATGTTTTCCGTTTCCACACAAAAATTTTTGAAAACTCTTAAATAAACTAACAGCCCAAGATTAATAAAGTATAGTAGTACGTACTCCCGTCGAACACAATTTTGACATTTGCAGTGATTAAAAGCATTTAAATCCGCGCTGGTACAACTTATAGGTACTGGTTGCGATTTATCATTATTCTGAAATTATATCACTTTTTGACAAGAAGTGAAAGAAAATCAGTGCACATAGTACTCAACAAGTTGAGGGACCTAAAAATGACCAGTTTGAGTAGCTGCAAAAAAAAAAAGAAAAAATTACCTGAGCTGGATAATCAATCAATTAGGCCAACGTAATTTCACTAATTTAAATGAGTTTGAGTTAATTTAAGCTATCTGTATGACTAATATGAGCTTCATCTACTGAAAACTTTCCAATTTTAGAACTTTTGGAGGGATGATTGCAAGAGCGCATCATAAAAAAAAGGGAGGATACAAATGTGAGTTGGTCTGGACAGAACAATTAACAGCAAACAATACTTTTCAACAACAGCGATAAATCTTGTAATCTGAACAACATGTGAAAAATACATACTATAAAAAAACCAAAACGACAGAACAGTGAATAATTTCATGATGCATACCAATAATTCCGCTTCTAACTCTTCGGTGTGTTCTTTCTCACTCTCCATACAATCATCACAAATGTAATAAGCCTGAATTTATCTTTTTTTAATATTTGACAGAATGCAATACTTAAGAGAACATTGATACCAGCAGTGCTATTAACCGTTTCTAGGTACTCACCAGAAGCGTTGACCTAGCATCAATGCACGCAAATTTGCGTTTGCAAAGAAGGCAGGTGATGTTAAATTTGTTTTGTACTCCGCTGTCTAGTATCGAACGAAGTGAAAAAGTGGTTAAACGATGTCTTGGTCGAGAACAAACAGTCTTCGACTTACGTTTCTGAAAGTACACTAATGAGGTCCAAAAGCAGCAACGGTCTCTGTACATTAAGTTCTACACTAAATTTCTGTGTGAAAACACATGAAATTTTGACCACAAAAACTTCGAAAGAAATTTGTGAAAGTGCAAAAGAATACGTCCGAACACCACTAAAAACACTAAATGTAAAAGCTTGCGTGACACTTCGCAAAAATATTCAAGGATTAAGTTTCTAGATCTTAATGATTAAAGTGGTTGCTGGTTTGAAAATGCATTTCAAGTCCTTCAGTAAAAGAATTTCCAAAATTTCAAGCAAAAAAGGAAGAAAGGAAAGATATGAATGTTGTAAAAAGAAAAAAAAAAGTATTAAGCATGAGAAGATTCACTTCATGCCTTTGATCAGTGCTATATTCAGAATCACTGAGGCCTTCTTTGACAAGTTCATCCACCAGTTTACTGTCACTGCTATCAATCATCACCTGAAAACGTATCGCTGAAAGTAATCATTTAACGAAAAATATGACTTGCTAACACTTTATAAACTCAGTTATGGACACAGAAAATTTTTTTCTGAAATAGGGTGCAATTTAATTTTCAATTCTTTTATTTCGTCCAATGATCCAGCAGCATCCATTCTCGATATCGGTTTAACATAGTGAAACCATGTAACGGACAGTGAAAATCTATTTATATAATTCTTATACAAAAAATAAAGATTACATTGCTGAACCTTGAAGATAAACTGTGATACAAACCTTACGAATGCATTTACGGGCGTTTCTCTTCATGCTTTCTTCCGTGTAATTTGCGTTTAGTACCTCACTCATCGCAGCTCAACGACAGCTGTAAAAAGTTTTCTATATCTAGAAATGTTTTGAAGGTCTCATGTACTGCAGCAATATACAAGACATAAAGATACCTTAATCCCTCATGGACAACAAATACTCTAGACATAAAATGGAGGCACGATTATTATGACAGTCCTTTAGAGAAATTTAAAAAAAAAGTTGACATCTGCCAGCTTTTTTTTAAGATTAAAGTTTAACCCTTCATAGAAGTTTGTTATATGAGGATAACCCTTCTGGAGAGCGATTATTTCAGGTAATTGCTATATCTGGATCAGCATTACCAGATGATATTAACATTGAAAACCAATCTGATGAATCACAACCAAGAGGTAATTCCATCTCATTTCATGTTCTTGAAAAATCTTCAATCTTTCGGAGCAGTTTTGACTGGATGTCATGTCCACAGCTGAGGGTAATAGTACGCAGGGCAGATCAACAGCGTTACATTTGACTCGAAAAATTATGAAAATGGGTGGTTATACGAAAAGAGTTCTGTGAATCAATCCCTATCACTTCTGCAAAATTGATCGAGCTGACCCGTATGAGTGGGATAACGCGACAACGTTCACTTCACCTATACGGGTTCACGTACTCTACGTACACTGCACTCTGAACCATCAGAAAACTAGCAAAATAGTATTAGAACATGGAAAACGCAGTTGAACTGCACAGGGAAACACGCATTATGCACATTTGTATGGTTTGCCTATGTATGTTATGCACGAAGGATGTAAGTGTAGGTTGTATGTCTGAAAGCACGTGTGTGTGTGTGTTTGCAGTGAAGAACTTGAGGAGCAACGAGTGAGTACAGCTATAGGTTTTTTGGTTCTGTTGGCGGTGTTGGGAGTGATCGATTCGCGATTCATTCGCAGGTGACCCATAATACAACAGAACTAACCGATCAATGCTACGTCTGCTAGCAGTTGGCAGACACTGCTCGCTTCTTCGCTTTTCTGCACTAGTCGCAGCAGTAGAAGTTGCAGTAGGCCGTGTTACTCTTCCTCCTGTCTTCCGTTCGAATACCGTCCGGATCCTGCAACCATGTCTCGATCTTTCGGCCTTGCAGTCTTGTATCTTGGTACAGCAATTCCACTTCAGCTTGAATGCATCGTTAATGGGGTTTCCGGAAAACGTGACATGACACTACGAGAACTACTTGTACTCTTTCCCGATCGATAAAGAACAGAAGTGAATCACAATCAGAGGATTTCAGTACTGCAGCTGGCGGAGAAGACTTCCTGCTGTCAACTTTTAGCCGACATGCGCAACCTTCCAACACTCACACTAAAACATAGGTAAACTCATTCGGTAATGTGGACACGTCGTATATTTTAGTGCTGCCGTGAACATATCACATTATGCGGTAAATTCATTGTAAATTGTTAACATAATCTAATGAGAGGTCAGTTGACAGAATATTAATTTTGTAGAAGCACGAAAAAAGGCACGTTTCTAAGGAGGCCGACCCGACTGTCAGCGACTCAAACCTGAGCGGATGCCGTACTTCACTCGGATTTATTTAACCAGTGCATTTCTCAACAAATTAAAACCACTTTCCAGTTGGTGCACGCACTAGCACTCAACCATTCCACTCTGCCAACATTTGTCCGGCGAATTGCTGCACAGTCACTTACACTAGTCCCGACATCCCAAACAGTAGCGGTCCGGTTTACAGAGAATTCAACATTTGGTCAACACTTCCTGACAGTCAGATTTAGTTTTTGGATATTGATCCAATCCAGTGTAGAATAAAATAGTCCACTCGCGCTAGCATAACCACCCACTGCTGTGCCCTTACTCCCTGCTGAAGAGTAAATCTTGAAACAGATTTACGTATAAAGTAGCGTTCATTTGTCAAAAAAGACCGTTTTTATAGGGATCTACAAAGATCTTTATAAAGATCTATGTGGGTATGTCGTATATTTTAGTGCTGCCGAGAACATATCACATTATGCGGTAAATTCATTGTAAATTGTTAACATAATCTAATGAGAGGTCAGTTGACAGAATATTAATTTTGTAGAAGCACGAAAAAAGGCACGTTTCTAAGGAGGCCGACCCGACTATCAGCGACTCAAAACTTGAGCGGAAAGCAAAGAGCAGACAAAAAACATCTATAAAAAATATATACAAATCCTTCCTTCACCTCCTTAATAACATGTTACATAGAGCAGGAGTTAGACAGGTCGCATTGATATAAACTTATCATTCAGCAAAATGAGCATTATCAAAACAGAAATAAATATACCATAAAATCAAAAAGAATTACACAAGAGGAGGTTTAATAAAGCTGTAACTATAATTCCGTTTCTCCCACAATATAGTGGCGTTACCGCCTTTTTACAACATCGGTGACAAGCACGAGGCGACAGGCAAATGGGACACAGTTTTCCAGGTTGAACAAAATGTATGATATGGTATGTGAAATAGTAAAGGGATTATAAAGTTCGATTTCTACAGCTGGTTAAACGAATCAACTACTGAAGAAGGCCTTGTATTAACTTCTTGAGCCTTCGTACTTCCTAACACCTATACATGTCTGACATCAAACACGTGAAAAAGAAATTTGAATCTCAACAATAATTACTAAAAAGGATGGGGCATTAAATGAAGACTGATGCGGTCAAATAGAAAGTACAGGCTTTTATTGATTAGCAGATGAAATAAAACAAGATTGGAATCACAGTCTAGAAAAAATACTCTACAAAACGAAGGAATGATTCACGACAAAGCAAAATTCAGAGATTCAGTGGCATAAAACCATTCTGGTCCCACATATCAACAAAAAATACATATCATTCCCTCAAATGAATTCAACGACCACTGGAGAAAGGGTGATCACGGAAATATGAAGTACCCAACATATGCACTTCGTCGTGCAAGTACTCACATTCAGCTAACTGACGGGCAGATGGGCGAAACTTAGGATCAACGGCTGTCAGCCAAGTTACGAATTCTTTCTGGAATATTTCATTATATGTTTAGGCTCTATATGAACACAAAGATTAATCAGGTGGGAATTTCGAAATATAGTTCCAATAAATTAATAAAAAGAACAAACGAACAATCACCGTTAAAACCAACCTTTTTTCCAAAAGATTTTATCAAGAAAAAAGGTATTTTTTCTAGTGAAAAGTAATGATAAAAACAGTGATAAGAACAATGTTTTTGAAAGGTTCTGATCTTAAGTAGTAAGTCTGTGGCAAACACTAAAACATTAGTTAAAAAAAAATAGAAATAATTAATGAAAAAAAAGGAACCGAAAGCAACCGTTACCTCTTCAGCCGGAAGATTATTTACACATTTCGGTATGATACCATTCTGTAGGCTCGACAATATGCTATTACGTTCCATAATTGTCGCAAAAGGAACAATAAGCTCAACAAAAATAAGTCCGAGTGAAAAGATATCAACTTTTTCACTATAAGGTTTGCCTTTCAACTGTAAGTACCAATGTCGATTAATTTAGTATATTAAGCAGTGTAATCCAAACACTAAAATAGTATTGGATATAAATAATCTGACATGTCGTAATTATTTTACGGCGAACAGTTACCTGTTCCGGGCTCATATACAGACGAGTACCAACATAACTGGTATGAGAAACATTTGTAATGATATCTCGCTTCCAGTCGATTCGTTCCTCCATATCAACATAATTTGTGACTAGACCAAGATCACCAATTTTCAGATAATTGTCAGCAGAAAAAAATATATTTTGAGGCTAAAAAGAAAATATATTTTGCGGTTACGTTTAGATGAAAAAAGAAAAAAAAATTTTAATGACTCGAAAAAGCTACAAAATACTACAATTAATGAACTACTCACTTTCAGATCCCTGTGAATGAGTCCTTGACTGTGAATATAATCAATAGCACAAACTAGTTCTGCAAGCCATATCCGCATTCGGGTTATTCCACGATCTTTATCGTTATTGTTTGCCAACAACCAACTGTGAAGAGTTAACTCCTGACATAGCTAAACAGAGCCAACAGCAATATTTTTAACAGGCATTATTTCAATTTAGTGGTTTAGCTTTGCTGATATTTTTATCGCAGTCAACTTCAGAATTCAAAAATAACCTCCATCTGTATGTAAAGGTAGACATAGTCTTTGCTGTTTTTACAACACTGGAGATCAGACATGCTTGTGACCAAAACAGCAGGAGGTTCTAGAGGATCTAGTGATTTGTTAGTTTCTGATCTTTCTTTGACTTTTTCATCGGTGAGTAAAGAGTTTCCATAGTGAGCAAAAATTACACCCCCTGAATCATCACTTCCTGCTGAAAGTTCTTTGTTACTAAAATTTCAACACATCACGAATATATACTGCGAAAATCTTTGAAATGAAAAAAAGAAAGTACTATTTAGTTCACGAACAATTTCTAATGCGTCTCTGAATATAATCCTAAACTACAACATATTAAGACAAAAAAAAAAGTTGTCAAAACTCATACTACAACCCCAAAATATGTTTAAACAAATAAATGAAAAGCTACAAATAAAACTTCTACAAGGAAGAAATTACTAGGTATAGCAGTGATTCCAAGTCCACCAGATTCGCTATCAACAGAAGATGAGTCTAATTCTGTTGCAGTTCTTAATTTATTACTGCTCTCATCATCCATCCAAGAAACGTTATCAGTATTATCACTGATATCACCGTCTTTTTCTTTGACAAACATGCTTACATTTAATCCATATAACGATTTCTCACTAACCGAAGAATCCTAAATTAATTAAAATTACATTGGAGCGACCAGACTGCTCACACTCATTATTTCTTACCTGCAGGCAAAAGATGTGATTTAGAAAATCCTTTTCTAAAAAAGAAATCAAAGAACATAAACCTTAGCTATAAGGTTGTTTGAATGTGTTGTACTGCGTTCACTTTCCAATGTTTGAAATGTGGATTTGTTTTCAGAATCCTCAATAGAACGACTGAAAATGTAGTTTCCAGTAAGAAAACAAGATGCAAAAATAGATTTCATGAAATGGAAAACATACATGTTCTGAAGAATTTCTTTATCTTTTGCCTGTTGCCAGCCTGGAGGAGGTTTCTCCATCCAAGTATGGAAATAACGAATAATGCCTGGATGATCAAGACGAGCCATAGCACGCGCCTCTCGTTTTACATGATCAATTGCAGCAGATCTGAATTATTTGTTCAGGGAAAAGTTGAATAAGCAACAATAAAATTTTATGCAGCTTTAAAAACGAGACAATACATAATAAAAACTGTATGAAGACCATAACTAGCATTTTACGAACACCGAAAAATGTGTAAGAACTAATTTGTTTACTGTTGCTAGGAGAAGTGGTCAAATCATCAACTTAATTTTACAGGCGATAATCAGCTGATATTTTGAAATATTCCTGTTTTTCAATAACGAACATGAGAATTACAACTCCAAGATTTAATAGTAGAGTTCGTTAACAACAGTAATTATAAACGCACGTGTTACTAACTGCAATTCGTTTAATAGCATAGTTTCGGTCATCCAATCTATTACGACAGTTAAAAACTACACCATAACCACCACGTCCAAGCCATTTCTCAGGCACAAAATCCTCGAGAAATCTAAATATACTATCGTCATAATAAAATAAGAAAATCGTAAAAGGGTAGCACTACGAGTGTGAATAAAAAAAAAAAAAGAAAGGAAAAGAAAAAGATACCTTTAAAAGCTAACCTGCCTCTACTCCCACTTTCCCTTTAAATCTTATACTTCACAAAAAATCACAATTAAAAACCTAAAAACTACTACCTTGAAATATATTTAAATAATATGATTCAATTTTTAGCAGCCCTCTGTCAAATAAATACATCAAACAGTACTTGTCCCTACTTCGATGAAAATAACTTCTCTGGAGGATTAACTGCTAGATTTGCAATTTTTTGATTCTTTCGAATAGAAACTGATGCGCCTAAACCAGAATGAGTCGTTTTCTGGAGCAGCTGTAAGTACTTGGTTCATCAGTATATATTAATCTTTTTGGTTTCACATTTTAAGATGATTTTAGCAAATACATCATTGGCAAACCAGTAATTCTGCTTAACTTGATTACCCTTAAGAAAGTTCAGCACTGAAAAATTTAACTACCAAGGCTTCTAAGACCCTAAATATATGACCTAATGTGTGTCTTAATACGCAATTCAAACACCACTTCATAACAAAATTAATTTTGCAATTTTCACACCTTTACTAACTGGAAGTAATTTAATCGAATGTGTGTGGGATTTCTTCCCAAGATCAGAGAGTAGAACGGATAATTATAACCAAAATTGGATTCTAATTTACCCAGCAACTGTTATAATTATCTTTACAAGTCCTATTCTGTTTGTAGGAAACGGACAATCCTTGAAGTAACCTAACTCATAATCTTCGTTTATTAAAAAGATAAACTTTTGTGAAGAAATCTTGAGGCAAATGGGACCGTATATGATGTGTTCCAACTCTTCTAAAATAATATTTGGAAGGAAACTAACTGGAAGTGACTTAATTGAATGTGTGTAGGATTTCTTCCCAAGATCAGATAGTAGAACAGATAATTTGCGATACCGAATTTGTTGCCAATAAAGCACAATAACGGCCGCTAATGAACCAGCGATCAAAGTTAATAAAAGTGCGACGATTTTCCTAAAATATATGAGAAGTCATGAAACTCGAAGATGAAAAATAAAACCTGAAACTATCTTTGTTTTCAGCGTGTCTTTATAACACTACTCTAACTTTTTTTAAAGTTTCTGAAGTAAGATATAATCGAAAAAGACTGTACGAGAGAAGTAACAATTCCTTACCACCATCCTGAAACTGGTTCATGGGCGATCTGTTTCAGTCCTTCAAAAACATTCTTCCGCTTGCAAAAATAATCGAATGGATTACTTTTCCGATAAGATTTACGAAACGGTTTGAATATGTACCATCCATGATCACCTGAAAAGTACTTCTATAAAACAGAAGTAAAATATACTTCGAAAATTAAAAAAAAAAAAAAAAAAAAAGAAGACATATAAAGGGTGTGCAATAAATTATTATAACAGTTGAAGAAAGATTCCAGACAGATATGAAAAAAACAATCTTTAAAGCACTGGTAAAAATTTATGAAATGACCTTTCAAATCAGGGTTTTTCTTGAGTTCCCTGCTTCCAGCAATGGTAACTGCATCGTACATATTACATGTTAATGATTCCAAAGGTTCTGGATCTGGTGCACTGTTCACTCCATTCACTTCAATTGCGTCTACAGATGCACTATACGATCGGCGTATCAAATCGCCTGCAGCAGTGTCATATTGTTTTCTGCTATAGTAAATAACACAAATAAGGAAATATGAAACGAAATACAGTTAATGTTCATGTTACACCTACCAACTTTCAGATGTTCTAAAAATAGTATCTTTGAGTAACAAGATGAGCTTGATGTTTGTGGATGATAAAACATCTGTTCAATTATTGCAGTACGACGCAATTCTTCCCGCATAGATTTTGATGGTATAATGTATGGTTCCGAATTGACTGTCCCTACAAAATTATTTCGCCCGTTAATGAAAAGCATCCAAGCTTTTACTAGAAATACTGAATATGTAAAGAAATAGACGAAGTGAACAGTTAAATAGCTTTTAGAGCAATCAAATGAACCGAATATAAATAAACAGCATTTCGATGAGTAAAACCATATATGTATTAATTAAGTTTAAAATATACTTGAATGATTTATTCACTTTTTCTGAAGCAGTAATGGAAATTGCGTCATTATGTAATTAAGAGTTATATGAAGTTCAGCACCTTTAATGTTTCTAAGTAAATGACAATCAAAACACTAAAAAAGAAAATTTGAGAAACACTATTTCGACCCGAAAATTCACCGAAATAAAAAGGTGCTTCGATATTGATAATAAACTGATGACCATATTCATTAAAGTCACCTAATGCACCTATAGTTTCAGAAGAAAACAAAGAGACCTGAAAAAAATATGCATGAAATAGTTTAGGAGAGGATATTTTAAAATCATTCGTTTGCCTGAAAATTGCTTTGAACTATCTGAAAACTTTCTTCAAAAAAAAAAAAAAGAATCGAATCTGATACTCTGATACCTGAAATCATCGGTAGAGGCTTCTGGTTATAAATAATAACAGTGTATTACCAGGAGAAAAAAAAATTAAAAAATTGTAGGTAACACGAACCTCGGATATTCTGCCGCGAGTTAACTGCCAAGCCCTAGTTATTGGGCTTGACAACTGCTTTTCCCACTTCAAATTCCCACAGCTGTCGACTGCCGAAACAGTACCACTCGGTGGTTCCAAAAGAAAACGAATATGAGCAGGAGCATTTATCCGTTCAAAATTAAGAGAATGGTCAGATGAAACCAGGCTAATATCGTATTCACTAACTGATAAATTCCATCTAAAATCAATTAGTGGCACATTAAATGTGAGAAAATTTTCGGCTGAGCCAATCAGTGATACTATGCATGTACATACTTCTCTGCCCCAGTAACAGGATCAACAGCTCGCGCAACTTGTGTATTTTTCCGCATGATAAGGGTGTGAAGCGATGAGTCATTTGTTGTGCCCTCGTGTTGCACGCACTTTCCAGCCGTACACTGATATCGTATCTCAAAAATTATAATCCATAAAAATTTACTAGCGAATAACTTTAGTTTCGCTCAATATGTTACGTATTCGTATCTTCAATCATGAATTCAGCAAAAATATGAATTCAGCAAAAATACCTGGCCGGTGAGTGGATTGATTCCAGTAGATGTGACAAATGTACCACCAGCAATCTCATCATTACCGATCATTATGCGCGTATTTGCACTCAATGGAATTGGACTCAACGAACTACTTTTTATATTGAACAAGTACAACGAACCGTCAAGCGATGGTATCAGTATGTATGGAAAATTATCCACTACTAACTGTAATAATCGAGCTGTAGTCAAAAACCATAATTGTGGTATAAATGTAGTAAAAGAATGATACTCAGGGGAAAATGAGAAGAATTACAATCTTACATATTATTACATATTGTAACTATTTGATTCTAACTGCGCTGTATATATTGAGAACAACCGGAAAACGAAGTTTTCCACTGGAATTTACGTCAGGGAAGCGTTAATAATGTTCTATGTACATAAATACGTATCCTAAGCATATGAGGGACTTTTTCCGGAACAGTCCAAAACTATTCCAAAGTAAAGTAGTGTAAATAAATGGAGATAAGTTTTACTGAAAGCATAAAATTCAAATGCCCAGAACGCTTTGTTCGGGAGGAAACTAATGATTGTAATTATAATATTACTTTCTGCTGACTGAGTGAACCTGACAGCAGTGGCATTTTATCAACATCCATTATCCACACTACCTCACCATTATTATCGATATCCATTGCCGTTATTTTGCCATCTATCGTACTTGCCTGGAAGATAACACATTCCAATCTAAAGAGCCTAATTTAAAAGCTCGAATAACGTGTCTTTTGTAGTGGAACAGTAAAATGTAAAAAAAAAAAAAAAAAAAAAAACGACAGATAAACACATACCAAAAAATAATGTTTATTGATGAAGCCACTACTACTGCTCGAGCAACATTCCACGAATGCCTGTTCAGTTGGACGTTTCGTTGATAACTATAATGGAATTTGAATAAACATTTCAGTAACACAATGAATTACATTGTATTACCAAAATATGTTTCTATCCATTGTAAAAAAAGACTATACCGCAAGGAAGAAATGTACAAATGATCAGATATAAGAGAATTTATAGAATGTGCCTTTACTAATATGATTATATATTGTGAAAACCAAAGGATTCAAACAGACTTTTACCTCTTCGAAATCATCTTCTTTGAAAAATACAACTTCGTCTTTGTGCGTTAAAGAAATATGAAGGAAGGTAAAAAGTAAAATCAGCGTTCCAGTAATCAATGAACTGATCGCTCTTCGCATTACCCTTTCATCCAGCGCTGATATATCTATGTATTTCAAAAAAGATTCATCTCGAAGACGACAGCATTTCGATTACACACACTATAGTATGCACAAATACGTAAAAAATTTCTGAAGATATTTCCTGAAATACTACGACAAGCAAGAAGTAATTTCAGCAGTCTTTGAATTGGTGCCACTCTTATTTCTTCTATATACACATCAAACACCGAAATCCTTCATTGCAAACTGCAATCAAAAAGAGTAACACGGCAAGGCCGAATTCTATTGCTTTTAGCATTAAAATTAGCAAGACCGACACTTAACAAACAAATAAAAACTAGCCAACTTTAAACTCTCAACAAGCCCACCAGCCAAGGTCCGTAAGGCATGAAGGCGTAATATCACATCCGAACGAGTACTCCCCGAGCCCGAAAAGTAATTTACGGTTAGTCATCAATCGTAACATTCCTAACAATTGAGAGCAGTCGGTGAAGTCAGGGATATATAAGGAGGACAGAACGGACGTGGCGGAGTCGTAGACGTGAATAAAGTTTTTTATCTCACAGAGAAATTTCCCTTGTGGTCAACTGAACTGTGATAGAAATAAAGGGAAATATTCAAAGAAATTACATGAATTACATGCAGTGGGTTCAACTTGTGTCGGACATTGTTTCTTGATTCATTCCTAGTCGAAATATGAAATGTTGTTTATGTTAGTATTTTTTTATGAACATTTAAGCTGCTAGCCATATGGAATTATTTAGTTTTGAGTAGTAATGTATAGCTCAATGTGGTGATGTTCTCTTCCGTGCTAAGCCTGTTTTTAAATTCCATTTACTTCATATTGTAATTTCCAGCAGTAAATTGGAAAAGTCCTCTAACTTGTCGACTGAGGAAATACATCTGAGAATCCGCGTAAATGGATCAGAGGTAAATTGAAAAGGGATTGTTTCGAAATTCAAGAACTATTGAGCCAATTAATCAGATCAAAAATCTTAATTTTTGAAAGAGGTGTACTGAGTACTTCTTTTCCTTCCATCTCTAAATGCTTACTGTACTTTCGTTTCTGCACACCTGAAAAACAACTCTGAAAGGATGGTTTTTTTCTTAATTCTGTTTGGAATTTTGCTTTGTTAAAAAAAAGGAAAAAAAAAAAACGCTAAGGCTCGGTTCCGTCTCTCCCTCCATTCGTCCCTTGCTATCCTTGCCTATATTTCCCTTTACTATAAAACTTCCTTTACCTTCATTGGCCCACTTTTCTTTTTTACTTAAATCATGAGTGAGGACTTCATGGTTTGTTGGAGGACTGGTTATTTCAGTATTTTGATGTTTGCAAGAAATAGTGGGAGTTGACAGTGTATCAGGGAACTTTTAAGGTCATTTTGCTATAAATGATGATAGGAAGAAAATATGAAAAGTCTGCAGAAACGGCCTGCTGTGGTGTTTGTTCACATGTTATGTGTTAAAGAGAATGATTTTGTTTTTTGATGAGTGCTGGAGAGACCAAACAAGAGAAAAGACATGAGGAGAATCTGCAGTTCAGATGTTGAACTTGACGGCTTCTTTGCTCCCATGTGATATAAAAAGCGTGTCAATAAGCAACAACGTGGTGTTCCAATGTGGTAGACAGACCATTAATTTCTAGTTAAATTCACCCACATACTTCACATTTGCAATTCCGGTTGTAAATAAAACAAATTTAAAGCTTTTTATACTGCTTCAATCTGTGGGATCATTTTTCGTTCCCAGTGTGACGCATCACCAATTCAACCAATGATGAATAAATTCTCTCGTGAATGATTGCTCTAACCGATTTCTATGCATTCTGTCGTGAACTTGATCATTTTAACCACAGGTTTCTTTTTTTCTTTAATGACATGACTGAATTGAACCTTAATGTACGGGCTGTCCAATCTGAAGTGTCTTAATTGTAAGGGGATTTTGCAGCTTTAGATTTACGCACAATTTTGGAGAGCTGATTCTGCAAATCGGATGAGAAGGGACATGTGTTATGTATTCGCGATAGTATTGAAAATGATGAGATCAGAACTACGGTGTTTTAGAACTCCAATTATGAGGTATTTTAAATAATTTTTCAAAATCTCTTCTGTGATATGGAACTTTCTCTTAGCAAATTCAATGAACAGTGTTCCAAAGTTCACCAGGGGATTTTTTGTGATTCTTCCAACCAATTTCTGTATTCTTGTCACATGGCTAGTACCATCCAGATATGCTCACCACAGGTTTCTTTTTTCCTTCGTTAGTTCGAAATCAAACATTCAGAGTCTTCCTGAAAGTTCATCAAGAGCACCAGCCCTCCACGTTCCCTGCATGCGGTATGTACAAACAACGAATGCCTAGCATTACGTCTCATCAGTTGTCTCGTTCAGTCCATCCAAATGTTCGTCTCGCTGTGTCGTAGCCATTTGTCTCAGTGTATCACGGCATTCACTTCAAGTATAGGTGTGTGTGTGTGTGACATATGTCTTATGCGGTACGTTTTGGATGCTGGATGCTAGAGGCACGGAAGACCATCTACAGCACTCCAGACTGTACTCGAGTCCTTATCACTTCCTTGTGATTACTCACTAAACGTCGACCCATCTTTCCCACCGACTAGATCACTTCCCTGGGATTTTGGCGAGAGTGATGCCTCCTTTTCCTTCTTATCTTAAATCATTTTTGTTCAACGGAAGGAAACAAGCGATATATTGTATTACCCTCTATTCTGCTCCTGGTTGCGTTTCCCACATCACCTCTTCCATGTTCCACAGTAACGAAGATAATGCGCTGTAAAGTTGTGCTCTGCAGCAGATAATTAAGTAAATTACATTGTTCTCACTCCAGATTCTCGATTTTTTACCTCTCCTCTCCTTTATTTTACCTGTTGCTACACTCCACATCAGTAATATCCTATTTTAAGTTATGGAATGTTACTGCTGGAATACTCGCAGCTAGTTTTGATGATCATTGTTGTTGACGAAATGCTGATTTTCCATGAGCATGCTTACGGATTATTCTTTCCATTTGAACCTTTAAGTATTGGGAATTTTATCCTTTCTCTTTAGGAACAGAAATTGTTGTTTAATGGATGTGTTATGCTATGATGAGAAGTGGAAAGCTAGTGATTTCAAGTTCTGTTTGAAGCATATCATTCTCGTCAAGCATAATTTTTGCAACCAGATTTATTCATTTGCAGCTTTGCTTTGTGACCCCTCCAGAAATTACGCGCTACTTTTTCCCTCATATAACATAAATTTAACTAGACGTACCGGAAAAGGTACAAATGGATTCGGAAGAGTCACTTGATAATAATAATACTGGTATTATTTAGAATTACATTACTTTTTTTTTAAAGAATTATACTATAGAAAAGAAATTTACCATCGGCTTCGGTAGTTAGTGTCTCATTAAAATCAGTTAGAGGAAGTCAGTTAACTTGTCGCATTTCTTCTCTCTCTCACTCCTATGTCACATCTGTTCTCTTCAAAGCCCTTTATTTCGTCATGCCTATCTGACATATTTTTTAATCTAAAATTTCAGCTTGTTACCAAGGTTGGTTCTTTTTAGGGTATTCTGTAATATTATTTTGTGATATCCTACTTATTCTACTATAAATGTGAATCTGATTTATAGTTAACAATCCAGCCATAAATTCTGCGATTTGTGTTTCTTCTTAATCGTAGATCCTAGAAACATAGATCATAAAATAATTTGTCGAATTCTATTTTTAATCTTGTAATGTTTTTCTTTTTTTTTTTTTTTTTTTTTTTTTGGGGGGGAGCACGGAAGTTAGAAACATGAAGCAAGAAATGTCAGGTATAGAATGAGATTTATCGTCTTTAAATGTTGCCAAACAACTTAACGGTGACTTGATTCAGGAGTCAAGTCACCGTTAAGTTGTTGTGTGAAACTAAAATTTATAGCTTTTTTTTTTCACTGTTTTCACATTACAGTGTGTTCCAAGTTTCCTCCAAACAGTATTTTTGATAATCTTTGAAAGAAAACTCGCTGCCAACTAACTCTTGTTCGGAACTAATTTAGGTGGGTTCGTATCGTATTACAGCGGTGTTATCATGCGTAGCAGCGTCTCAAGTTATTTGCAATCTTTGTATTGATTTCCGTCCTGCTACTATTTTTCTAGTGTTAACGGTTTCCAGTCAGAGATATTCGTAATAATTTAGTCCTCATTGTTTTAATTACCCTGATGTAAACTTCACTTATTTTTAATTGTAATTTTATTTCCTTTTGTTGTATTACCACTTGGAAAATGCCATAGTGGAGTAGCACATTAAAATAATATTCATTGTTTCCCTCAGTGACACTATAAAAATTTTTTTGCAAATTCTCACTGAGAAATGTAACAGGTGCTACTGTATGCGTAATATATGTTCGCAGCCTCAAGTAGGTTAGTTTTCATGCTTCCTTCCTCATCTTCATGCGAAAATTTCGTTTGCTTTTTCTGTTTTTTTTTTTTCTTTATTTTTGTCAATGGTATGATGGTCAACTTCTGTTGATGTTTTCTACTTTTATCATGAATAAGGAGATTATTGTTTCCTTTTTGAGTTGTTGACATAGAAACTCTATATCTGTTAGTTATGGTAGCTGTAGAAGTTTATTTTACAATCCAAACACATTTTTTTTCTCCATTTGCGTTCTTCTAGAGTGATTTTTCTTTCTTTTTTTTATACGAAGTGTTGAGAGTTTTTGAAATTGCTAGATCACTTTTATCAGCAATTTGAGTGAAATCGATCAACATTTCCACTTTATTTGTTTTTCATATATTCGTAATGGAAATTAGTTTTCAAATGCTTTTGCAGTTTTTCTTACTCATACTGCAGCAAATTTAAGTCTTCAGTGGTAAAGGGTGAAATACATTAGATAATCTGGACATCTTCGATAGTATTGTTTAACAAGTGGACTAGTCCAGAACTCTTATTAGTTCTCAAGAAAAGATCTTTGACTTTTGATTAATTACATCCGATAAATTCTTGGCTCCATACGCTTTAAATATATTCAGCAAACAAGAGTTACAGGAGAGTAAACATCGAAAATGATGACTCTTGTGTGCTATCTACAAGAATTTTTTAGGACGAGTAATAGATAAGCTTGAAAAACACTGAATACTTCAATAGAGAAATAATCATATAAGGAGCTAGTTGTGAACACTTGTAAGGCTTTACATCCGTAGTGGTCTGATCGACTTGTCAGATTTCACTCTCCTCTGGTAGTGTTGTAACCGTTCTTCACGGGGTATCCCGTGTTTCTGCTTGCTTTAATCGCTCTACTCGTTCTTCTGTAAACGATGAAACCTTTAATGCTCAACTGGCTTTGAACTTTGTTTAATTTAGCTCCTTTTCCTGCCGTCAGTCATTCAAAAAATTATTTGTTGTGAACTTGAACTCCTTATAAGTCAACATAATGTTGGTGAACCCTTCACTAGCATTAATTTAGCCTTTTTAATGTGGAGTTCGTCTTCGCTTGGGATCTGTTCTTAATTTTTCTTTTCCTTTCCTTTTTTTTTTTTTTTTTTTTTTAACAAATTATAGCTCTAAGAAAACTGCCTGCTGAAAATGATGTCTACGGATATCTGCTACTAATATACTTCGCTTTGCGATGAATTTTGATTTCTAAAGTTTCAGTAGCTGCTGGAGCAAACCAAAGAAAATGGCACTGAAATCATATGTTAGTAGAGAATAGGAGACGGAAGTAGCGTCTAATTCAGTTGATGATGTCATTCATCGGAGAAGGCTAAAAGTTGTGATAGACAATCAAAATTCGTTTAATTCTCTTTTAACTTTCTGGACTGATTTGATGCGAAATGTGCATTACTTTTATCATATTTTGTAAGATCCTATTTTGAGTATGAATGTACTTTAGATTTCTCTTATTTATTCTGGCGCTGCAAATGGTCATTTCGTTGTGATACCGAATAATGAAAGGATTGAATAAAGCATCTTGATTACACTTAAAGTATTGGTATTGACACTGTCATAATTGTTTGCAAACATTAGTAATTACACGACTGTAACTAAATTTTCTACATCCCTATGTAATATGTCCTAATAAGTGATCACTTTTATGTCTCCAATTTTTTTATTTGTAATGCGTTTGTTCTTCTCGTTTTTCTCTTTTTAAGATTCGATTGTTAGAAATTCAACTGAAAGCGGACGATGTTTTGCAGAGTTTTATTTTTGTTGATTTTTCCCAAAACAAAAAAAAAAAAAGGAAATTTCTATATGCATTTGAAGAGCAAAGTAATGACTTGTGTATAAAGTCCAAGTTATTCACTATCCTCTCTCCGTCCAGAAATATTGTAATGTAAAAGGGAATAGTTGAAAAAAAAGAAAAAAGTTGATTCGATTTCATTAAAAAAGTAAATATTTAAAGTAAAAAAGATTTTTTTTTTTCATTTGTTGGGACTTTGACGTCCGAATTTTCGAGTTTCATAATCATTTTTTTAAATAAAATTTTTGTTTAGGTTGTCAAGCCCGATAGTAATATATATTCTTCGCAGAATTTCTTTTAAATTCCTTGCTACTGTTATGATATTAAGAGATAAGAATCAAATCCATCGTTTTTCTGCACTTTTTAATTTTTATTGAACACACTGATTTCAGAAAATTGAGCTGTAGCAGGGAAAGTATGGTTGATAAGGAGAACGTTAATGAAGCAGGTAGTGCCTGGCTTATTGAAAGGACACAGGTCTGTTAGAAAATGCTTTTTCTGAAGTAATTGTTTGGAGATAAGTATATTAATACTCAATGAAAAAATTCTGGTGTGAAATACTGGAGTTTATAACCTGCTTCTAGTTTTCAGGGTGATTTTTGTGGTGACGTGCCGTCAGCTGTTATTAATGGAAATGAATCATTCAGAAAGCTTATGTGTAGTGAAGATAATTCAAAAAGAAACGGACATGGTATTTTTCCTGATTTTAAAGAGTTTGCTAGATTCTCAATGCTGTGAACTGTTTTCGGTTGCATACTTTTAGTATTTCATTTACTTCTACCATTTCTATCCTCGTTTTTACTAATTTTTATATAATAAAGCCATGGATTTAATCAAACCTTGTTTTTCAGCTAATCCAGTTGATGGAGGAATGGATGATGTTAATGATGATGAGAATGAGAATGTAGACGATAAGTACAACCACGATGGTACAGTAATTCAGGATTGCTACAGTGTGTTTGTTTAATTATTGTCAGTGCTTTATAAAATAAAAGGTTAACTAATTCCTTAATGGAAAGCATCTAATTGTATCGGTTTTCGTTCTCGCATTGGAGTTGAAGCTTTATAATGTGATTCTGAGTACATATTATTCACTTATAAGAAAAACGAACTAAGCACAAAAGTGTAGCTTGTAGGGACGATGCGGTTGTCATTCTGCTGCGTATGTGCTTTGGTGTTTGAATTGTGATTTTATATTGCAGAATATTTAGCTAGTTTTTCATGCCCATTTTAAAAGAAGCTTGTTCTGACTAGTCAGAAGCAGTAAAACAGTTAAGTACACATTTCTTGTGCAGTCAAAAAATAGTTCACAGTGTGAACTCTATACTTCTTACGGTTTTACTTTTTTCCTCTTAAAGGTGATAAGGATGGTTCTGAAGAAAGGGACGTGAATGATGTGCTCCCGATACCACCTGATGGTGGTTACGGATGGGTAATTGTGTTTGCTGCATTTATGTCAAATTTTGTGGTTGATGGTATCGCCAATTCGTTCGGCGCCTTTATGAGTGTGTATCAGGAGTACTTTGGCGCATCGAAAGCTTTAGTTTCATTGATTGGTTCTCTGTTGATTGGTTGCTATTTGTTAATCGGTTAGTTTTATCTTACTATTTATGGCATAGAAAGATAATGCAAAACTTTCAAGAAAAAGAAAGAAAAAGACATGGAAAGGAAGAATTAGTACCAGAATTGATTTAAGGCCCCGTTGCTGGTGGATTAGTGAATAAATATGGTGCTCGAATGGTTGTCATAATCGGTTCATTTATAGCGGCTCTATCAATTCTCGCTTCAGTTGTTTGTTCGAATATCTACATGTTTATGATATTCTATGGATTTCTTGGTGGTAATTCACTGAATCTATCATGCTTTTATATTAATAGAAAAAAAAATAGATGATTAGTGAATGATCTTAGAGAAGTAAAAGTAATGAAGTTGTCAGGGATGTTACACATTCGGAATAGTAAAAATAGGATAATGGTGTGCAAAAATTTACGGATATATTTTTTAGGAGCTGGTTTTGGGCTGATTTATCTTCCTTCAATTGTTACCGTTGGTTACTATTTTGAGAAGAAGCGTTCGATCGCAACTGGTTTAGCCGTCGCTGGTTCAGGTGTTGGGACATTTGTGCTTCCACCGTTATGCATAATCCTCATAAATCGTATGTTTTAATTCTAAAAAATATGTGCAGTAATATGATTGGATGATTTCATTTTGGAAGCCAATGTCTGGATGAAAATTTCTTTGACATTGTGGTACTACAGATAAGAACTAATGTACTTTTGTGCATTAAAGGTAAGGCTTAAACGAAGGATAGATGAATCTGCGATGTAGAAGAATGGTAAGTTGTTTCCATTTCTCTCTCTAATCAAATATAATTGAGAATTCAAGAATTTGGATGGAGAATGGCTGTCTGTTCACTTGCTGCTCTGAGTTTTTCGAGCACAATTTATGGGCTGCTGTACAGACCATTAAAATCGCCAGCGATGAAAGAGAATGCGAATGCTGGCATGGAAGAAGTGGTTTGTATATGTTTTTCATTTACCAAGTAGAAATTTAGTTAGGTAGAAATTTTTTAAGGAAATTTTGCAAGTACTTTTAATTTATTACAGCTTTTGAAATCGAAAGAGAAAGAACGGAAAGCAAATGGTGATGACAGAAAAGGTTAGACCTCTTAATTTTCCACTCACTTAATTGGTTACATTGCTATTCCAATAAAGACAGGGGGTTAGTTTTGTTGAAAAGTTCTTCCAAAATCCTTAAAATAGCCTGGATGTGGGACATTATCTTTCCATTCAGCGAGATTTCTCCCAATTCGGGAAGTATTTGCAGATAGTGCAGCAGACGGGAATAAGATTCAAAAGTTCAAAAAACGACATAATACACATGGTGAATGTGAAGTATACGAGTTTGACGAAACGACTCCATTGACACCAATTGCCGAAAATATGGCTGGTGAAAGTCATGGTAAACAGAATGCGTCAAGTGAGAAGCTGTCAACAAGAGTACGGAGGGATATGACGTTAAGGTTTATCATGACATGTGGAAGTTTGGAGAAGGGAGAAAAAAACTAGTCGTTTATATATATGCATATATATGCTCCAGATTTTATATTTATATCCTTACAGTATGGGTAATAAGACAGCGTCAACAACGGATCTAAAAACAGGTCATGGGAATTTAACCAGTGCATTGAGCAGAGTATCAGCTCGTAGTTTCGGACATTCAACAAGCCGTTTGTCACAGTCATCGCAAATGAAAGGTGCTCAGTCGCTGGTTTCTGTTGCGGTTAGTTAATTTTTTCCACTTATTTTTAGGTGATTTCGTTATTTACTTTTAAAGAAATACTTTTCCTGATTCATTTACTTGTATTATATTTCCAGAGCAGCGTTAATCCGAAAGAGTTTAATAAGCCCTTAAATCGGCGAGATATATTTTATTCTGGCTCAATCCGAAATTTGCCTGAATTCAAATCTGAAGGTATTGCACTTTCATATCTCTGAGGGTTTTGTCATTAACTTTGAAATGTGTTGTCATTCCTGGTCATATGCTGCATATCAGTTTTAACTCATACAGAATCATTTCCTTACTTATAGGTAGCAATTATCAATCGTACAGGGAATCACAAATCTCGATTCCCACATCGGTCGTTTCCCAGGTAATAATAGGCACTGGAATGTCACAAGTGGAAGGTGTTAGCGACTCAGAGGATAAATTTGATGGAAATCATGAAACTTCTAGAAGACGAGGCGAACAGTTGGATATTATCGATTATTATGACGATAGGTAAGAAGTAAATTACATCAAGAGGATATGAGTCAGCCATCAATTTACTTTTGTAAAATAATTACGTTGTTCTATTTCCTTTTATAGCATAATATACGTTTTTCCATACATACATATACATGCATACACTGATACATAACAATTGTCAGTATATACATAAGAGAATATTACGTGATGAAGCATGAAATAAGTAGCAGTTCTATCCGAAAAATTTTTATTTAATAAGCTGATGATACAGAGATAGATAAACAGTCTCTCTCCTGACGCATTTGATTGTGAACTTAAATAGCAAGAAATTATGGCTATGAAATACAGTTAGATGAAGATTCCCAAAGAAAAAGTTAAACAAATGCGAATTTCTTGAGATACTTAGCAGTTTGGAATGCTAGGCTGCTGATATGTTAAGTGGTAATGACCGATATTTTCTGGCTAAAGCCTACGGTATTACCGTACTCATTTTCAGAAGGTGTAAATGGGTTCCGGTAGCAGTTCGTAATGTTTTGAATGAAATGATTGATATTTCATTGCTGAAAGAACCAGCAATGTTCTTACTTTGTATATCAAATTTATTTGGAATGCTTGGATTTTACGTACCTTTTATGTTTCTTATTGATATGGCTGTTGCGAAAGGATATACCAAGGGTAGTGGTTCATTGTTATTATCGGTAATTGGTATTACTAATACTGTCGGTTCGTTTTTTTTTTTCTTGAAGTTTTTTCAGTACTTTGAATTTTTCTTTTCTCAAGGCAGTCAATGTTTGAAAATCTTTAAATCTGTGCACCTTTTGCATGGTCTGAAAGAGGAAGATTAAACTAAAAGAGTTGCAGGCAGAATAGCATTCGGTTGGTTAGCAGATCGTGGTTGGCTATCAGCATTAACAATTAATAATTTTGCACTGGTTGGTTGTGGTGTGCTTACCTGCCTGTGTCCAGTGCTGCCTGGGTATGCTGGTCTCATGGTTTACTCCATTTTATTTGGATTCATCATCTGTTAGTTTTGTGACGTACTTAATTTTGTTGACAATAGTATTTTGACACCTTATTGTTTATTTTTTAAGGAATCGTTCATAGAACCACTAATTATTTTTACTGTGCAAAATATGGAAAATAACTAGTCTTTTCACTGCGTTTAATAGCTTGAACATTTTGGATGCTTCGAAGTGGGGAATTCGAGATTGTCACCCACTATTTGACGAAACATATGTTAAAAGTTTCTTTTAGCCGCATATATTTCGCTTACATCGATCGTGTTGGTAGATGAATTAGGTTTGGATCGACTTACGAACTCGTTCAGTATCTTGGTTGTTAGCAGGGGTATTGCATCATTACTAGGAACACCTTTAGCAGGTAAATGATTATAATGATTATTTACTCGAAATGGAATTTTAATGCTAGATTTTATGGTGTTGCAGGACTTGTTTATGATGTGTTCTCCTCCTATGATGCATCATTTTGCTTTGCTGGTGTGATTATATTGCTGTCTGGTCTGGTTTCGTGCCTCATTCCTGTCGTCCATCGTTGTAGGCATGATAAACCTGCAAAGGAACGCGGTAATTATGTTGTGATGGTTTTGAAATAAGATTTAAATAAATTTAACGGTTCAATTGATAAAACCTAAAATAGCGACGAATACTTCGACAGAAAAATTGGTGAGAAATCAGCATAACACATAAAATCTTGCAGCAGCCGAAATCGCTGAAACAATTGGCTGCTGAATGGAAGTTGTTTTATCGGGAAAAATAGTAAGCAGTAATTTTGCTGACAGTGAAGATGTACAAGAAATGATAATTTTGACGTACTAGTAACTTCATGATTAAAGATATCGCATCATTTCATATTTTTTGCTACATTAAGTATTCCCAGTGTTTTATTTTTCTCTTATTTACTGAAAATTTTCTATTAGATTACTTTTAGCAAGAGTAAATAATATTGATTATCGTTTAAAATCTGAGGAATTTCAAAATTACACTTGTGGTTTTCTTTTACTATTTTTTTTTTTCTTTCTTTTGTGGCAGACGGATAGTAGATTAATTTCTAACCATCCCCATTACCTTCATGTGATAATATTTTTGGTTGTTACTATATAATAAGTTAATTTGGATATTTTTTGGTTATTTCTTTGAGAGAGCCTAACCCCGATTTGCTAGTTTTTTCTGCTATTCCGTTGGGTATCTCTTGTTTTAAAATTTTCAGTTTCTGATATCTATATATCTTGTTCAGCATTTTCAAGGAGTTTCAGAATTCTAGAAGTTTCCCATATTACTTTGTTGAAGTGCCGTATGGTGCGTTGTATTTCTTGTTGTTTGGTTAGTTTTGCACTTCATAAGTATCATAAGGTTTATTGCATGTACCAAGTAATGTTGTGTAGTAGATTGAAGGCGTTAAATCTATCAAGTTAAACAATTATTTTATTGCGGAAATCATTCGCGATAGGTTTTCCGCATATCTCTTTGTTTTTTGTAGACGTGTTCTTTAAACTTAGATCATGGTATCTTTAATGAAGTGCTTTATATACTGCTCGGTGGTTTCGCTGTACTGGAAATATGATATGTACTTATTTCACAAGTATGTTTCTGTTGTCCTGTCTTTTTCAAAAACATTTTGTGCAGGTGTGCATTAAGTTATTGAATATGTTCTCTTATCAAGAGAACTATCACGTATTTCTTGAGAATTTAGAAGGAACTAAAATGAATATTCCAGATTTTCTTTGTATTGTTTGGATTTGGAAGTTTTTCTCGGCCAAAAAGTAGCATGATAAACCTTGGTAATTCTTGTGCAATTTACTTGTCGAATCCTACTTTGAAACAAATGATGCTCTTATCTCATTTAGCTTCACCGAAATTCATATTAGTCTGCAGATTTGAAGATTTTTGGTTTTTGTTGTTGAGATGTGGATTCTCGAAGCTGATTTTTTAGCTATTTTTCTCAGTTACGATGTGTTCATTTTCTGTTGTTAGATTGAGAAATTTCTTAATCACTAGAATTATTGTATTTTACCTCAGGGTAATTCCTAACATTATCTTAAAATTTGTACTCGTACTGTTTCGGGTAGCTAATAGTGAGGGTTGCTGCGGTCACAGAATATTTAATTGGTGGCTCAAAAAAGCAGGTTAACTAAATCTGTTGTCGGTAGCTTAAATTCAGAGGAGACGTGACTCTCCAGTAATGTGTCTCATTACTGGAGAGTCATGCGAGAATAGAGACAAAGATGAATTAAGTGGTCTCCACTTCCATCGAAAAAATTGTCAAAGGTTTTTTTTTTTTTGACTGGCTATTTATTTTGAGTAAAGGACTGATGATATAAGTCTGTGGTTGGTGATGTAAGTCTGTGGTCTTATGCTTATAATTTAATTATATATACAGGTTACTAGAAGAAGATTCATAGATGAAAATAGAGAATTCAGCAAACGTGCTTATGCTGTCCGACTGTTAAAGGAATAGTGGAGATAACGAATGTAAAACGCTGTTCTATAATCATTTGCGTGATCGTTTGTGTTGATAGACACACTTTTGAGTCAGCAATTTCACTAATCTTGGTCTAGTAAACTTTTAGTGGTGAAGTGTCACTTATTGTCAGTTAGTCGTGGAAAAGTATAAAATCTTGAGTAGTGAAATGGAATGATTAGCTTCAGCTTTTAGTATTGCTTCGATTTTTCTTGTTTAACATATGTTTGGATTATTTCATTTTACTTTATTGTTTTCTACCTTCGGTACGCTTGTAATTGTTGATTTAAAGTTTATACACAACTGATACTCTCTTCTGTTTCTGAGACAAATTCTTCAGACTAATTGCTGACACTGGAATCAGAAAGCTGATTTGAAGAGATTGGATTGTAGTTTTTTTGTTTTTATCTCCTTCCATACATACTCCAGTTTTTAAAATCGTTTTTGTATTTAATGAATTAATCACATATGCTCATGATAAATTTTTCTCAGGTATGAATGCTTTCAATATAATTATGATTTTACATTTTTTCTCGATTGCTTAAAAGACTGTTTTCGAACTTAAATTTTAGTAACTGGACAGCAATAATGTAAAATAAGTACCAATGACTTGTCCCTTTTGCTCCTCTAGAGAAGTCAGTATTTTTCACTAATTAGGCGATTCCACTAATTAGCGATAAAGTTCGAGTGGATTTTGATAGAAAACGACTGAAGTTTCATTTTGCAAGCCGAAGATTTTGAGCAGGACCTGCAAAATGTGAGAAATAAAGAGTGGAATTTTAATGCATTAAGAATTTAAAATTTGAAATAATTTAGAATTTGTTGAGACAAATTTTTTGATTCGGTTTCTTCAAAAATTCCAAGATTTAGTAATTTTCAGTCCAAATTGATTTAATAAATTTAACACTAAACTTACAAGTCTGATTAACTCATACTGCCGAACACTTCTCCCTCCCAAACGTGTTAAAAATGATTTAAGCTGATTTTTTCGCTTTGTTACAAATTGCTCCTGATATGAAGTTCCTATCATAGATTTCGCTGATCTTTGTTCACTTATTTGCTCTTCACGATTTAATATCTGAGGTGTTCACACCCAATATAAACGAAAATAAAATTTCTGTATAAGAGGGAAGTTAACGTCCTACTGTCTCCACAAAATACATATGGAACGAAAGATTGTTTACTTACAACAAACAATCTTAAATTCTCGACTTCGCTGCACCGGAGCAAAGGCTATCCATAAGGATCAAAAGTCAAGCTGAGTTTATACCTTATATTCACCGTGCTTCAGAATTCAGCATTTAACTTGCTTTGAATTTCATCCTATGCTGCATGATATTTGTGATTAGAAATGCGCGATACAGCTTTCTGCTAAAAGCAACAATGGTTTGGCACAAAGTTATAAATATATTTGTTATATGTGACATCACGAAACACCGGTGAAACCATTTAGCCGTTTTCTCCCATCCCTGGTCTGTCAGGTTGATAATGATCATCATCTTATTGCTATGCTTGATCTGATTTGTTAAGAAATTTTCAATGCAATCATTTATCGTATTTTTGACTTCAAAAGTTTACATAGATGAAAAAATTCTTCCATAGAAATTCAAAAATAATCATGATGAATCTAAAAAATAAGTATGTTAAAGATAAACCATTTCAGTGCATTTGAAAATTAGGATCAGTTAATATTGGTAGCGAAAATCCGTTGATAGTTGATGCTGATGAAATTTTCACTCTTCAAACTTTTATAACCCATTTCTCAAATAAGTGGAGGACTTATTTTCACTTATCTTTATTAACGAGTACTTTACAATTTCTTGAAAAATAGCGTCTTCTATAGAATAATAATTCCGTCTTATATTTTTTGCCTTAAACTGTTTTTAAAAGATGAAATCATTTGATTTAAAAGGGAAGATATCAGGTTATTTAAATACGAATCGGAATATACCTCTTCAAACTATATTGCGTTGCATCGTGCCGTAGTCAATCGGTTATTGCCTTTTTATAGTCTTTGGAATCAAATTAATTGCACTATTCATTCCTTCGCTCTGGGCCACAAACCCTAAATACTCAAAGTTTCCCATGTATTTAAAATGAAGTGTTGAGAGTTGCTGCGTAACAGTGGTTAGTGAAGACGTAACAATGGTTAGAGTAACGACTGAAAACACACTAGCTTCAACTAACGCCGTATATCCAACGTCAGCCAGTACTATCAAGGCATACGTTAACGTCGAGAAGTTCAAGAAAAGATATATTGGGGGTACGAGAGAAGAAGGCAATTTTACTCTTGGCTGTTTGAAACTTTTCCATACGAGGACCAGGTAAAATTAACATTTTTCTTTCTTTGAAGTGTTTTTGAATATTTCATTAACGGCAAAAATTGACGTTGCGATTAAGACACTAATAGCAACAAAATGAAAGGAAACAGTGCAAGAAAAGTGGATCTGACGTTCATCACATTGAAATCAGATCAAAACTTCAGCACAAAAAGCCCAAGCAAAAACAAAATCTTTGTGGTTAAAATATTATTTTAAGTCAATGAACTAGACTTCACAAACTGCTGGGAACTGCTTTTTTCGTTCCTCATTTGGTCGCAATTTTGCTACTTTATGAAACAAATTTCAGATTCGTTTTAGTAATACTAGTACTGCTGTGTTTGGCATCTGTTTGGTCTAATATATTAGCATTCAATTTCGTGATTGTATGCATGAATAATGAAGAAAATGTCACCATGGAGAGAGCAGAAGGAGGAAGCCTAGTCTCATCAATGCCAGGACTTGAAGTGCGAGGGCCTCTGTTTACGCCGCAGCAGCGTACTTATTTAACATCAGCTGTTGCTGCTGCCGCTTTAGTTGCTAATTTCCCCCTTGTTTCGTTAGTGAACCGTTTTGGTATTCGTTTTATATTCACTATTCTCGGAGTGTTGTCTTCTCTTGCTACTTGCCTTTTGCCTCTGGCTATTATTCGTGGATATTATTTTTCCCTAGGAGCACGCGTTTTGCAAGGTTATCGCGATTCTCCGTTCTTTCAAACCGTCTAACAGTCACTGGCTCTAAATATCCTCAATAAAACTTGATGAAGGGCTTGATAAAAGATCAGTCTAGAATAGTGCTGCGCCAAATTTGTGCTTATTTCTGGAAGATACCTTGAACATATTCAGGTATTTTAAAACTTTTTTCAGTGGATAAAGTTAACAACCGTAAAATAAGTACTTACAGTAAGTCATATATTGTTTTCTAAACATGCTAGGGAAATAAAAGTACTTCAGGAAACGCAACTTCAAGCATACTGTACTTTTCCAGGCATTTCTTTCGCTGTTAGTTTTCCAGTAATTGGAGCATTCACATCTCAGTGGACATATTATAAACAAAATGGTTTATTCATTAGTGTACTTGTTGCTTATCTTCAACTTTCACCAGCTTTGACAATGCCCCTGAGCGGTGCTCTCTGCTCTTCAACATTTTCTTGGCCCTCCGTATGCTATTCACATGGTGTTGTATCTCTAATGCTTTTCATCATTTTTGGGATATTTTTTCGAGACAGGTGACTTGCTGGATTTCTACTCATTCAACCTACTTTTTTCTTTTTAAAACAATTTCTTAATGATATAAAAAGTCTCAGAATTGGAATCTTGCGATAAGCCTTTTCGCACCACATCCACTATTGTTTCCTAGTCAAAGTGATGATATACTTAATTTATACTCTATACCCTCTAAAAACGAAGACTTGAAATCTGCCACTTTCAGTCCTGAAAAACATCCCCTCGTTAGTGAACAAGAACGACAAAAGATCGCTGTTGGAAAAACGGAGTGTTCTAGAGCAGACATAAATAGAATACCATATTATGAGATATTGAAAACAGGATCAGTATGGGCCGTGTGGATTGCCGCAGTTGGGAATTTTACCTGTGTCAACATGTTATTCCTTTACTCACCCAATTACCTACATAATGTTCTTGGAATGCGCATGGCGGATACTGGAATTGCTGCAGCCGCGCCACCTTTGCTGCAATTTATGATTAAACTTGCTGCTGGTTTCTCTTCTGACAAATTAAGTTTTCTAGTTTGCTTCTGATTACTACGAAAATCACTGCACACCAAAATACTGTGGGGTGAAAGAACCTCTCGTCTCTTATAGTTTCACTTACGATTTTGCTTTCGATCGAATCGTTCACACTTGTTCCAGCGTTCTACTTAAACCGCTTCCGAGATGAAATTCTCTCTTTTCTGTTGATTCCATATGCAAGCTGGAAAAACTGTCATTTGAACATCTCAGCTTCTGCAAATGGAGAGTTTTGAGTAGTTTTCAAGCTTTGTCCAAAATTATGAATTTCTATTCACTTTCTGAACTCCACTAGTCATTAATGTTCCATTCAATTTCCGAAGTTTTCCTCCTGATTTGACTATAATTTCTACCTTCCTGACCTCTAGCGATTATCGCAGTATTAATAAAATAATATTTTTGTGTCAGTAATTTAATAGATCAAAGCTTACATTGCAGTCAACCATAATTTCCAATCTTATCTGTGTCTCATCGGACAAGTCTAACTACATCAATTCCAGGTGAAGTGTTTATCAGAAACAGGAAAATTGCGTTTGTATAACTCTATTGCGTTTATTGGAAGCGCATTATTTCTTTCTATCCTTTCATTTATACCAGCATATCATGGTTATGCAGCAACCGTTTGCCTTGGATTTGCAGCAGGATTTCTGGGTTTCACAACCGGTGGTTTCTTCAAAGCTGCACCACTTGTTTCGAAACATTTCAGTCCTTTTGTTACCGGGAATGTTTCATTAGGTCCATTCACTCCAAATTCTCAACTATATTGTATTCTTAATAATTACTAACAGAATATTTTGGTTATTTAGTAAGCTTTACGCAGATAGCTGACTCTTTAAAATAAAATAAATAGATTAATTGGTATTATAGTATACTTGCTCTTTCCCATGATTAACGCGGTTAAAAAAATATAGTTACCAGTGTCAATAATGGGAAATAATTGTGAGATATGCATACTCAGTCTCTAGCTATACTTACTCTTTTGTGGGACAGAATCTAAGGCATCCCAATTCCACAGTAAAGAATTCATTACCTTTGATAACCACTGAAATTCCACAAACTTGATAGCGATGTCACTGATTTCAGAAATTTCTTAGGACTTGATCGAATTGCAGGAATAACAATTACGATGTTAGTGGTGCCGGTAATGACTTGGGGACTTGCACCAGCCAATGATATTGTCGGATGGCAAAAAATATTCTTAACTACAGCTGGTGTGCTGCTATCAACGAACTTTCTATTTTGTAAGTAGTTAGTTTACTTGTCCATCATGATCCTTTAGATTTATGCAAACTTTACCCAAATCTCCCAGTATTCCCTGTCGGAAAAGACGTAAGGGTTAAAAACATAAAAACAGAATAATCTTGTATTTTTTTTGACTGGTTTCTATATATATACATATATATAGGTTTTATGTGTTCGGCAGAGCCAGCACTATGGACAACGGACGAATTCGTCCCCGCTGCGCTACAATTTCCTTTAACTTCTCCGTAATCAAAACAATAATAAGAGATTAAACCAAATAAAGTCGAAGTATTCTTGTCTACCTAGAAAAAACTGAGTGTGTGTATGCTTCCAAGATAGTGGATATCTAACAGGTTATTTCTGTTGTCCATTTACGAAGGGTGATATTAGATATGAATGACCATAAATATCGAAACGAGTCAATAAGTCGGATGCAAAAAACTATTTAAATTTCAGTATTTCATTGGGAAAAAATGGTTCCAGAATTCATTGTCATGGAGACGCACCCTTCCGCATACTCTTAAAAAAAAAAAAAAAACAGACTTTGTAAATATGAAGCGCATTGCATTTCGGGTCCTCATAAATGAATTTATCTATTAAATTAACACTAAAAACGCGCTAGAATACTTCCTAAAAAAAAAAAAAAAAGGAATTCAAAGATAGCTTCAGTCCTAGTTCCTAATTGCCATCCTCGAATATAACATTGGAAACCAACTTCTGACTGTTTACAAGAATAAATATATATAGTACCTCAACATAGTTCGCAACAAAAGAAAAACTCAAAAAAAAAGAAACAAAAAAAAAAAAAACTCTGGAAATACAGCGGAGTTGTTCAGCTCACTAGCTCTCACATTATATGGATTCCTTCGCCACTTTTCCTTCCCCATTTTGATAAACTGAAGGTGAGGTAATGTTGAGAAAAATCGCTTGTAGGATTATAAGTACATGAAAGAGACGGTAAGAACATAAGGCAAGAAATACACTAGCAAAAATACATACCAGAAAAAAATAGGCTTGAGATAGGAAAATTATCAGATAACAAGTCTCATCAAAAGAACAGATAAAGAAATATTCTTCATCAGAAAAAGGACAAATAACTTAAAAACACAATATCTTAACATAAAAAGGGAATCAGGAAAGATTATTCATTACTCACGAAAGTAATAAACTGCTTAAGATATTCATCATGTTATTGCAGATATAGTACTATTTTCTGCACTCCTATTGCTCTCAGGCTTGAAATCCTTTTGCAAAGCTTACATCGCCTGAGCAGCAGAATTTTCTCCGAATAGTTCTTTGTAAATGGAACTTCTCTAAAGAACAGCGCTACTTAAGGAAACAATGGAATTATTAGGAAAACAAAAACGTATAGCATTTATGAAGGACACATCACAACAGAAAACCAAGCAGCTGTAATTTTAACTCTTAGGAATTTGTAAAGTGATGCTACCGCTATACTTGTCCTTCATACACATGAAGTGCTGTCAACAGAGCGAATAAAATGGGTCATTGTTTATGCCTTCTTTTCTGCTGTCAAGGAAATGGTTTGTCGGGCTTGGCCTGCGCAGAACAGCTTGTCCACTTCAGAAGCATTGGGACAGCGCGTATAGGGACTGCACACTTCATGCCGTCTGAAGCATCGTTCCGCATTTGTACACATGTACATCGAAAAACCGTGCATTTTGCATTCTGCAACATAATAGAACATCTTTTGTTACGCTGTTCTGTAATTAATTATGGGGAAGACAGAGTGTTCACTTTTCTTGGTTGGTAATGCAATTCCAAACATGTGAATGATTCAATCGTGCACTGCTCGATCCCTTTAAAAGGTTCAAAATTACAGCTTAAAATCCGTTCCGTCTCGTCTTATCAATTGACAAGACTTCTCTGATGTACCTGCCAATAAAGATCCATTTACCTGAACAATTACACTTCCGTTCATCAGTGTCGTTGGGGCAGTCAGCAATACCATCACAACGCTTCATGCTTCCCAGGCAAGTTTTCAAAGGCTCACAGTAAACAGCATTTGGATTGGCACATTTTTCACAATTTTTTTCATCTTCGCCGTCCGGACAATCATCGTAACCGTCACAACGTTGTGACTGAAATTAGTGGTATTTATGGGAAGTCAGTAGGGGTGGTGATTGATTTAAAGACAGCTAGAACTCACTAATGGAATGCACTTAGCCGTCTTCCCACGAGTATACACATTGCACTGCAACGTGTCCCCCAACTGTTTCATGATCGTACAGTTGCAATGCGCCTCATCAGAATTATCGCCACAATCGTCCAGACCGTCGCAAACCTGAAAAACCAAGGAGTAAATACTGCTGAATGTAATGACTGCTTTGTTTATTGCCCTAACCCTTATTATCACATCCTGAACACCGCTCATGTATCAGACTGATCCTGCGATGTCTCATATTAGTAGCAACAAACCAAACTCCTTTTGATGCATTTGTGATTCTTGCAAGTGAATGCCACATCTTCGAAACATTCACCACACTTCCCCTCGCATTCATTCAGCATTCCACTACAAGCGTATTTCCTGTGGTAGCGAACTCCATTGCTACACCGGATAAAATCATCATCCTCAAATTGAGTGCTATGAAAACAGTATGTAATACTTTTGACTAAATTTATTCTGAGTAGGAAAACGGTTCCCATACATATGAATGAACCACGGAAGCTATAAGGAGTGAAGCTGCTTCAAACTTAAATTACTACTCATTCCAAGAAAACTGAAACGGAAGAAACGTTTCCTGAGAACTTCTTTTATGTCGTGTGCACAGCTTCCAGGGCAGTTGATTTCATCGTCTCCACCAGGGCAGTCCTCATTGCCGTCACAAACCCGCGAATATTCAATGCAGACGTTAGTGTTGCTACATAATGCCTTCCCGACACCTGAACATTCTCTGCACGTGCAACCCTAGAAAAATTCAGTGAAATAGTGGTGGCGGCACATTTTTGCTGCTTAGTTTCTTCACACCGCTTTTGTAGGTAAAACTTCACCAACCCTTGGTTCTTTTTTCTTCATTTACCTGACTGACTCCTTTAAGACCCGGAAAAGACCACCGTAAGAATAGGCTTTTGCACTAAATCGGTTGACAGTGAAACATTTAGAGTTATGTATCAGATCGAACGATATGCGATAACAGATAGGCCAAATATTGAACAATCATCATCTTACCATTTCATCCTTGCCATCCGGACAGTTCTGGATGCCATCGCAGATCTGCCATTTGGGCAGGCACTTTTTCTTCGCTTCACACCAAATTGCTCCACCGCGACATTTACCATTGCAGTGCTCTTCATCTTCTCCGTACTTGCATTGCAAATCACCATCACATATCTGCTCTTGGTTTAAGCATATACCCGTCTTACCGCACTGTACTTCCTGTCTTGAGCATTCTTTTTCTACAAAATTTATCTATGAAATTGGACAACTGCTTAAAGGAATTCGAAAATGTGACCGTGAGTAATCTTTTTGTTACAGTACCTAAAAAATGAGGAACACTTACTACAATAACGCTCTTCGTCGACGCCATCTGGACAGTCAACATTCCCATCGCACAAACGGTAACCCCGCAGACACACTGCATGCTTCGATGAAATGATTCCGTAAGTTGTACTGGAACAGTTGAGGGTCGTATGGCACACTAAAATGTTCTTACTACTGATGCAAAATCCCTACAAACAGTTGCAGAAGGACTTTTTTTTTCTTCTAGGAGTTGCGAACTTCGTGCCTTCGGTATTTGATTACAAAGAAAAAAAAAGTACATTTGCATCCAATTTCGTCGCTTCCGTCTGGGCAGTCTTCAACACCATCACAGCGCTGCAGTGTCCCAATGACCAGGCTCTAATATAAAGAAAGCTTATTTTCATAACTAAATAATCTAATTAAGTTATTAGTCAATGAGCTTGTTAATTTAATGTGCGATTACGGACAGTTTGTGAATTAATTGGCAGAATTAAAACAGATCAAATTTCACTAACTTACTGGTAAATTTGTACATGAAAATCCGTATCCCCTGCACAACGTCACATTTGGTGGAATCATCCATTTAAATGACCGAAGTTGAAGAGATAAATCAGTGATAGGCCAATTCGCTTGTGCCCTAACGACTTCGATTGTCTGAGTGTCATTCTCGGCTATCGTTGACTAAACTGTTTTATTCAGTGTAAATTACTACTCTAAATCTTTACCAAATTATTCCAAATATTGGAAATTCAAGATTTAAAAGTTTATAGCTCTTACATAATCTCGCGTGACGAGCGATGTAATCAGGAACGGTAAAGTGATTAAAGCAGGCAGAAGAACCAAAATACCGACAAGAAAGGCAGCTGGTGGTATATTGTTCAGCCACGTACAACAACTTATTTTAGCCAAGTTCTTTTTAAAATTTTCGATTTTCAGGAGAAAACCAAAGCAGCATTCCTGATCCTTGCTTTCCCTGGAAATTGTTAATAAGAGCAATAGTTAAATCCATTCTGGATCGAATATAAACTGAAGTTTTCGACTAAACATCTGTTACTAAACGGTCAATCAAGTCTCCTGTAGTGTGAGGCTGCCTCGCCAGGGCAACAACTGGATATCCAGACTGTTCTAATATTTCAGGATGAAAGAAATCTGTTCATCGATGTTTGGCATGTAATATGTGGAGTGAAAAATCACCTTGGGACATTAATTAAACAAATAATATACTAAATTTATAAATAACTTCACCTGTCAATCCCAAGAGATCCACCAATACCGTCTGGTCGTTGATTAAACCGTGGAGATTTTCCATCCATATTTTTAATAGAAACTGGACGTATCGTATTGTAAGGCTAGAGTTAAATGTAAATCAAATATAAGTAATGACATTTATACGCTATAAGTGAGAACTACAATTCTTGCATTTTGAAAACTACAGTAAATTTTTCAGACCTACAAAGTCATTGTAATTTAATTAAAGTTATAGTACTTACTAACCGTAGCTGGATTATTTGGATTGTATGAGCCTCGATGTGCGCTCATACTATTCTTTTGTGAACTGAATGAGGATTGTCCAGTCTATAGCGGATTTTTTTTTCTATGGATATTCTTTAAAAAACCACATTATTTTTCGATAGAATATTTGACTGGTATAAACCACAAGCAGGATATTCAAGGATTTTTTCCTTCTAACTGAATGATCAGAAAGAAAAGAGGAGTAATGTGAAATAAAAGTGTGAGAATATGTAAATGAACTTAGAACAAGTGCCAAAGCGAGTACACGGATCATTGGTAAGATATTGCTAATGAGAAGAATGCAAGAAAATTGCCTTCCCTATCTGAATACTCTCTTCGTCCTGAGAATTTGACCTACCGAGAAGTTTTTTTTTTTGAGTCTTAACCTCTCTTCCGGTCAAATATCTCTGTTTAGTGCTCTCCCAAAAATTGTTTTGTATATTGCAAAACAGGATACACATATATGAGCTTGTATGGTTTCCAATTAATAAACATTTTCTGCTTCGTCTATCCAATTTTAATTACCGTCTCTGAACAGTTTGGAAACAAGGAACCAGGGGCTATCTTTGTTGGCAATGAGCACATTTGAAACTGACAACAGTTTATGAATTTCAGTGGAAGTTTTTACATCCAGTCTTCATTAAGCAATGCCCATATGTTTTTTTCCGATTTTGTAGACCAAGAAGGGTACCGATCACAAATAATTTGTATCGAAAAATGAGTGCAATTATATATGCCTGAACAATTTATAATGGATGGCATTGGTTGATGACAGTACAATGACAAATGTTTGAGAATGGAGGATGGTTCGTTTAAATGATTTTAAAAGAATATGGCAAGCTGGGCAACATTCATTTCGAATTCGTGATTGCGGTATGCCTTCTCTGTCTACTAGGTCATGTTCTCATTTCCCTTATACTTTACTTGATACAAAGTTTTATCGCTTAATCATTCCTATTTTATCTTTTTCCCTGGCTTATCTTTGCTATCACATTGCAGATTTCCGAATACCATACTGAAAAACTTTCTCTAAAACTTTGACAAGTGCTACCGAACAATAGTTCTAAGAAACAATCTAACAAAAGTTATTTTTTCTTCTCATACCACTGAATTATAGCAAAGAAATGTGACATAATATTATACCATTTTTATTTCCTTTATGTCACAAACACATCCCACTGATTTTCATTATAATTATTATATCTACTGGCTTTTCCCAAAAGCTATTTGTCGCAGTGACAGTAGCATCGGATATACTGAGAGGTGCTTTTGGTAACTTTCTGCAAGTTAAGAAAGTATTTCCAAAATCAATTGAATGAAATTAAATATAAAAATTATGACCCGTCATACTCAGTAGTCTGTTGGTGAATAGTGTCTCATGAACTATTTAGCAATAAGTCTCTTCCGGTAATCCGCCTATTTTCACTTTTGTAATACTGTTGGCACTTTTAAGATACTTCCATGATTTAACAGCACCAATGTTTCAATACCAATTAAAAATTCACTATTTTACTGCTTTTTAGAAATTTTGGTGAAATTGTTTGAATGAAAATGTTTTCGTGATACCTCTCAACAACAAAATGCGCCTAAACATGATGTTTTTTGCACATCTATTGTCAAAAGGTTGATGTTATTTTTTATCAAGTTATTTACAAAACAGACGGTGTTGTGGAGGAAGTTATGTTATATTATCACGCTTAAGTCTGTTAAAAAGCTATAATTTTGAATGATCGAAACAAAGTTCTGGTCGAACTAAATGGTAAAATTCAAGATATGCCGTATGTTTTTAGTGATAAGCCAAATAAACACGTCAGCAGATTTGAACTGTAGTTTTGAATCAGCGTGTCGCTGGCGCAATGATACTAGTGTTGAAGATAGTGGTGATTTCCCGATAGCAAGCAGCGTAAGAGTGGGAAACCGTTTTAATATAATTCCTTTGAAAAATGGTTCAAGTGAGTTGTTCCTTTAACTTGCTTTATTAAAAACTAACTTGCCTCATTAAGGATCAGCCTTCTCTGGTAAATTATTGGATTACTCAAGAGCAGCTCTTTCTTTTGCCTTTCTTCTTATTCTTGGAAATAAAATGCCCCTTTCCTCTGAAAACTAATCAGCTTCAGAGTGGTTAGATAATGTTCATTACAGATGAGATGTTTGCATATACGCATGGACCTTTCGACGGGATGCAAAAAGCTACTTTGATCAGCGACACGATAAGGTTTTTTAGCTTACAAAAAGTCTCGATTTTCGGTTCAAAATACTGGGAGTTACAGAGCGATTCAAAATAAGCGAGTATTTCTATTCACATTGATCTGAATCATTGCAGCTGTCAGCTAGGCGGGGGCAGCCTTGCTTTCTGGTATTATCGTACGGGTGACTTGGCAACCCTAGAAGTATGTGTACGTCAACCACCAAGTAGCTTGAAGTTTGCGGACTTGCGATGCTTTCCAGTTTTTCCGAAAAATCATGCCCATCGATGGTTGCTTAATGTTGTTGAATTTCCACCACTCACTCAACCATTTGAAGTAAAATTTTTAGCACTTGGGTACTAAAAACAGTGGGTTTACCCCACTCCCCTTGCAAGACTCAGTGATATCTTCTTAACCTTAAATCTTCGCAAAAATAGCGCCGAATGTCGTACTGAATAATGTATTGCGGGTTGACATAACATAAGAATTACTTTTTCCATAATTCATTGGGAAGCAGCAGCTCAAAAACTGAGAAATGATTGATTTATAGTTCTAGTATCATAAAATACTGTAGCTCTAACTTGACTATAATTTGTAGTCAACCTGTTGTTTTCTCATTTTTTGTTTTAAATGAAGACGAACATTTCAGCTTTTAATACGCTCACATTATATTCAGCCGTTCGACGTAATTGCAATTGACGATGTCTTCTATGACGCTGCACTTTGTGGTAAATTACACCACTATATAAATTTTTCTAACACAGAAAAGATATTCTTTGTATGAAGTTGCTCATATTCGATCAAATCGTCGTGCGAACGAATAAAGCCGAATAATTCTCAGCTAATGTGCAAGACATACCTGGCGAGCTCCAGAAAAGTCGAAAATACATTTTGTCAATCGGTTAAATAAGAGTTTGGATTATCAACAGTGCGAAAAGTAGATGAATTTAAGAAATGGTTCGATGAATCGCGAGGCCCATGCTTAGCGCATCTGCATCAGCACTGGGAACAGTGATTTGCTAGAGCAGCAGACAGTGCAATCAAACAGGTGGACATCGCTGATGTAAAAATTTCGTCGTTACTGCACTGCATGAAGGAGTTTAAAATACATTCCTGTTTTTGTACCTCATTTATGCAAAGCGATACTTACAGGACAGAGCAGTAACCTATTAGCAGAGAAACTAAGGACTACTGACATCAGTTATGAACCTGGTCGAAATCAGCATATGTGCTCACAGCGTGATGCCAAGCACGCCTCACACGTCCCATCGTCTTCTTCTTTTGCTTCATTGCCGTTAATTGATTATGATAATTGGAAAATCCTTAAAGATTCTGATGTTAAACCTCACGCTAGTGATGGGATCGAGACAAGGAATGATGGCGGGAATGTTTTACAGGATTTCACAGGAGACACCTTCAAAGTGTTTCCATCGTCCGTGATTGAAAATAGAAACAAAGTATTAGCAAAAGGTCCTGTCGAAATTGATTATGAACATGAACATGAAAAGACTGATTGCGAATTTTAATACGTCTGATAGTTGGTAACTTTTTAAGAATGAAGGTATAGCCGAGTCGTTGGTAGCGGCAGTCTATTCTAAACAAATTATATATAATTCACAATCAGATGAGAAATCGATTACTCAGTAGACATTCACTAATTTGTTCCTAAAATTTACCCCGTTAATTTTCTCAACACTAGCAAGTATCTCAAAATCATGGGATACTTTCTCGCGATTACCAAACATTAATGGAAATGGAAATTACTTGGAGCCATCTCAAGGATTTGCTAGGATGTGAATCAGACAAGAGATTGTGAATAGATTTTTTAGTCAAAGGCAAGTACCTGGGACACTTAAGATTGAAAGGATTCCTAAAAATACGCGTGGTATTTCGAGAAAAATACACGCCGACTTTGAGGGCAGTGATGAAACTTTAAATGTGAACAAGTTTCAAAAAATGCAAAGATATTTGCTGCAGAAAACATATATAAAGGAAACGATATTGACTCCAGAAATGCAATTACTATGAGCTGTGTGGAACTTACGATACTAAGAAGCATTGAGGAGAAATTACCAGAAAGCGAATCTTGAAGTGACAGAACAAGACCATCATAATGAAAGACAGTCTGCATGTTTTTTTTTTAATGGATTCTCAGTTTATTTTTTATTATCCCGCTGTTTTTTTAATTATTGGTTTTATTTCGTTCTGTTCGTTTGCAAATATCCCTTTCTTTGATTCTTTGATTGTTTCACTTCAAAAATAACAAACGATTAGCTCAAATAGTCTCCTCAAACTGTAAAACGTTCACTTATATCATGCTTTGTTCCTAAACCAATCCAATCTCTCCTTAAAAACTTCACAAAAATGTGCTTACTCAAGGAGAAACATTAATTTGATATGAACAAGTTCAACTTTATAGAGAATATCAACTCTCGATCAAATGAAGGCGATGGCAGCAAGTTCACTCTTCTCGGCAATTTACAAGGTATGACTTCTACATTTTAAGGTGGAAAACCGCATCTGTGAAGATGCATCACAGACTTCACCGAACAATGGACTGAAAAGAACTAAGTCAAGTTATTGTAAATTTATGACTGAAGCCTGTTTTGTCCAACTCGTGGAAGAATTTTTACAGATCAAGAATTTTTTTTTTTTTTACAGAATTTGGTTAGTGGAAGTTGTTTTATATCTGGAAGACTTCCAAGGAAGAAATACTCCTCGGAATGCAGTTATGATAAGCACTTGCAAATGAATTCTTTCTTTAATATTCTTTCATTTTTACTTATGCTGCTAGCTGATTCCTGAACAATACTGCTGCACAGAATTTTTTCTTTGAAGAAAGTTAAATAAATAACAGATAAGAGCACTTTTCTCTTGCAAATCAGCAAATTAAGGAGTAATGAATGAATTCCTTAGGTGATCTCGATGTTAATGGAATTGATTCAGTGGACAAAAATTTCATTTCTCTCCTCACGAATGGACACACAAAAAGGTCAGTGAATTCATGCGTTAAAAATGTGCTAGAATTTGTCATACTTTCTTATTATTTAAAAAAAAAAGTAACATTTGTGATGAAAAGAAAAGATGACAAACCAATAATTTCAAATTCAGTGAATGAATACAGATTCTTTCCATTGTATGCTTCGTCAACATCACGGAGAATAGCTTCAAAATCGTTTCTGGGCCATGCCGATGCTCAACTGACATCACCTTGTCTCTTCACGGACTGCTCATTCGACGACGTTACCATGTGCTATTACGTATCTGATAACCAACTAAAAGATGATGAAGATCTTCTCCTCGGTAAACTTTACCAGAATTTTTTTGGTGGAATTTTCCTCGAGATTTCCTGAAAATTCTACTACATTGAATATTTCTGATTCCAGGATAATTCCTTAGGTTATAGTGGTTGAAATTTGCATTTGGTTTACACCTTGAACAGCAGCAACTTTTCCTAAACTCATTATTTTGCAGATTTGTTGTCGGTAAGCAATTTGAAAAAATGGAAGATTTCCAATCGCAAAGTTGCTAATTCACTTACCGGTATCATGAGGGACGTCAGTGGTGGTATGGTTTTTTTTTGTTTTGACATTCCAGGCTTTCTTTTCTAATCAGCCTATGCTATAACTAAATAGAAATTGAAGATAAAGAGTTACTTGGCTGTCTGATTTACTTTGGTTTTGCAACAGCTGAGTCGTTTATAAATTACAAACTTCTCTGCCTATTGTTTATTCGTGACATAACTTTCGCTTCTTCATAGTTAAAGCTATCATGAAATTCCATCTGTTGTGGGTAGTGTCAAGTTTAAGCTGATTTCAAGCACTGATTAAGTAAATTTGTAGTAGCAGGCTAGCTTCAATTTAAGATGGTTGGTTTGCGTACGCAGGCGAGACAAATAATCCAGCAGCAATATTTCTGATGCGAATGTCAAAAGCAATAATGATACCTGAGGAATCACTAATTAGTTTCTACATTCATATGGCTGGCAAATATGGCCGTTTGCGAGTTTGTTTGGATTCTCTCCAAAAATGTCCATTTGAAAGAAATGGACGCGAGTTGAGTGTGAAAACGAGAGGATGGACAAATTTCTATATCAATGTGTCAAGTGGATTGCACACGGTTAAACCGTTTTTCTTTTTCAAAGGTTTGATGAAAAGGTCCAAATTTCGCAAAAAAAAAAAAAAAAAAAAAAAAAAAAAAAAAAAAAAAAAAAANTAGTGTTTCAGCTTTATTTTGTCGCAGATAATCTGAAAAAAAATTATGTAATTGGAGTCGATGACATTCAGTTGCTGAACAAAGATGGCACGAATTCTCCTCCATGTACAGAAGTAAATTATTTTCATTGTTGCTCTTGCTTGAATCGCTTACTACTAAATCAGTAAAATGTTATTTTGCTCGATCATTCTATGTGGCGTTATTTAGTAAGGATTCATTTGTTTTACCGTTGTACACATCGTTTGAATTACAGGAATGAAATAAGTCCGTTTAAACGCAAAACGCAGTGGCGGAAAGCTAATTATCCTGTCGAGATTCCTCCTTCTAATACAAAATCACTGAATATTTGAAATAACACATATTTGTTGATATTAATGGATGACCATCAATATTCAAGAATTGATATTGATCATTCACGAGGTCTCTTCCGTTATTTCTTGTGAACCGTTTTCTCTTTAAAGTTTCCCAAAAGTTTTTTTATTTCCATATCGATAAATGGTTAACTTGCTAGATTAAAAAGCACAGAGTATATGTGAACATAAATATATCTACATGAACGTTTCGTATGTAGATAATCAATATGGAAATAAAAATTAGAAATGATAAAAACTATAATTTGAAAATGAATCTATCTTGCAATAAATCATGACACAAAAATTTTAGGCATATCCAGTCTTTTTTCTTGTATAATTTCAAGTTCCAAAATCTGCAATTTTATTTGATTTAAAAGTATAGATATTTAAAGACAGGTCAGAATGTCATCTCAAAATTAGAAAAACACTGATCCTGATTTAGGAATTTATTATAAAACATGTATATGAAAAAATCCAGTGAGAAATCTCCTACACCGTTTCTTTCCTCGTCCAGGTACTTCACTTCAGCGTTGCATTTTTTAGTTATATAATAGCGACAAAAGAAAGGAATTGGCTCCTTAGTTTTAAACATTAGAAAAAAAAAGAATTGAGACTTGTCTGCTGATATTGTATAAAACCACTGGAATCACTTTTTCTCGGTACTAGTACTAAATTACTACAACTTAATTATTATGGGAGCATAATAATTAAGAGTAATTTTTAAATAAGTTTTTCACAATTACTGTTCTCAAACATACATTGAATATTATTCGCAAACATAAAATGCTGATATGGTTAGGTTAGATGTTTGACCAAACACATTCAGTCTTATTTCAATCAACAACTCGATAGTTGATTCACAGTCTTCGACGTTTGCTTCAAAACGTCAACTAAGTTACTAGAGACTTTTTCAGGATTGATTGACAGACTATTATTGGTCTAGTATTCAGACTATTGAGAATTTGTAAATCTCAATAGTCTAGTTAGTGCATGCTTTTAAGTTTTGCAATGGCAACAATCGCTCCTTCAAAAGAATGAAAGAGTGTATTTAAAAACAAAACTTGAGAAACAACCGAAAAAATTGTGGAATTTTTTTAAGGAATATTTTTTAAAAGACGAAAAAAAAAAAAAACGAAAAGTAAACAATGAATTTAAAATGGTTGTTTCTAGCGTTCATTTCAGCTTGTGAGATTGCTCAATTAAACTAAGTCTACGGATCAAGCGAAAAAAATAACAATCGGTTATAGTCAACAGCAGTATTGTTCGGAAATACTGGCAGTAAAAGCCATATTCAAATATTTGACATTTTAAATCTGAACAGTTTCTGAACACATCTCAAAGCATTCTAACAATATGTTTTACAGCTGATTATGGAAAGTGCAGAAGTAAAGATGAGAAAATGCGCGTTACTCGAATGAGATTTTATTTAATACTTCTTGATCTATATAATCTTTTCAGGTGAAAAGATTATTTTTTATTTGTTTTGTAGTGTTCTGACGATTTTTTTTTTCTTACAGTGTTCTTTATCTTATAACATGTTGAAATTTAAATACTTTTATCGTATTAATTGCCACTATAACTCAATATTGCGAAAGTAATTTGTTACAATGCATACTTTTTTCCTGTGAAATTTTTTGAATTATTTGATATGTGGTTGAAAAATACAACTAAATTTAATAAAGTCATAGTCGATTACCAATTTATTTTGCTTTGTTTTTCAGTAAAAGATGATTTTCCGATTCTGAATGAGTCGTATTACTTATTTTGAGTTGAAAACAAAGAAGAAAGTTTTGCATTAAAAAAAACGCTGAATGAATTTGATGCAAAAATAAACCAGATTAACTAATTAGGCAAATGTTGAAAATTAGCGGTATACATTTATTTGTATAATAATTTTTCGTACTACTGTACAATTTTCGCAATCTAAAATGATTTTAAAGTCGGGTTAATATGAGGACTAGGAATAGTCCGACTATGCTAAAGTTTATTTAACAGATAACTCTAGATGCTTGAATTCTTGTCGGCAGGATCAGTAAAGCATCATAAGTTTCACAAGTTGGGAAGAAGAACAAGTTAAATTGTCGTTCGATTGAATGATTCAGTATGCCAAAATTGTGCTTTAACTTATGTACAAGAGATGAATTCAATTCAAGAAAGAATGACTTTTTTGTTCCACGGAAATGAAAACTTTTTGAAAGTGAACGATTACTACTTTTACTCGTGAAACATAAATTCCTGCGAAGATGTGAATGTTGATAAACAACACTATGTTGCATATAGTGATCCTGGTCGAATTTACTTCGCAGTTCTTACAAGTTCATTCGAGTTTTAAAAAAATATTATCTCGTCTTGCTAATAACTTTTATTAATAAGTTGCGTGCAAATACTTCGCACCGAGTGAATTTTTAGTAGCAATTCATAATATGTTACGCAGATTGTTCTAATTGTTTCCAATGTAATGCTTGCCAACATAATTAAGTTTTCATATCTCTGAAGAGTGGCTGATGCAATTCTTTAATTTCCTGTTCTGTATACTACAGAAATGTTGAATGAGGGAACATGTATCCGGGAGATCCGATATGAAGGGAGGGAAAAGAGGACAAAAAGTGTGTAACCTGAATGAGGGTATCAACAATTGGGTTTCAGGTTCTGGGGTAGTTCTTTGGGGGATGGTGTACTTAGATGAAAATAAGGGGATACCCTTATTTGGACGACGTCAGGACAGACAAATACACACACAGACACAGTCACACACATACACATATACACCATACGCAAACATTCTTCAGACATGAACAAAATCATCCTCGAACTAGGTCATAAGGCAATAGTTGAAGGAGAAAGAGGTCATAGGGGAGAGATCCATCCAGTGACAATCAACATTTTCGTTGTTTCTCGGAAGAAGTAAGGCTCTGCATCATTCTCTTTGTGTGTGTGTGTGTGTGTGTGTGTGTGTGTGTGTGTGTGTGTGTGTGTGTGTGTGTGTGTGTGTGTGTGTGTGTGTGTGTGTGTGTGTGTGTGTGTGTGTGTGTGTGTGTGTGTGTGTGTGTGTGTGTGTGTGTGTGTGTGTGTGTGTGTGTGTGTGTGTGTGTGTGTGTGTGTGTGTGTGTGTGTGTGTGTGTGTGTGTGTGTGTGTGTGTGTGTGTGTGTGTGTGTGTGTGTGTGTGTGTGTGTGTGTGTGTGTGTGTGTGTGTGTGTGTGTGTGTGTGTGTGTGTGTGTGTGTGTGTGTGTGTGTGTGTGTGTGTGTGTGTGTGTGTGTGTGTGTGTGTGTGTGTGTGTGTGTGTGTGTGTGTGTGTGTGTGTGTGTGTGTGTGTGTGTGTGTGTGTGTGTGTGTGTGTGTGTGTGTGTGTGTGTGTGTGTGTGTGTGTGTGTATGTGTGTATGTATGTATGTATGTGTATGTATATATATATATATTTGCGTGTGTCCCAATATACTTGTCTGGCAGATTGTCTAAGGTTTATCTTTTCTGTGTATTCCTGTAGAATCATCTGGATCCAAATTTATCGGATCTGTCCATTCAACCATCTTTCCTGCACTCAGTAATTCAGTTCCATCCTCGGTGAATTGCTCTGCCAATCAACGTTAATTATCCGTGTTGTTTCTCGAGTGGAGCTGTCTTCAGAAGACAGTTATTGACTCGTTGTTGATATTTGCCACAACTGCTAGTAATTTGCTGGAAATACAACGTCAGAACCGAATACTGGATTGAAGAGAGGTGTCGTCATCTCAGTTCCTACCAGGCACACATTAAGCGGCACTTTCCCTTCCTTTTTTTTTAAAGTTTGGACAGCGTCACAAAGCAAAGCGCCCATATTCATCGTAATCCACAGTTTCAATCCTGTAGGTTGCTGGTACCTGTAGTCAGTTTGCTATTTGCTGGTTATCATTATCACCGTTGTCATTATTCGGAAAAAGCATTGGTTGTTTCTGGAACAATTCCGAATGCTACCCATCGTTATGTTCATTTTTGCTTCACTGACAACTTTATTCCGATTAGGTATGCTTTTCATTCTTCACATAGAAAAACCAATGAATTACTTTTTAAAACAATACTGATAAGCATAAAAATCTGTTCCATCTTCATCGCAATTTCTTTCCGAAATTTTCAACCATATATCCCAAATTATTTTAGAAATAAAAATAATTCCATCACCAATTCATTAACTTATAAATATCAACCAACATTTCTTCACTATTCATTTTCTTCTCGTTGAGATCTACATTATACATCAGAAAATTGAAAACCAAGCTACAAAAAATGAAGTTCTCTGAGCCCAGTGTTCAGTGCAAAGGAAAAAGACCTCCTTAATTTCAACTGAAATTATTATTTAAGAAAATATCTAATGAGGAATGCATCTCAAAATAAGAAGCACCCAAGTAGGTCATAACCAGGTGATTCAGTTTTCTGCTATCGGCTTGAAACTATTTCCCCTGTATGGAGTAATGGCAGCCTTAATCGTTTCGCAACCACTTCAAAACTTCCGAAAAAAAAAATGCTTCAAAGGAACTTACCAAATATGGTTTCTACATGAAGGAAAAGTTTTGATAAGTAATAGATTAATTTACCCCACCATCCTTTTATTTCGAGGTATAACTATATGGTTATGGTTAAGAAATTACCGAACTTTTTTTTTGGAAAGATTTTACCGATTTCAAAATTTGTTTGTGCTAGATTTCGTTGAAATTTGAAGATAATTGTATAATTTTTCTTTTTTAGTTTTATTAAGCAAACTCTAATTTTTTGACCATGAATCAATTGAAAGGCAAAACCAGCAGGTTTTTTTTTAATTCTATCCTGTTTAGCTTTAAAGTTGGTTTAAGTGTTTCAAGTTTGTACTGTCAATCCCAAATGTTTCCGTATTTAATTCTTTCTTAAAAATTTTTTCTTTGGTTAACAAAAAGCTTGCATTGCCGATTAACAGAATTTACCCCATATTGTATTTCATTGTATTCTTCTTCATCTAGAAAAATTGAAGACGAATATTTTTCAGTTTTCTGACTAATTTTCTTGAGTTTTTTCCAATTAATTTAAGCAGTGTATCATATGGTGCTTTCAAAAGTATATTCAGTATATAGAAAATGCAAGATAAACAAAATTTGAATCTTAATTGAAAAATTTTGCTAAAATTTTAGTTGAGGTATTTGAAAAATTTCATGGTAAGATTATAATAATATTGGTGATATAGTTATGAACAATTAATTACAAGGTCGTCGTGGCGGCTCTATCCATTTCTTCAATTGAAGTTTTATTCATTATGAACTGGTATCACCGGAAAAACGTAAGATTGGATTCAGACTGCATGCTTATATATTCTATTATTCCAGCAAGTCTAGATTAAATTCAGGATTCAGAGAATTGGACACTAAAATCAACGAAAAACAAATATTAGAAGGATATTTTAAAAAATTGGATAATTGTCCTATATGATTTTTTTTGGAATGATTCCTATACTGCAGTCAGAGAAAATTTTCTGGAAAAAAATATTACAATGTAAAATGGCATTTAATTCTTGAAAATGTGTTCATATTTGGAAAATATATTTACTTATTGTCGAAAATAATCACTTCACAGTTTCATTTCGTGGACAGGGCTGCTTAAATATTTAATTGATTAGAATCTCTTTTTTTTAGCTCATGGTAATCATTTCCGGTCGAGAATAGTGCGAAAAAATTTTTTTAGGACATTCTTTACTACATACAGCTTATATTTTTCTTTCACACTGATCTAAATGTGCATTGAGATTTTGTTTCGAAACTGTTTCATCGCTCTTTTTTTTTATAAAAGGGTACAGAAATTGTTTCTAAGTTGTGGACATTTAATTGGAGAGCAAATGTACAATAACGGAAGAGTGAGACAGTTCAATTGAGGGGATTAACAAAATTGAAATTTAACCTAATTTCCACGTCATCCCAATTGCAGCACAGAAACCAAAGACTGCAACATTAAAAGAAAATGTTTTCTTTAAATAGCAATGATATTAAGAGTAAAAATGATTTTTTTCTTTTAAATGTGTTTAAATTTTAATTTGAAACCCCTAAATCCTAAATTTACTTGTAAGAGTATGTGAACGCAAAAGATTCCAAGGTTCTCATATTCTTACCAATTTTGTCAATAAATTCATAGTAATTAAAATCAAATTCTGCTAAATCCCTTGTTCACTCCTGACCTAATCTTAAGTTTTTTTTTCTTTAGGATCTATAGATCCTGTAATTCTTTATTTGTTATCCATTATGTCGACTAATCAAATCCCGAATTTCCTATGATTTCGGTTGAAACTTAAATTTTCTTTATGCAACGAGTCAAGTGGAATCGTTCTGCCAAATTTATTCTGCAATGACAGGATATATCCCCAGTTCCATGTGTTTTATTTTGCTGTATGTAAATTCGTAATTCTTGTCGTGTACATTTATCACGTAAAAATGCAGAAACGCTTTCTTAAAACAATTTGCGGTGCTAACAGTTGCAACGCACAGTTGCAATCTTTGTATTTCCAGGCAGTATTTATCCAATTTAAGAAAAATTAAAATGAAAATGAGATTTGTTGATGTATTTACACGGCATACTTCCATCAGTGGTTTCGAATAGTTACGAATGTTTGATGAGATAAATTTTTCATATTTTGTCTGATCATTTAATTTCTCAGATCACTTGTAATTTTTTGATTTCAGGAGAAGGTTGCATTAGTACGTCACCACGGGCTTTTTCCCCGGGAGCATCAGTACAGCAGTTCAGTGCCATTCCACCACCTGCAACCAGCGCAATGGTTGGACAGACACAGGGAACTGCACTTGTTGCTGCACCACAACAAGTGCCTAGTAATGTTCTTGGCGCTGGTAGCGTAATTAGACCAGCAATTTCGGCTGCTGGACCAGGACCTATTGAACCGATCCCTCAGCAGCACCTTCTTAACAGTTAGTTTATTTATTTTCATATTTATTTGGCTTTTCTGTCTAAAAAAGTTCTGCAGAAAGTTTTTCCCATACTCATCTCTTTGGATAAGTCTTCGTTTTCTAGAACTTCTCTTTGGTTGCTTCGCAAACATTATTTTTACTGTCCTAAAAGAATACACGGGCAATTTAATCTTTCATTGTGGCCTTCTGTGGCAAATTTTATGGAATCAGTTTCTGAATCTCTCATTATCTTTTCGTATTTTAATTTCCCTTGTTTCCCCACCATAATATTTTGCAGCGTTCATTAGAATTTGGTCCCCGTAATCCTATTAAAAGATAGCATTAATTTTCTTTCATCGTCTAATTTTTCTATAATTATATTCATTCCCTTATGAGTTAATGCTATTCAAATAATTATTTACTTTTTTTTTGTTCTCTAGCTTCGCAGTCCAGTTTTTTTTAAGGTTGCACGAGAAATTAATACCATTTACTCTTTGTTTACATTACCTTTGTTTCATTTAAGCATTGGATTATAAGATGAATGAGTACCTATATATTTACAAATTAAAAGGCATTTCAAATGACAGTTGGTAAGATTAATGTCCAAAACATCTCCAATTCTTTTTATCACATTATTTATTTGTCCACCGACTTTTCAAAAAAGATATAATATAGAGTTGTTAAAACGTATGTAGAAGGTGGCTGTCAGTTGAAATAGTGTAGTTCATCTTATTTACTACGTGATTCTATGAAATGCAGATTTAAATGAATTCAATAGGCAAAGCTAAAGAATGGAGATCTAGGGAAGTCAGTAATGCGTACCTGAATGAAAGTAAAGAATTTCTGTTGATACTAAGATTGTTCACAGCTTTCTGAATTGATCGTTTTGCAATAACAAGTCGATCATTTCGGAAAACATATTCTATTGTTATTTCAAAAATTTTCATTGTTCTTTAATAAATATTCCTTCAAAGATCTATTGGGGTCAAAAATCACACTACATGAATTCGATTCAAATGGATACAATGCAGAAGGAGGTGGTCCAGTTGCCGCAGGTAATGCTTTTGTCGTTTTTCACTTTTTTTTTTCTCTGGATTTTTTCCTAAATGAAGTTTTGTTTAAAATTGCTCAGAATATAAGGAAAAATGTTGCTGAAATTTTAACAACGTGGTTGGAACGACAGTAATTCTGCAGTGGTTCCTTATACTTTTATTGACCCACTGAATTTTTTTTCCGTTTTTTCTCTCTACTTTCTACCTATTTCCCCAGAAATGTTGTTAATAATGGTTAACTCCTATGACTGCTCAGTTATTTGCTTCAATCCTTTTGTGATTCTAAAGTTCCCGAATTTTCTATATTATGAAACTAAGGACTTGATACTGTTAAAATAATTCTGTAGATTCGGTGAATTAATGAATGTTATGAAGACAAGTGAAACAATACGTAAATCAATTCTCAAAAAATTCTAGGCGAAGCATTGTCTTGTGATTTTGATTCTCGTGCATGCTGCTGGGCGAACGTCCCACCTCCAGATGATCAACTCGATTGGCATTTAGCTAATGGCGCACCCGATTTACCGCAATTCCAGAATGCTCCTATTCCAAGTATGTCTTTCATGCAAATATTTGTAATAGTGAGATTTGAGTGATGAACTGAAGTCCTTTTTCTCCATGATCTGTTCAGGTAATCCAAATCTATACAACAGTGCTGAAAGAAGTTTATGAGGAATTCTATAACGCATATTATTTACAAGTTATTTCTTAAATTACACGTTAACTACATAATTAATGCAGGAGATGATTAATTAATTATACAAATAAGTATCTTTTACTAGGTGGTAATTACTTGGTTACTTATGCCAGCAGTTCAGCACCCTCAGACGAGGCTCAGTTTGCATCGTGTGCTATTGGCTGTGCATCTTCACCTATTATCGTAAGGGCTAGGTGGGCAAATTTAAACGTTTTAATGCCAAATATATCAACTATTTAATAATTCTACTTCAGGCCAAACTGATTCAATCCTTTGAGGTTCTGAAATTCACTTGTAAACACTCATGATTTTTTAAGTTTTTCTCTTTGTAGTCTTTTGTCAACAATTATATAATTAGTAATTCAAATGCATCACACCTCGCTCGCATTAATTCTTTGATTTCAGACACTGGCAGTCAGAAAACGTTTTGTTGCAAATCTGTCAACGAGAATCATTTCCAAATACTGTCAACTTCAATCCTCTCTTGAATTGTCAAGAATTCCCCCTTGTAAATGGTCTTGGTGCCACCGAACTGGTTCTTCCAAAGGCTTCCCTAATTGATGTGAGTTTATTCCAAATTAAGTTTCCGGAGCATTTGGTATTTTTAGTTGCTTTCTTGAAGCAGGGTTAGAAATTTCACAGTTTAAACTGACCGTTTCAGATTGTATTTGTGGCAAGTAATTTTGTTAGTGAACGCGGCGATATGGCAATTCTAGATGATATTGAAGTAGTCTATGAGAGTGATGGTGACGACTGCGGAACTGAACAGGAAGAACGAAAAGCATCAGAAATGAATGGAAAGGCAGCTATAAATATGAAAGAACACGGTGTAAACAGCGTTTTTTTTTTTTTTTTTTTTTTTTTTTGTAGTGAGTGAATCCTTTTTTAATGCTTCAGCAAATCTCGGGAAATAAGTTTTACGATTTTACCAATTTTTGAAAATTACAAATCAGAACTTTAACAATCTGAGCAACATGCTTTTGACTGCACAGCTGTTTATTTCAGAACGATCTTTCGCATTCTGCGGCAAATTCTACAACATCAATAAAATTAGGAGACGGGAAATCATTTAATGAAATAAAAACAACTGAAACAGCATCGTTATCCGCACCTGTAGCTGGATCACTGTTTTCGGCTGCATTATCGTCAAGCCCAGAATCTGGATCAAGTGGTTCTGCTCTTCTGACGCAAACTAAAACAGCATCCGTACGATCACCTTCTGAAGGAAGTCAAGCATTAGCATCCAGGATCACTACTTCTTCATCAGACATTTGCAATACAGTTAAATGCTCGTTCGAGAATCGTACGTTCATTTGAGAATTTCCAGTGTACTACATTTTTCAACAGAATCATAATTAATGAATCTAAAGTTATGACCTCACTTTGAATCACATTATTCGAGGAAATATCTGCAATTACAAAGAAGCGCATCAGACGGAGTCAATACGTGGCGTGACAACAAGTTTCCAGGTGGTCACTGGACAATACATGAATAAAGTTACCGGAGTTAAAGAGGGAACTGGTTTGTTTTAAAGTTACTGTTGTGTTTGAAAGAAGCCAAATTGTTTGTTATAAAAGAAAAAAAAAACTAAAATAAGCATTATCTTGAAATATTCAAAATTGTTTTTAGTTGTGATAATATTTTGCAGGAATTTTAAACGAATATCCCTCATACGAACTGTTTCAAAAAATATGAATATATGCTCAAATAACATAGTAGAGCAGAATAAAATTAATTTCAGAAGGCGATTACTATGCAGCGACATTTTTGTACCCAAGGGAAATGGCTGGATTGGCAGTGGATATTGCCGACTTAAAAGAGCCAATTCGATTGCGATTCCAATACTATGAAGGGACACATGGGGTGCAGTTAAAAGGCTGTTGCGAAAGTTTGGAACACTGCTTATTTGCATCTGATAAATTTGTCAGTGTGAGCGACAGAACGTGGAAACTTACAGCATTCACTTGTCCAGCTGGAACGTCTAAGGTCAATTCCATTTTTTTGTCTTCAAGATTCCTGGAATTTGGAAATTTCTAGAGAAAAGAAAAATTTTTATTTTTGAAAAATCTCCTGTCTCCTTCTCTTCCTCCCTTACTCGTTCATTCGAAGCATTCCTTTGATTAGGATCATAATTGTGCAACAGAGAATAAATGTAATTATGCTTCTGGAGGAATGTTGAAGAAAACCACTTCTCTAAAAGTCTGAATCACTTCTTTGAAAATAATTCCTTTTCTTTATTTTTTTGTGTAATTTTATCTTTTCCTTTCTCTAGTTAATCTTATTCTAAAAAAGGCTGTTACAAAAGTTTGGAACTTGAAATAAAATAACTTAAAATAGAACTTAAAAGAACTTAAAATAATCCCTTAATTTTTTGTAGATTTTATTTGTCTGCGAAAATACAAGGACAAATCAAGGGGCATGTGCAATAGATGATATTCAAATGATTGAGAATGGTACCACGGATTTGCGAACGGCAAGGACATTTTGCTGATTCCTGTCGCGGTTCCTAGTGGAGTCGATTCGGAAGATTACAGGAGACGTTCCCAAAATGTGGCTAAAAAAAATTGTTTCAACTGAATGCGAGAAATTAGAACGATTCCAGATGCCATACATATTTTGTTACAAGTTATGTATATTCTGCATTTTCGCTTGTTTTTTGTGGAATTTTTCTACAGTGTTACTACTATTTGCAATCATTTGGTGGGTTCCTTTGCACTCTCAAATATGTGAATATATCTAAGACAAAACATATCTTTACTCAGAAATTGCCGATTATCAAAACCCTGACATAGATTTCTCAGCGTCTCTTCTTTACAGTCTGTGTAACTTAAAAGTGCACATTTGTCCTAGAGAAACTTTACATTTATTCTTTAATTAGCGCATATTTTAGACTTTACTTTGTTGATTTCTATATAAACAGTACTGTTTTCTTTTCAAACTGCTCAATTATGCACGAAAATAACTGTAGTTACACTGCGCATGCGTTACTTCAGCAGTTCCAACTACCACGTTATGCTTTCAACATATGTCGACACCAGAAGCGTACCTCAGCATGACCTTCGCATTTAATCAAGTACAGGTTTACGTACTTCAGAGAACTCCACTGAAGCCAAAAATTTTTAAACTTCTATAAAATATGCAAAACACATTGGGATTTCCTCTCTCGTTTGCAAAATTCACTGTTTTCAAAGAGCTTCCGGTGCTTATGAACTTTAATTAAATGCCATTTACTGGAAAGAGAGCTCCGACAAATGAACAACCACTCCATGCTACACTAATGTTAAAAAGTTAATTGCGGGAACAGTTTGATGCTGATATTCACTACACCATGAGATTCTCTTTTGGATATTTCGATTCTTGTGACAAAGGAAAAAGTGGCCAAGTTTATCTTTGCAAATCCTAATTGCTTGAAGGAAGAAGCTTGGATCGCTAACTACTGATGCTATTAGCTATAGAGGATAGCATCATAAAACAAGTTATTTTACCTACAGTCTCTTATGTGAATTATACCGCAGTGGAAATTACTGCAAATATTTTGTAAAAAACATGATGGTTATGCAGAACCCTAAATGATCAATCAACCAAAACAAAAACTTATGTCTTTATTGACAAGACAAGAATAGAGAGTCAAAAAATTATCCATAAAATGAATCACTGAAACCCAAAGACTGTACAAAATGTGACATAATTTGAATAGAAACTCAGTCGGTTCCCAAATGAGCACAAAGGAATGTAGACCACTGCATAAAAGGCTTTCATCTAGATCAATCGATAATTGCGTAAATGAACGCACATAATCAGTGTCTTCGGAAGCCAACCACATAAATGTTGAAAATTGAAAACTGGAAATATGGAACACTTAAAAGGGGTCAATCTCTAACGCATTCCAGAATTCATTTTCCGTATGAATATTACTGCGTCTCTAAAATAAAAGAATGAAAGCTTCACGACTCCCAAACACAAGATATGATATATTCTCCAATCAGCTCTCAATAATTTGTCACTTTGTCAAGCAAATTTTCTCACTCTTCTTATTTCAAAACTTGCAATGTGTAAATGTTGAGCAATATGTGGTTCGTCTTTTGTCGAGAAAAAGCGTTTAAAACTAAATAAAAGAGATTACAAAAAAAGATTGCAAATGACATAATACAATAAATTTAAAATGGTTACGCAAACAATGTACCACTATACAAATGAAACAAAAAAATGTAAAGAACCGCTGCCATAAATAGATTTCTCTCGTTACACGCGAAGAAACACTTTGAGCGAAATTTTTACTCAATTTTTTACTTTCGTCCAATAAAAAGTATACTCTTAGTTACCCAATAAAAGGGAAGAGAAACAAGACAAAAGATATAAGGAGGAAGTCAACGACGAAATTCCGTCGTTGACTTAAATCTAAAATTTAACTAGGAAATCAAATTTAAATAAACAACCTATCCTGCTTTCACTGTTCCACATAATTATTAATAAATGATCTCATTATCAGCACTCTTCTACATTAATATTTCAAAAACGATAATAACACCCATAGAAATTCTAATAGAAAAGAAAGACTGATTATTTTTTTCTCGGATAAAAAAAATATATTAGAAATAATTGAAAAAAAAAGCTACTTTTGTTCCGTCATATCGTCCACATGTCCAGGAGGAATACCAACAACATCTAAACTGTTCAGCTGCTGACTTGTTAATTCTTCACTCAAACTATCCGTTTTTCCAACATCTAATTCTGCATCACTATTAGAAGCCTCTTCCTCTTCTTCTTCGTGACAGAACGGTGCTTCATCCATTTTCAGAACACGAACTTCAAAAAAAATTTCGGTGTTTATTGATTTGTGTAATAACGTAAGGGGCGAAATTTCACCACTGTGACTATTTACAAATCAACTAACAAAAACCTTCAATAAAGTGCCCAGTAAAGAGGAAATACATCAATAAATCAAGAGCACAATTGGCGTTGCAGCTAGCCTGTGGATATATAATTCTGTTCCACACACTGAAAAATAATAGAGCTAAATCACTTGGCGAAGAATTTTACCTTCACTCCCGACGGAAACTTCCTGCTTGATATGATTTGTTGGCGATAAGACCGATGCATGATCAACAGTGGATTCATGAGGCATCAGTGTCATCGGTGCACGAAAGAAATAAAAAAGTGGATAATGAACTAAATTACAACAGCTTGATGCATAGAGATCAGCATATCGTTCTACCTTAAAACCATGCAAGCAAAGTTAATCATTAATCCTTTGATAAAGTATATCGTTCATTCTTCAACTATAAACTATTGCATTTGTCAAAAAAGAGAAGGCGCAGGAGTCCTCGAAAATTATTTTCAAAGATATTCCTTTATTGCAAAAATATAAAAACAAAAATTAAAATTTGGAGTCAAATCAAGGAAGTAACAGTTACAAACTTGGGAAGCAAAAAAGGTAGTCCGGGAGCCACTGCGGAAAACGGAACCTAGCATACCATATTCGTTATCCATTTCATGTTTCAGCAGCTGAAATTGTATATTTTGCATATTTTGAGTACAACAAGTCTAATTCCCGCTTCAATGTTTTTTTTCTTACGTATTTATACAAAAGTGAAACATGCCGTTATCGCATCAACAATATGTGTAATTGATGGCTTTTCTTTCGAATTACTATCTAGATTTTTATACACATCTGCCAGCTCCGAATCCAGCAATGTCAGTTTTTCAAACAGCGGTCTGCGTTCTGTCCACACTGTTAGTTCGTGAGCTAATTCAGGAACAACGAGGAAAGTTCGCCATCCCCTAGCCTGACAAAAACGATGTGTTATAGAGATTTAACAAACAGTTTCCATTTATGCCTTCAAATCCAAATCCCACTGAAAACTAATCTTTTCCAATATTAAGAGATAACAGGCGGTTGGGATTTGCAAAGAGTGAAAATCCAGAATTCACAAACCTTCTTCGATCTTAAAACATCACCGAAAATATGATCACCAATGTATAAAACATCTTTACCACGAGCTTTCACAAGTCTTCTAAAAGCATCGCAAGAACCTAAAATGATGCTAAATATGTGACTGAAAGTGCTAACTTGAGAAACTTTAATTAATATTTTCTAAAAGTGACACAACTGAAAAGGAAAAAATGATTTAAGCAATATTTAAAACAAAATAACTGCAAAATGGTTGAAACTTTCGACTCATTAAAAAAAAAACTACTATTTAAAGAAATGAAACAAACCTCCCGCATAAACTTGGCCTTGTTCAAGTGGACCGATATGAGTGCCAATTTTGAGTGCACCTGTTTTACTGTCTACCTGACGGAATACAGTACCTTCAGCAAACCATTTCGGTTTTTTAGCATCAACAATGGTGATATTGAAATAAGCAGTCCAATCCTCCCCAAGTAAATATTCCATTACTCCCTACAAAAGCTTTCTATCTCATAAGCATGCACAAGTCAATTCCACAGGAATTTTGCAGTACTGCCATAAGAATAAATCAGAGGAAACCTTACCCTTGAGTCTGAAAGAAACTAAACTTTTAACTCATAGAGAAGAAATTTCAGTAAACATCTAAGGATTTTGCCATTTTGGACATTGTAAACCTAATTTATTGGAAAATGACCCATACGATTGACTCTCGTAGTTCTTAGCAAGCAAACATGAATAAAACAAAAGAAAAACGATATGAAATGCTTTAAAGATGACTTTTTTCTTCTATAGCACTACGTGTTTAAGCAAAATGAAGCTTAGTTGCTAAATGGTAATCTTTCCTATATGGTGTTCAACAATACCACCTGAAAAGTAGAAATAGTTTTCAAATTTCAGTATCAGGGTAACAATAAACAAAGTAAATAAAAGTGAAGAAAACTAAGCATCCGCAATAACTTGCATTTGTATATGAATAATCACTGTTTGTTAGAAGAAACGATTGTTTTCCACTTTTACGAATTTGCAACAGCAACTGTTTTAAACGTTCATCCTTGATAATATACTTTTCCTTATTATCCAGTATAATTTGTTTCATGTTGCTCTGTAAAAATCATGGGGCAAACGAACATTATCATGTAAAAAGAAAATCTGACAGCTGCATTAGAGACACTTCTGGTGCCATAAATATAGTTCGTACAATATTTAGGGAGGATTACACGAATACGCCAAATGTTCAAAGGTCTTTTTAACATCTTCTAATACTTAAGTGCAAATTATTAATGTCAATCTTTCATTTTCTCTATAAATGATTGAAGTTTATCAAACAAAAAATTAGATGAAAACAGAGCTACCATTCCTTTACCTCGAAATGTACCCAGTCGACAGAATTACGTATATCTTGAAATATAGAACGGTATGACATATAAACATCACCACTTTTTATCCCTGTACGATCGTCAGTTCTAAAAAGTAATTAGTATTAGCAAATTTTTGCAAACTTCTCTGAAACAATTACCTATTGAAAACAGAATAAAACTATGTTCTAACGTTAGCTAAAACCTACGGCGCATAATTAGGACTGCTGTCGAAAAAATCAATGATGCATGCGACCAAATAAGTTTCGGGAAGGTTAAATAACGTGTTCAATACATAAACTCGATTCTCGGAGAGATGCAGGAATTTATTTGGATATAGTTCTTCAATTTCAGAACTAGAAAGAAGGAACATCATTAACAAGTTAGCAATGCCAAAAATTTCCTTTGGATATTATTTCTTATCTAATTCATAACGCACTTCCGCATAAATTGAATCTACATCACGGTATCATTAGATGTCAGCAAATATCTGAGAAAGCTTCCTTAAACTACAACTTCCTCTTCAGCTACTGCAAATAACTGTTCGGCTAAACAGCAACTTCTGTTACAAAGTTTCAAGGACTTTCGCTTACACAGTAAACGCCACAAATAAATTCTGCAGTTTTTAATGCTCTAAAAATGAGGTAACTGACGGTTTCATGTAATGGAAGCCATGGACACCAACGAGAATGTTGCCAAAACCATCTACTTTCAACAAATTTCCATAAACATAATCGAACCAAAGGCCTCGTATAGGAAATAAAGCCTTGTACTTGAATGATCGCAATTCTTCCGGATATCCAAGACTTATCATACGTTCCACTACCATATCAAATGTCACAATTTCCAAATCCGGTGATCTATATACTGGAATCATGGAATAAACATTAGTTGCACTGAATTATAATATGTTGCAGCTGTTACAATTAAACCATAATTCACGGAACTGTCCTCGACTAAAAGGGATTTAAAAGTTTATCGATTACTTATAGTTTTAAATTCTCTACTGCAGTTTTTCATTTCAAATGTTTCAATTTCATCATCCATAATACACAAACTTCAACGATAAACTACCATCTTTGTTGAGAGTACGACTCACAAAATGTACAGCGAAAGAAATGCCTCAGTCTCCATAACATATCACCGTAAAATAAACTACCCACCGGCCAATGTATAATCCATATCGAAACCAAAAAATCGAATTTTTTCCATTCGCAGGTTACGATTTACAAAGACTCTGAAACAGTTGAACTCCAAACTTTACGTTCCTGTTCATGATAAATGTAGCTAGAGATTTTACGAACTACTTAGTTTCCGGAAGTGTAAAACCTAAATGAAAAAAAGTGCAGTAAACGAACCTAGATACTGAATTATACCAGTCCTGTTATTTAAAACCGTTTCGAGTAACGCAGCTGAAGCCATGTTACTTGTTTTGCTTACTAGAGTAAAGAAAAGTGCACATGCTGGTTTTTAAAAGTGGGAAATTCTTTCTTTCGCCAATGATGATTCAAATAATTGGTCGTCTTTGAAATACGGCAAATTTTACTTCGAAAAGTGTAGTGCATTGAAAGTCAGCATATATAATATGGATTTAGGCGAAATAGAAAAAAAGAGCCCGACCTTCCTGATCGTAATGCTTCATTTACGTTGATGAGTCATACATGTACTATCAGGATAAACGGACTAAACCTGTGAGCAGGATCTCGTTTATAAGTTTTTCGTGCACCGTCCTCCACCATGTTTGAATTGTCGTTGTATACTGTTACACTGTTGCAATAATTTGTATTATATTGTTGTAGCACTCCCCACTACTATTTCCGTTTTATCTGCACTGCAAAAATAAATACTGCTTTACTTGGCCAACAGTAAGTCTGAAAGTTAGACCTTTGAAGAAGGGTGACTTCTTGACGTGTCCAGCGCATTTACCATTCCAGAACCTTAAATTCAACCTTCTACTTCACCCTTTAGAACCTGAGTTTATTTCCTCGTTTTGTTTCATTTATCTTTATCTTCCCTCAGGATAGCTGCTTTTTTTGTCATTTCACTGAAATCTTTTTACATTCAGAATCTTCTAAATTATTTCCGGTTTCTTCACTTCAGTATTTCTAGTTTTAACAAACATATGTCTCAGGATTTCCTGCCTGTCTTATGAAGATCCCAAATAAAACACGGGTGAACCTTCTGTTCCGAGGTTCCAGATAATATTCTGGACTTACCTATTCGCACAAACGTGGATGACATCATTTCCCTCAGTTAATTTTTGGATGGTAATATAAAGATCGTACAGCACAAACGGGAACAACCATGAAGAAGCATCACACGTACCCAGCGCTACAGATGTTTAAAATTAACTGAAGGAAATGATGAAAATTTGAATTAGGTTTCCAGTCAACAGCAGTCCGTGAAAAAAAAAAAAAAAAAAAAGAAAAGAAGAACAAAACTTGATGAACTGAAGATGCGGAAGACCGTTCGTACGCTACCTTTCCTAATGATATTAATTATTTGTCACATGTCACCAGGAAAGAATAAATCCCAATTACATGATCACTTCCCTTAGCTCAATTTAACTTGTGGATGGTGATAAATGTTATTAACTAAAGGACTGGAATCAAATTTCACTACCTGATAACTTCGCTTAGGGTCACTGGTAACAGAGATAAGAATCACTACAAAGCAGAAATTTCCAAAACCAACGGCAAAGAAATGAAATCCGCAAATCAAACTCCCGCTGAAATGGAAATTACAATACTCCCGAGATCTTGAACATTTCTAACGCCCAATCCGCCTCTCCACATCGAGCATTGTCTGCCGAACATTGTGAAAACTGATAAACATCAACCAGTGCGTCCATACATTATGGGTGTTAAATAATACAGCTTTCACATAATTTGTACTGGGTTTAGTGAACTTTGGGAATTTGGTGGTGATGGAATGTGATAACAACTGAACATGAAGGTACAGAAGAAGATGGTGCAGACACCGTTCAAAAATCGAAAACAAGATGTTTGAGATCGGAAAAGTGTTGGGATTTTGGGCAGATGCATTTGTGCAAGTTAAGAAAAAGCGGTCAGGACTAAAGAGGTATGCAAACACTGAGAAAAAACAATGTTCGAATGCCGGAGATGAAGAGTCCCCACAACAGTCAAATCATAAGTACCGTCGTTAAATCACTCTTTCCACTGAGTCGTGCTTTTTAAAGAGGATTTCTGTAGCTCCATTCCTGGATGTATACTTACAAAGATGACAGAGTTTTCCTGTTGCTCCTCATAGTTAGAACAGTGGAACAGTGAACTATAGACAAGTACCATTCCCGAAATAATTAATTATGTTTCATTTCATCCAATTTTTTTCCATTCACACGTTCTTGATGATTTGAAGGCGTGTTTAATTACACGGAATCTTGTTCCTTGCTTTGGTACACTTACAATGATGCATAATGGGTCCGTTTCATCACTTTCCTTTTTTTCAGGTGAATAATTTATTTCCTTCCGAATGCGTTCAGGTTATTCGTTTCTAATAGAGTAACAAATTTGTTTCCGAATTTTTAAAGGAAAATTTGTTAAAACTGACAGAATTTCACTCGTTAATATTATATCTTAATGTTTTGTTTGAATGCTTTCAAATGTTATCATTAAGTCCTGTCTGTACTTATTAGAGCAGTAACGAAATTCTCTTAAATTTTTTCAAAAACTTGTGAAGCAGCAAATTCAGTCAAGAAACTAAAAATTGAAAGACTAAAAAAGTTTCCATTTCTGAGTCCATAAAACTGTGCCGTGTGTATTAAAAGGAAATGAAACTATGATATTTTCAAGATAGTTCAGTTCAGAAAAATGATCTCGTTTGATTTCCCATTAAAAAAAAAATGAATTTTTTGGGACGATACCGTTTATGAACTCATCAAGACGTACACAGATATGAAATTGCAATTCATCATTTTAAATATTCTTGGTGTTGGAAGGAGTCTGTTGTGAACAGAGATTCAAATAGAGAACTCGGAAGATTCAAAGTATGCATTTTTAACATGAAAATATAGCAGAGAAGAATGAACAAAAATATGTGAAAGCATAATGATTCAGTTTGATTTAGATTTTGGAAAAATAAAGTAGCTTTTTTCGTTGGGTTTTTTTTAGTTAAAAAAGATAGTCTTCATACGGCGCGCTTTTTGTATTTTTAAGTTGGTGTTCGGAACTTTTTTGTATCTGACACAATTTTTAATTGTTCATGATTATAATTAATATTCTGCTCCATTCGATCTTAATTGTTAGTGTAGTTTAATGGGTCTTTTAAATTAAAATTCTCCCTATGCTTCCTGCTTAATAAACTATTTCAAAAATGTCTCTAAAATACATCAAAATATTTTTGTTTCGTTCACAATTTCTGTATTTCAATGCTTTGACTTTTGTTTTTGTCTTTTTATTATGCTGTAGATTTTAAAAGTTATAAAACTCTTATGAGACTAAGCAAATCACTGTGTATATTTCAAACCTACACTGATTCTTTTTCAGTTGGAATTCACCAATAACAGTTGAAATGAATAGCACTTTAAACAAAAGAAAAAAATTATTCATCAGGAAATTATCAAGCAAGGAAATAGTTACTAAAAAAGAAACTTCAATTAAGCTAGTTATGGAGTGCAGGGGTGCATGATACGTCGTAATTACAATACTGCAACAATCTTCGTATTTTGCCATAAACTAATGACCATATGTGTGAAAAGTAGGAGTGATTTCTTTGTTTTTAAATTTTTAATCTGAATTGAATATAGGGACAAATTTCAAAACGAAGAAAAGAAAAAACTGTTTTCTCTTCTGCAAAAATAGTGAAGAGTTCTGCTTTCAGCAGCAGAAAACTAATACACACCTCGAGGACCGACGGAAAACCATAACATTAGAAAGTGCTCGTGATGAATTAATTCGATGTTCATCCCAACGGAAAGATCCTTAATCATGTTTAAAGCATGTTTTGGTCAGTGCTATATATATATATATATATATATATATATATATATATATATCCATATCCAGTTTAGAAAAAACATCAGCTATATTCATTACATCAGAAAATTCCTTTGACTTTCAATCACTACTTCGATTAAAATTTTAATTGTATCTTTTTCTATTCCGGTTTTCTATTCCAGAAACAGTGACGAATTAGAGACTTAAGAGTTGTACTCAGCTGCAAAGCATACTTCCAGCAAACAAAGTATATTTCATCATAATGTAGCTGGTAAGAAGTATTGGCAGAAAAAAGTCTAAAATTTGGAAAAAAATGCTGTGATGCTGTGATAGAAGATATCATGACAAAAAAATGTTTTTGACTCTCTGGAAATCTTTACTGTGTTAAAAAGACCGATAATGTTCAGAGAATATTGAATCTCAAAGAGAATGAAATACATGATTGAAAAATAGAGCACAGCCTATTTAGTAAAAGGGACCGACCAGCGTTTACCATCAGTTTAGTAGTGGCAAGCATTTTTCGGTTTGCAATTTTTTAATCATTTACTTAGCAATTTAATAAATGATGTTGAGAAATTTGTGTTCTGGCTTGTTTGTAGGATTACTGATATTAATAATGGATCCTTGACAGAAGATTCTGGAAGAATCATGCATACTTTTTCCAGTTGTCGCTTTAATTACATGTTATCATTTCTTCCTTCCCAATGCTACGGTAGCGATGCCTATTTCAGCATAATACACCAGCTTCTTCTTCGTCATTTTTTTTTCCATTATTCATTATTAATACGCCTTTCGTATTTATTTTCTTTGTCTTACTTAACCATTATACACTACACACAGTTTCGAAGTCTTAGTATAAAATGTCCGATGCGGAACAGATTTCATTGAATTCCTCCAAAAAAAGTACACAGTGTATAGATTTCTAAAACCCATCTTGAACTTCAGTTCAGAAAAATTGAACACAAAATATGTGCAGTAATCCAAGTCCACAAACGCCGAATCAAAGAAATGAAACCATTTCCTTCTCTCCAAGGCATCAGATGTTTTGGATTTTGGGAGCTTTTTAATAACCATTACAAAAACCTGACGAATGCTGAAGGAACTAACAATACCACAGTTATGTCAAAAATGAAAAATACAGCCAGATGAATAATGAAACAATTTTGCAATACTATATACTCTGCACCTTAGCAGTAAGGGAATAACAGATCTTTTCACCTCAATTAAAATGTTATAATTTTCTAACCATGAAATAAAGAACACGAATAGAATTTGCTTTGTTCAATTATAATTCACGATCGATCACACTGGTTCCGTAAAAGAAATGACAAAATTTTACAGACTCAAAAGTTAATTGAAATACCAGAACTTTTTTCCCAAACTCACCTCCATGACTTAAAATTTTCCTAGCATTCACAAGATCATGCAAACAAGGGCTAGGTGCAAGAAAGGGAAGTACAGAAAATACTCCACTGAGCAAGGGTGAAGCGATCTCCAAATGAATGGTTACACAAAAAGAAAATGGAAAGAAATTTCACTTAGAATGTCACAATACGGTACAAAATGGAACAAAGATTTTAAAAAACAAAAATGTTATGTAACTTTTAACAACATCACAGCATGAATATGAAAATCTAAAATACTTTAAAGTACTGCTTAAGTATTTGCTTCACAACAAAAAAAAAACAGACATAATCTAAAAAATATTTATAAATTAAAAATTACTGAATGAATTGGTCCTCTTTCCTGAAATGGACGAGGTCCTAATTCTCTCCCGAAATGCTTATAGAATAAATTCCTAATAAATTGCAATACTTTAAAAAATTTTAATAAACATGAACCTATAATACCAATTAAAACAGCATGAATCCATCTCAGTATTATTTGATGGTGAAAATTTCCCTTAGGGTTAGATAAGCTATAACAGGAATTCTCTGAAGAAAAAATTAAATTTTCAATGCACCAAATGATACACAAAATAATGCAATCACCAAAAATGGAAAAAAATTGAAAATAAGAGGTCACTATAGAATACCTATGCTTACGTATAGTAAAAAATGAAAACATAATATTCGCTATAACAGAAACTTCCCATCTGTATCGCACTCACCAACACCGTTTTGCTACACATTACTAATCCATATGGGCAAAACGTTTTCTACAAAAAGCAATTTTTTACTGTGGCTCGATTAAACTTAGAAGTTTACATATGTGGCGACCATAATAACAGATTTAATGCAGCGTGAGAAAAACAAAAGTTCATTTCTTTCAAACGAGAGTGACACACAACTAGATGACTAGTAAAAGTGTTAACAATTAATAGAAATTATTAGCAGTAGAGAATTAACAAATAGATGAGCAAAACTTCTAGTGTTCGATAGCACAAAACATAATAATTCACAAGGTCAAATTTAGCTACAAGAAATTTAGAAAAAAGACATATGCATCTCTATTAGTTCTTTAAGCATAATATGAGAATCCTAATGCCGCGACCAAAAAAAGGACCACCATGTATACATACATAACCCAATACCAATATAAAAATACTGCTAATACCGCTTCCACTCGATAACCACAGAAGAGAAGTGCCAAATACCAACGTTATTAAAAACCAAACTTTATCCCAGCGAATGCAAAATTACCAGTGAATATTATAATCTTTCACTGTATTTACACTTCTGATTTTTTTTTTTTTATGATGATAAACGTCCAAAAATTCTTTATTAATCATCAAGAAAATAATGTGCATATCAAGGGTATTGCAGAAAGTTATAACATGTTTTTACTTTTTGAAGTTCATCTTTAACTGAAAATAATGAAGATTTTAATGTGAAATATTAAATTCCTGCAAACATGTCGACTGATCAACATACCCAGTAGCCGCTCTATAACTTAACGGGTCACATCTTCATTCAAAAAAAAAAAAAAAACTATATCAAAGCAGTACCTGCAACAAATATGATAGTGAACTGTAAAACATGACAAAAATAAAAATTTACATAAATCTGAAATCTCACACCGCCTAAAATCCGATGTGTTCAACACCCAGAAAAGCCATTCCTACAGGAACGGTAAATGAAAGAGATTTGCATTTGGACTTAGTTAACAGACACTTTGCGTCAACATGAAATTTCGAAGTGTTTCATACCGCAAGGTAAATTTTCATCAATCAAGATATTTTATTCAATTCACTAACTTATTAGACGACTTCCTCTACAAATTCACTGCTGTAAAAACTATCTAATATACGCTCTTCAGAAATAAAAGAGCAAATACTCATATCATCTACTATAATTTTATGAGTACTTATTAAGAAACATACTAAATGACGCAAAAGAGAAGTACGCTTTCAAGTAATCTAAATTTGAAATTTTCCATATCTTTTAGACCTTTAGACCTTACGGAAGAATTCCTTCTATTTGTATATGACATGGCGCTTTCGAATTTGAAGCAAATTATCAACTTTTTTTCTGTAATCCCTGGAAGATAGTCGAACAGAACTGTTCACATTTCTCTTTATCATCCTTTGCATACACAAATTCAATCTAGAAAACAACTTCTCATTTTAGATAACAAAGTGAACAGAAAATTTGCTAATGCGATATTATTTAACTTCTCATTTATTTAGAACAAATTACATGTAAAAGGTGAAGGAAAATAAATTAGAAAAGCAATGACAAAAATCTTGAAATAAAAAAAAACTAACTTTACTCTTCATATGATAGAATGGCGGCATTACCGCTATGTTTACTTGCATTAAAAATATCCCGTTACTGCTGATACAGATCTCGTGCGTCTCTAAACAAATATCTTCTTATGAATCATAAATTTAAATTTTTTTTGAATCTACAATGGGAGCAGCTGTAAAGACCATGGATATGTCGTGCGATTTCCAACTATTTTCAGACTTTCAACTTCTTTAAAACTCTTTCACTAGGCGAAGGATGGAGTATATGCTTCCGACAAGAGTATGCAGAGTGTGCGACATATAAGAGAAAAACTAAAAATGTGGGGTAAGGATAAACTTGTTAATATTTCATTAACAGCATTGCACTGCTACAAAAGCTTAAAAATATAACCATTTCGTGACGATGAAAGCAATTTGCACTGACTTTGTTCGAAACCTAAATTGAATTTGCCGACAGCGATTTGTAAGCGTCGTAAGGTTTCATCAGTGTTATAAGGCAAAATAACAGATATTGCCGCGTGATTGCTATTGCTGCTAAACACTGCGACATCACACAGATGTCTTTTACTCCTCAACATTGATCGGGCTTCCAGCTATAAAAAGGATGATCAAAATAGGAATCCCTAATCAATAAGTTGAAAATAGTACTAAAATATTCAATTCCTTCGCATGAGGAAAATACTAGCTCACAAAATTTTAAACTCGAAAAGGTTTTGGAGTTAAAGAATACAGAGAATCAAATTAACCTGTTTACCGCCTGAACAAAAAATATTTACTAATGATATTGGAAATTTTAGACAGCAATTATTTCCATCCATGAGGCTAACTTGCGGCGCACATTTTATTGCCTTTGTTGTGTTTTGCAGTTGATTATTCCTGGAAAAAGCTCCTGATAATATAATGGTAAATGTAGAAGTTATAAGACAAAGATTTGTGGTCCTTCTGGCTAAACCACTCCATTCACATTTTGTGAAACTAGACAATCAGCGTCCGGTAGTCTATTCTGATTTAGGAGGCCAACTTTTGTTCGACATCAGAGAAATTACAAAAGTATGAAGCCGCTGCAGAAATGAAGTCCGATGAATATATTTAGCAACAGAAGCGAGAATACCGCTCTAATTTAGGAGACTGATGTTCCGTACTCGCTTTCAATTTTTGAAATTCTTTCCACAATTGTTGGAGATCACCGACTTGTTCATTCCCAACTGTTACCGTTTGTTTGCAAACTTGCTCCAACTGTATCTGCAAAAAAAAAAAAAAAAAGGAAAAGAAATGGACATGGAAGTCCCACATTCCTAACATTATTCCAAATATTAAGTAGATCAGTATCCCCTTACTTTTTTTTTATAATCAGTCATTCCTAATTTATAAAAAACTGCTGAACAGCTCATAGCTTTTCTGAACTACTAAGAATATTTTCATAAATGAATTAGGAGGGGTGGGGAAATAGCAGTTTTGAAAGTTGATTAATAATAGAAAGGTAAGGGTTACTGCGTTGCTTAACAACGAGGAATTCTCGAAAGTGTTTCATTTCTAGTCACATATAAAAATCTAGAATTTCGAAATCTTTTTCTTACATATATTCAAATCCTGATCTATTTTTGACAAAAAAATCTTCATCTTCCTTCTTTTTTTTCTTCTCACCAGTGTTGATTCCAGAACATTCAATGATTCTCAACATAAATAAACATCCTTAATTGACGGAAATTAAAATTACCCGATGCGAAATAAATGGTGAATTCCGAGGTGTTGGAGTCCAACTTCGACGGCATTCTGTGTTATTATTAAACTTTGTATACAGGCTTCCAACAAATCCTATGTTACAATACGATGAGTAAGAGAATGATCCTAACATACCCTCGATTTTTAACAAGCAATCAACCGTATTTCTTTTGAAAAAGCCACAACGATGTAAGCGTCTAAACAGCAAGAATATTACATATTTTATTCAAAAAAAGGTCAGCTAAATTATGTTTAGTTGATTTGTCCGCAATTCAGGAAATTAAAACAAATGCAAAAAAAATTGCTTACCTTGGCTTTCTTCATTCGCAGTTGATAACTATTTGAAATAGATTTCAGTCGCGAAGTTTTTAGGATATTTATTTCGTAACTTGAACCACGATGTGCATAACCGCTCCTTAATCCATCTTCATCTGTACTTGCACGCCTTTCCACTACAAATACCACTTTTTTACTTTTTTCTTTTTTTATTTCCCTCAATCCCTCAAGCAGCGAGAAATCTGCATCTAGGAAAAAAAAAGACCGGCGGCGAAATTCTTCCGATCGACTATAATTACGACTAAAAAAAAAAAGGAAGAGCTTTTTAACAAATAAAACGCACAGGGAAGTAAGGGTAAAATCCGGCTGATGGTAGATAGTGATCCATTATTTATATTCACAGATGGAAGAGCGGAGTGGGCAAACTGATTCATAAAAACATTCGTAGCATATACCGCTGCTGCCANTGATGGTAGATAGTGATCCATTTTTTTATATTCACAGACGGAGTGGGCAAACTGATTCATAAAAACATTCGTAGCATATACCGCTGCTGCCAGAGCAACCAACGTACTCGATGGAATCTCAAAAACAAGTTTCAGTGTTGGGCGATGTGAATCGTTGCACGTGTTCGATCTTACACTGTAGCAAAGAAATACTTTCCAATGACGGCAAAAACATCAGAATCTGCTGAAAAATCTCATGAAAAAATAAAAATCGATGATTTCGTCTAATATGTGGAAAAGACTAAATTATTACTGTAACGCACTTAGTATTCGATGTTCCAAAATAGTAAGAATTCAACTATTATTAAATTATCAAGAGCCATTCGAAGGAAACAGAGAAGATTCGTACAGTGGTCAGAATATCCGCTTTTACAAACTGGCTGTTCATAATCTTTTTCACACTTATAGACATTAAGAATTTTGAATGACACTTTATAAGTTTTATACCTGTTTTGCAAATAAGTATGACTCCAACGGTAGTAAATTTTCAGCACACAGACTGCATCGCCTTCCTTCACCACGATTGAATGTGGAAACTGCATTGTACTCTCCGTTAAGGACTAATCCTAAATTCGTGTTATGACATCGTGTCCAGTTACACGTTGTTGTTTCATCCGTCTCACTTTTATCTAATTCCTGGAAGTGGGAATTGTAGAAATTCGTCTCACCATTTTATTTTGTTAAAAATACAATCCATCTGTAAGGAATCAAAATCACTGACAATTTCAAGTATTTTATTACGCAATTAAAAATAAAAGCCGCTGAAAACATACGCTATCACCAACAGTAGAAAGAGTGTGTCTCGTAAATTGCTGAGTTGAAATCAGTGGTGCTTCTACTTCAATATTGGCTTTTCCACTGGTAATAGAACCTCGAGATCCACGACGTGGCTGTGGTATTGAATTATCTGGTATGCAAGATTCTCGAACTTCACTACACAATAGCTGATAAGTACCATAAATAGGTGAATAGAAATTTTTCTTCATTACTTCCTGAAATAAGGGACATTTTCTAGACGTTGTTAGAATCAGAAGTAAACCTTGGTTCCCAACACAATTGAAGCTCAAAAATTTAAGTTTGGTTACTTCACACGACGATGTAATTTCAGTACCATCATAAGAACTTTTGGATCTCTCAGCAGAGGATCTAAGTATTTCAAAAAGTTAATCTCCACTAAAGAATGGAAATACGTATATGATTCTAAATAAAATTGTAGGAACAAAAGCAAAAAGAAACAAACCTCCGCAATTTGGTCTCCAGTCCACTCGGTATGTTGCTGCATAAACAATACAACGGTGGAATTCAAATGATTAGGCGTTTCTTCTAGATGTAGTTTGGTGTAAGCATTTTCAAAAATGGGTTTCTTTGTTACACTGATACCATTTTCGGGCAACCATCTTAAAATAAAATAAAAAAGAAAAAAGAACCTAATTCATCATAATTTTAGCCTTAAAAAAAGAAGAGGAAAAAAAAAAGAATCCCACATTAAACCTAACTTTTTAATTACTAATGAAAAACACCAATTTCTGGTGCAAATCGCGCATATTTGAATTCTCTAGCAGACCTATGTTGTATAACATTGGTGATATTTATTCGTTTAGCTGGATGGAAAGCCAACATTTTGTGAATAAGATCTGCACAAGCTGAAATAAACTAGGTGATTTAGTCAACCAACAAAACTCGTCAGTAATTCGAAAATGAATAGATATCCAAAACAGAAATGCGAATTATAGATTGAACGGTTACCAAAAAAAAGTATCGGAAACTTACCGAAAGAAACCCAATATGGTATCTTTAACTGCTCTGCAAAAATAGCAGATTTCAATTTAGTTACTTCACCGGGAAATGGAAATCCACCAGTTAAAAGAACATAAAGCACTACTCCCAAACTCCACACATCCGCTTTCATACCATCATAAGCCTGAAAAGTTATTCAGACAAAAGGTATTATATCACAAATGTGGAAAGAATTCTTGATTCTTAGTCCCAAGGAATTACTTAACGGAAGTAACGCTGGTTATATAATGATTCACTACTCATTAACTTGAATGCCCAAAGCATTAAAATTTGCAGTTCTAATACAGAGTTTATTCTACCTTGCCGAGCAAAAATTCAGGAGCCGTATATGGTGGACTACCACAAAATGTTGTCAGTAATGATTGAGGCTTCTGAATATTACTGAATCCAAAATCTGGAACAAAAATGAACAAATAACTTTTAGAGCGCTTTGAATGAATTAAAAAGCTGAAATTAGATTTTATGATCAACTGACCTATAATTTTTATATCATTATTAGCGTCTAAAAGAAGATTCTCAGCCTTTAAGTCACGATGGACAACACCTCGAGCATGACAATAAGCAACAGCAGCTGAGATTTGTTGAAACAACCGCCGAGCCTCATTTTCTGTGACACAGCCTTTTTCTATTATTAATTCTAAAAATCAGTGGTGAAGTTAAACTAAAGACAACTTCATTAAACAAGTTGAACACAATTAATGAATATGAAACGGATGAAAAATAGACTGGGAAGTTGATAACCTCAAGGTATGCAACTTTTCAATTGAAACAAACCAAAAAGTTCTCCATTGCTTGCATATTCCATAACAACATATAAAAATTGATCTGTGTTGATTATCTGAAATGTTTGTGGTCCATTTGTGGTCTAAAAGTATTGCGTATCATTAGTGAATGCACTAATGATAAGCAACACTTCTAGCCTCCATCAGAAAATGACCATTATCTTTTCTGATTACAAGTCTGAATGATGAATAAAAGGAATTACGTGAAGAGTGACCTCATAAAGCTTGACAATATGAGGATGGTCCAAATTTTTCAAAATATTTATCTCTCGCTCAATTTCTGACATATCCTCTGCAAGTAAACGACTCTTGTCCACAACTTTCAGTGCAACCTAAATCGATCCAATCCATAGTAATATGGGCAAATAAGAGGAAAAAACTTACAAATCAGTATAGGATCATCACGAAAACGGCTTTTAAGAAATGAGAGTATTCTAAAAGAAACGGAAATTTGGAAAGAATTTCACTGGCTCACCTTCTTACTGGCGATACCATGTTTAGCAACACGAACAACGGCGAAATTACCGTGTCCAATTGTTTTACCGACCAAATAATTACCAACACGCTTTAAAAAAAAAAAAAAAAAAAAATGGAATATCTCTTTCAAACAAGTGATCTTTCAATTTCAAATGACGTATCGCTGGGTTAGGCACTCTCAGTAGATTACTGAAGAAATTTTGAATATACTAACCCCATGTACACGCTGACAATTCCTTTGCTCACTTCCCATAGCAGATGACTGCATTTCACAACCAAGCATAAACAACAATTGCTTTCTCTATACTACCTTCACACAGGCAGTTACCATCGATGTCTTTTTCAATCCCATTTGTTTTGGCTTCCTACATTTTGAAAAAGCAGTAAGTGGAAAACAAATAACTTGTCAAATTTAATGCGCCACAAATTTTCTTGCTGAAAAACGAATGTTATGCAAGGACACATCTGCGTCACCAGAATGGACTATTTAAACAAATTAGTGAACAATTTGCTTATTACAGCACTAACCTCTGCTACACCCAATAAACTTGCGAACAAGAAAAAAGCAAAAAACTTTCTACAGCTCTGACTCCGAACACCACCTTCAAAAACTATGTGTTTAAAACACACACAAAAAAGAAAAATATTTCAGCTTACTTATAATCGAAACAACATGTAACGCATATTTAATAAGCATATGGTTTGGATCTGAATGTTTCGAAACCCAAAAAGTCAAAAAAAAAAAAAAACCATGTTGATCCGAGCCGTTTCTAATTATTGTGGCGGAAATAGAGCTCACAATTTTCCACGGATGTTCAATATTATCAAAAAAAAAAAGCTATCCTGCCCTCTTCTCCACTTTTTTCCTGGACTGCACGCTGTCAGATGCTAAATCAAGCTAATTCTTCTAGATATTGTTAAAGGTGTGTACTGCATTGCCTTCTTGAAACCTCCAATTCTTCTTAGATCGTTCCTTTCCATTTTCCAATCAACAAAAATTGTTTTTAGTACCTTAGTGGAAAAAAACGTCGACTTCGGTTTTACGTTTGTTAGGCGATATATCAGTATGCTCCCACTTTTCTAAAAAATTTACTCATATCTTGCACTTCGATTCGAGGCCATTGTCTATTATCATTGTGTTCCTGTTATTACCCTAGAACTTCGGCATCCCTGGAGCACAAAAACCGCTATTCATTAACTTTATTCCTCGACGTTACTTGGTACAGAAGCAAGTCAATCAGAATTACTATGTTTCTGAAGTCAGCCGCTAAACCACAAGTGGAATGAACATCTGAAGACAATTCCTGCTTAACCAGACTTCAAAATTTTTAATTCTTAATGCAGTACAGCCTGTTAACGACGATATTTCACTAAAATCAACTGCAGGTACATTTTCTGCATACCAAATATTTCGTATGCAAAGCACATTTCCTTCCGCATACCCATGCTTTCCTCTATTTGCCAATGTTTTAAACTGGTGTCAATAATAAGCGTATAAAAATATTCTGAAAAAGATTGACACCATCTGTTAAAGCATTCCGAGATCCATCTTCGTAGAGATCAGCAATGAGAGAGGCGACTTTATAGAACCCAAAGACCTGCCAAAATTTAAAGTGGTTTAGTCCAGTGAGAAACGGATTGGTTTAATCGAAACAAGGTTTATCCCAGCAATTACGAATACAGTATTTCTCCGTAATGTGTTTCTTCCTGTGCTTGCTGCACAGGGAACTGAAAAAAAAGAAAGGGGAATTATGACTGATTAAATTAAGCTAATCAATTGACAACTATAAATGATGTTTTCAGATTCAATGGCGTGAACAGAAGCGAGACGCGCTGGAACGAGTTGAGCATTCTAGTTTCTAAGCATAGCCGCATCGAATCCTCTCTGCTATTTACACCTATCACCTTGGTATTTACAAGGTTCAAATTCGAAAAGTTACTGAAACTTGCAACAAACAACCAATAACTTCGCCTTACCTCTCCTCACCCTAACAAATCCATGCTACTGAAAGATATATGCGGCCTAATTGCTCTACTATGTGGTCATAATGCAATTAATAGAAACGCTTTAACTATCTCATCGTGTTTGAATTGAAGTCCGAGTTTTTTTTCGGAATTATGATTTAGAAACTTGTGGAAGTATTGCTGTCGTCTTTATTCATATCTCTGCACAGATTCCACTAAGACTGGGGTAATTCAATATTGAAAAGGGACATTTGAAGTCAGGGACTGGAAGTACAATTTCTAGCAGTATCTTATTGACGAAAGCCAAGAAAATACTTTCGATGAATACTCGAAAACAGAGTGTTTAGACTGGTATTATGAGTAGTTGAAATAATCCGAGACTTCATAAAACTTTCACCTCCCAAATATTTATGTAACGAGTCCCCACTTTTAATAACGCTTTTCTTCTGACATTTTCTTAAATTTACTGTTCTGAATCACTCCTCTAAAACATTAATTCAAAAGCATACAAACGTCGGTTGAATATTAAATAACTTGATTACTAGAAGCATTCTGCTAAGTAGAATACTTGTATGGGGGTGAGAAAGATTCGTTATGCAGGAAAACAAACATGGAATATAGTAGTATATGAGCGAGGATTATACCGATAAATAGTTTTAAGCAAGCTAAAAAAAATTTTGAACGACATAAGCAGACTAGAGCTAGTATGTAATATAATGAAGAAATGGTTAGATACTTCCAACAGGAGTAATATGAATTCTTAACAGTCGTACTTTAATTACCAACGCCAAAAATTTTCTTTTCTACATTGTCAATTTACCTTTTGAATCCACTCTTTTTCATTTCATCATAATTCTTACCCCCTTCGCAAACCAGTCTATGAGAGATGAAGGATCCACTTTTTTTTTGTTTATTCCATCGATATTTTAATAAAACTTGAGAAGCTGAAGAAAAAAGACACACGGGGGACTACGCAACAGACACAAACTTGAAAAGAACATAGCTTTTACACAATACTTCACACTAGACACAAATTGGGTAGCATACGTTTAATCCTACATAGCAAAATCAATATATCTGAATATCATTTAACGCAGCTGAAAATGGGAATCATAGTCAGTGCTGTATAAATACTAACCTTTTGTAGTGGTTTTACTACAATATTAATGATGCCATCAGCATCACTGTTATGTCAGGAATTCATACTAGTAGAGGACTAAATGGTGCTGTTTGAAGTTTGTTAAATAAAAAAATTATAACACTGTGGTAAAAGTATATATCCAAAGCCGGTTATGAAACATCAGCACCAAATTTGGTACAAACTATAACAGTGTGAAGTTGCAAAAAGAACAGCTATAGAAGGAACTTTTGGTAGCAGGCTGAATTTTAGTAGCAGTCACGACAGGAATGAGGTTTATTCACTGTTAGAATACTGTTAACTTAAGCTGTGCTCCATCTCTTTCGGTGTTAAATTTTCGATTGTGAGTTGAGGAAGAAATCTACACTTTTTAATTTGTTGAGTAAGTAGTCAGCTGATCATCCACAGTCTTTTGCTCCTGCTTCTGTGGGAACAAGAAAAAAGCCTCAACTGCTATTTCTCGTAGTATTCCACATTCACGCTATTAGACTTTCAAGGAAAATCTTACAATTAACAACAATGGCCTGGAAATTATGTTGTGGGTAAGAAATACGTCTTTTTCTCGACTGCTTCTAACCATTCGAAGACGCACCGATTGCGCTGCTTGGTTGTGACCTGATCTTGACTTGTCATAAGCGGTCCCACATAGGCCTTCTCGTCTTGAATATTCGCCAGCGACAGATCTAACCGGAGTGTCTGGCTTAAATCTGAAATTATCACAGTTACTAGCCACGTGATTTCTTTAATATGAATAGCGAGTGTTTTAAGGGGGTCTTTCTGTTGTTGTAGAATACATTGCTGCGCGAAATTTACATTTACTGATTGTCAACTTCACGGAAGAAGTGCTTTTGGAGAGCAAGTACTAACACTGTATGGAACATGAGACTGTTCGGTTGAAACTGTGCCAAAGCGCAATGTGGAAAGCACAACACGGAAGAATGCTCGTAGGAAAATATTCTCTTTCTATGCAAAAGTGGACATTTAGGATTACCGTAAAAGATATATGAGAAAAAAAAAAAAACAATTAAAAATCCACATGATTTACCTGATAGGCTTTTCACGTTTCGTAGTGTAGTGATACTGGGATTTGATGATAAAGGTGTTGGAAGTGATGCTTGTGAGATACTTCGTAAATCGATATCATGTGTTTCACTCTGAATAATATGCCTTTTATCCCGTTTTTTTTTTCTTTTCTTTTTTTTTAAACTTAACAAAGATGTAAAACTGGCTAATTAGCAGTTAAGACGAAAAGCTCCCAATGAATCGAACAGAGCCGATTTCGAACTTTTTCTTTTCAATTAAAAAAAAAAGCGACAGAAACATCTCATTGTTAAAACATAAAAAAATATATCCACACAAAATTTCCATACATTCTTCTTGAAATATCACACGGGTTCTGTTATCTTTTAATGAGTAATACATTAGTATTGGATGACTGCGGATTACCAGAAAAATGAATCCAAGCAAGTGGTTGTTCTTCCTCCGTAACCTAGTTAAAAATATTTAAGACCAAATAACTACACAAAAAAAAAAATAGTGGCACAAATAATTCAGCATTTTTACAACTTAATGGGCCAGGTGTAATAATCCTCGCACTATCGAGACACTTCGTTCTCCATAAATCATTGAATAGTCATTCTCACCTAGCAATATGCTATCAGCAATTGTAACAGCTGAAACATTAACCTGCAAATGAACATGAAGCGACCAAAGAGAAGATAAACTTGGTCTTGACACAGTTTGCTTAATGCTTAACAGCTCCATAGAATTGTTTACAACGGAATGTGCATTTCATGCCACATAAGCAACCATAGTAACATTGATCGAGACTCGCTTGCCAAAATTAGTTTTGTCCGTTAGATCAAATCCTCCCGGATATGCGCCGATGTCACCACACGTATAAATCATATTCTAGTGAACTGCATGATCATTATATTCTACTATTCGACAGTCTTGTGAATGTTTGCCTGTTCATTGCAAAACACCTAAACCTTTTCCAACCTTATCAAATTCATGGATGGTCTATTCATTCCAGATTTATTATCGTTTCTAGAGCATCAGTGTGAAATGCCGTTTTATAATTCTCGCTTGCACAGTTATTTCACCCATATAATTCTAAAGTTTCGCATTTCATATTGATAATACTGTTTCATGAAATTTTGAAGAAGATTTAGGTATGAAGTTGCAACAAACTATGTATATCCAGTATTTCCAATCCACAACTAAACATGTTGCAATCCTCAGTCATATAAAGCTACCTAGACTCTGTGTGCTTTCCTGTTACTTTCCCTTGATATTTTCCAATCATACTTCCATCAAGCCTTCTGTCTCTCTTGATAATATCTGTGAAATGTCAAGAAGTATAACATAGACACAAATAAAAGTTATTAAAGAGATTAAATATATTTCTGTAACTGATGCAGACTCATCAAAGGTCATGACACCATCTTAAACAATAACTTTTTAGATCATTTTTTCACTGGAATAAAATGCTTAAATGAAAAAATAAGATCTGACCAGGAAAACCAAGAACGGTTGTTGATTTGAATTTAAAAAAGAACTTTAACCATTTGTTTCTAAGATATCAAAACAAATGTGATCATAAAACAAGAGCTGAAAATAGTTTTGGGAATACAACTTTCAAATTGCAGGTAGTTTGGAATACGGTCAGAAAATTAAATTATGAATGCTTGAAAAGCAACAATCTCTAATGTTGAGAGAAAAAAACTGAAGTGAAATTTTCCTTCAGGTCTTCACGACGATCATGATTATGAATTTGACAAATGCGATTTTCACTGTAAGAGCTGTAAAGACGGTTTAAAAGTTACAAGTGTTTGATGGTCATGTAAATGGAACATGCATGACAGATATCAAAATGCCTATTCATTTTGTAAATGAAACTATACTCCAGGAAGTTTTCATAAAATGTTTTCCTTCGTTATGACAATGCTGATTTTCACGATTTGGAAATATAAAGTTACAGTGTCAATATGCAAATAAAGATTTTCACTTAATATACAATCTTAAATTTGACAATGCCATTTTTCAACGATTGAAAAATCAATATTTTTTAGAAGTTCTAGAGTTAAAACTTAAGTGCCAATGTGAGCTTTTTTCTGAATTCCACATACTCAATTATTTACTGTTGACATAATATTACCAACTAGAAAATAATTCTATTTTTGCAAAATTAGTGTTTGAACTTCCTCCCACCTAGTAAGTAAATTTTTTGAAATTCACTTAGGTTTAGAAAAAACTTGATCTGATTAACAGTGGAGAGAATTGTCTCTTAATATTAGTCATTTTGTGTTGCTACACACGTTTTAACTGATTAAAGAAATAGAAGCCGTACAGCGGGAACCGTATAAACTGAACTGTTTTCCCTCTTGCAAACTTCTGATCAAGGGATGACCGGTCACTGCCCTAGTTCCTCCCTCTAAATTAAGTGCGATGCAAAGTAGTGAAGGAATCTTCTTGGGTGGTCTTCAACAGCAAGTTATTGCCACAATCAAATTAGAAATCATCATGGGTGGTCGAAAGCAGTGGCAATAAACTTCTATGAGCACTGTTTTATTTTATACATCAGATCACCTATGTGGCTTCTTGCTAGAATTGTCAAAATTTAAAGGTATACATCATGTAAGGAGCTTCATGTCAGAGATGAATGCCCATGTCTGTCTAATCGAGCTTTATTACTGCTATTTTTATACTAGTTATAGTTTACTAGCTAAATAAAAGCTCAGTGTATTGAGATCTTAGTTATTATGATACTAGTATCTCCTCTATGGAACGCTGATAGCGTTTTTTCTGTTTACTGTTGAATTCGTTTTAAATTACTAGTATTTATCGTGAATATGTACTCGAAACCTGACCTGAAATGATAACAAATTGACAAGACAGCCACAGTGTTCATTTCTATTCATATCCTTCTGCGGTGTTTCCTGTACTTTCCAGATAACTTTATTATGGAAGAAGACGGTTGGTCCAACTTTTTCTTACCATTTTACTTAGACGATCTGCTTCAGGTGATTCTCTAACATGATTTTAGCAGTCAGTAACTATTCCCACTGCCGCATTCAAAGGAGTAATTTTTTTCCACACATCACTGCAGATTTCTTTTCTTTTCATAATAACCATCTCCTCAAAAGCAACCTGACAAAACTGATATGGGTCACCAAGGTTATTCGGTGAGTACTGCTGTAGTCATCTGACTTCCATTTAAAACTAATTTTGGGTGAGTGTACAACAATTCTTACCAACTAGAAATATTAAAGGCGTACGATTAAGTCTATTGCTGTAAACAAATCAACCCTTCTATCGTCCATTTTTTTTTTTTTTCTTTATTTTAAATTCTGCTAAAATTCGGCATTTTTCGTTAGCTACAGTGATCTATAAACAAGGTTTGAAAATAAAGGTAAGTTTTCAATGGAACCACAAAAAATAGATTTTTCTAAGTAAAATGATTCTAGTACTGGTATTTACAACTCCTTATTCTGTAGAAAAATAACGCGGTAAAGTTTATGTTTCTGAAATTAAAGTAAAAAATTCAAATTGGAGACTAAGAACTTATAACTTATGCTGGACAAAAAAAAGAGAAAAGTAATGAACAAAAAGTTTTCCGTCCAGTTACAACCTAGAAAACCAATGAGAAACGTTATTATATCTCGTTTCGAAGGCTGAAGTTGATTATCTGTTCAAAGACACATTAAATGCATAATAAACTTTATTGTTCGAGTTTAACTGTTGGAATATTTTTGACTTAAGCTTATTTCCAATCTTTGGATGTTTAATTTACAATCAGTGATTAAATTAACAAGTAACAATTCACTATGTAAACTGCAGTGTGCGAGGAAACCTCAACGTTATCACTTACTAAATTTTTGGAACTGCCAAGACTAGAAGAACCAAAAATACTATTTGTGGGAAGAATTATCACATAAAGCAATGTCAAAGATGTAAAGAGAGAAGTGTAATATCATAATCATCGAATCACAAAACAGATTTTTGAAAATACTTTCTATATCTGAGTTCCATTTATTAAAAAATAATGTGAGAAGTTTTGGGAACAAAAATAAAAGGAAAGTTCAAAGTGCAGCATTTTCATGCGATCAAAATTGTTGATTGACTTATTTGCTAAATTGTGCATCTTTCAAACGTCTGCGACCAGTGTCTATACAGTATTCACTATTCAAACAAATATATACTCGCTAACAGATATTTACCTGGTAGTAATTTCAATTAGCAAAACTCGACCGGTTTCGCCTAAAGTTTCAAATTTTTAACATTGGTCGAAAGAATAAAGCCCATAACAGTTCAAATTTTTTCCCAGTGACAAACATTAAATTAAACCTTCACTTCCACAGATTGTTCAGCTTTTTGATGTCTACAATTGTTGGAGCAAATATAGTAAGCAGCTGAATTTCGCTGTTCCACTTTCATGAGATAATAATTTCTTCTTTGTACAAAGTATTCAGCTTACGCAAGACTGGTCGGACACGAATAATGATGGAACATATCCTTGTTTCAAGACTATGTATGTAGGATCCACTGACTAACTTATTGCATCTTTACTTATCAAGTTGGAAATTGTACTCGTCTACTTGGGCTTTCCTTTCCTCTTTATGTAGAACATAAGTGTTACTGATGACAGTACGATATTGACCCCTTGGGATAGCTATTAACGTGCGTAAAACAGGGTTCGTTTGATCGAATAGTGTGATCGTTTTTGAATTTTACTGATAAATATATTGATGGTTGTTGATTTTGCTGGAAAGGAACGAATTTTCATGCTGCTCCGAATAAGACTCTACTACACTCGCTGTATTTCCGAAGCTATAAAAAAAAGGGTGGCTCATCAACGAGTAGAAAAATTAGCTAAGGAGGGTCCAGGAGCAGTTGCTGAATAAAAATCGAATTGTATTTAGCAGAGGTTGATGAGAAATACGAATGGAACCTTTTTTACTGTTTACTGGTTTAAAATGTCCTTCTTGAATCCTTTTCGAACGCCAAAATGAAACGATTTATGGAGATTTTTTCCTCAGCAAAGTTATAAATTCTTTCTAGGGAAATTTTCGTGCAGCTGTTATGCATACTTCAATATTTACCTGACTCATAGATGGTGTTATCAGTGGTGTCAGCCACAACTTAACTTGTTCAGAGAGCTCCAGCATTCCAGTCATAGGCACAGCCATATATAAATCTTCATATAATGGAAATTGCAGATAATGACTATTCTTTCTAACACTTCTGTTGTTGCAATAACTTATAAGATAGAGGAATAGTAGTCAACATAGGCAAATTCATTTTATCGTTAAGCATGAGTTACTTTAAGCTATAACTTGTGTTGCAGAATTAAAATAGCTGGATTGACATGAACAAGGAATCAGCAATTAAGCTCTTCAACAAAAAAAAGAAGGAGAGGTCACATAAATCTAAAGAAGCGGTATAGTTTCGAAGTGCGAGGAAATCAAGTATTTGGATATTGTTAACTTCCGAAGAAACTTCCTCTGATGATTGCAGCAAGATCTACAGTAGTAAAACGCATCGTCCACTAAAGAAAACAAAAGGAGTTGGGCGAAAAGAATCAACCTGTTTACTTCAAGTTTATGAAAATTCGCTTTTTCTTCTGATGTCTCTGTTGTTCAGTAGTACACTTTACGCAACCGCCCACCTATCACCCCAACACCAGTAGTTGTGATACGCATCTTTCTGTCCGTGCACCAGGAGACCGAAGTATATAATGAATACAGCACTATGAAAAAGCATAAATCCCAGTCGAGCATTTAATGTTTGTAATGGTGCCATTCTTGAAACACCAACTTTCAACAGCTTGTGCTAGAAAACGAGGAAGAATCAATAAACTGATAAGGTGAACAGAGACACTCATTCACCACAGTGAATATTACATTATTAGTGAACGGTAATTCTTGTCGTATCCTGCACACTCGAATCCTGTAAAAAACTTATTCAACATCTTAGTTGATTTCCTCATTTTGTTTTTGGCATTAGAAATGAATGCCTTAGGAATTTGAACTAGAAAAATAAATAGGAATTCTAAGGAGTTGTTTTCAAGAGTATTTATACTACAAATAATTTTTATGAGGCATAAAAAAAAATTTTCTTGAACTTCATGTATTTTTTCAGTTTTTTCTAGACGTCAGCTTTTCGTCTCCCAGTATTTCCACCGACAAATAAATACATTTCTAAACAATCTTAGTAGATTATTAACCTCGAAACTTGCTTTGTTCAAGATTAAACGGGAAGTTAACGTCCAAATTTGATATAACAAACCACATAGCTACAACAATAAGTACTGAAGCACTTTCGTGCAGATGTTGAATTATTGATTTACAGCTATTTTTTATTATAAGCAGCAGAAGCCTACGACTTTAACCTTTCAAAATTTTCAGGTAAAATGTGGGATTGCAAGGATGAAAAAAAGTGCCTTGAATTTCACCAGACTGATTAGTATGGACACAGTAATCCTTTCTGAACAGCTCGTGAAGAGGGAATAATGGTGTGGACAGAAGAAGTGTCAAAAAATTTTTAGCAGGAGGTGAAAGAATGTTTCTGAAAATTATACTTATCATGGTTTTTCTTGACGGTGAAACTCTTCTGAACTTAGTTACTATTATTTGTTCCAGAACATAACACTGTGAACAAGTACCAACCACTAGCATTGTATGTTTTAATTATTCTTTTCAATCAATGTTCTTGAACTACAAACTGACTGTTTCCTTACTTCTCGAAAAAATTCCTGCTTTGCTTGTTCAGCTTCCAGAATCTTCCTTTTGCTTTAAATCTATAAATTGCTTTAAACATTACATCATCAATTAATATCCACCTCACTAACCATCCCGTTACCTTACCCATTCTGCTTATTTTCATTTATTATCTTTCAACACCTCATTAATTTTATCTGATTTTATTTCCATTTTAACTTCCTTCTTTGTCCCCAGCTTCCTTATCCCTTTTCACTTAAGCTGAATCGCTATAGAGCATTATTTCTTCATCGTCTAATTTATTAATATTAATTTTACACTTCGTTTTAAAGAACTCATTTCTTTAGAAAGTGAAGCTTCAATTCATCAATTTAAAATATGGAGAAGTTAAGAAGCACGGTTCGGTTCCGATGCAGTCTGTTAATGGAAGATTTTCACGCGTGACACACACTTAACAGAAATGAAAGTGACAGCTGAAACAATACCATAAGATCAGAAAGTGACTACGAAGTTATCTAGCAATGCGTTACCGTTACTTTATGAAATTCAAGACGTAATGAGTATTGAACATGGATTAAAGATTTTCATTAAAAGACCACATAATATTTCAACGCAAGGTTGTAGAAACCTTTATGTTTGCTCGTAGGTGAGTCTGGTTTGGTTGTTTAAAAGTTTTTGTAGGGAGGAGGTCTGAATTTATTGGATGTTATTCACTTATTTATTGGGTGTGACTACGACATTTTCAAATTAGAGTAAAGTGGCGATTTCTCTACGTCTCGGCACCTTATTGTGATTAATTAGTAAACTTAAAGCCTTGATTTCTCATTCTGTAAAGGAGTGAAGTAAAGCTTCTTTGTGCAGATTCTAGTGTCAAGTTCAAATATAATAATACCAACAGCTGCAGCTCAAATGAACACACATTAGTAATGTTAGGCGGTATGTTTATCCTTCTTTTCTAATATAAATTATGAAATAAACATCCCCAAAAATTATTGAAATCACACATTCACTTGCTATTTTTGATCAAAAATTTTGAAGGTAGAGATCAACTTTTCTTCATTCCTTGTAGTTTGATATGTGCAGTGGATTTGCTTTTTTTCAGCGGTAAAATGGAAAAAAAGGAAGAGGATTGCTCGCATGGTCTGCAGCAGCAAGAATGGTATTGGGCGAATGCTTCTAAGGAGGAAATTGCTGAGGCTATAAGCGTAAGTCTTGAACACATTATTGAGATCTCTGCAATCTATATTTAGTTTTCAGTTGTTTCGAGAGTGAAGGAATACAATGCTCCTTACAGTTAGAATTTAAGTTTCCCCCAAAAACTTATGAGAAAACAAAGTGCATCTTGTTCGGTCATTGCCATTAACGAGTTCGAAAACGGCTAATGTGAAGTATTCAATTCCAGGACTGTCCAAGTGGTACGTTTTGTGTGCGTGATGCTTCAACGAAGGGAAATTATACTCTTACACTTAGATATGGCGAGGTATTTTTTGCGTATTCTTAGCCAGTTCCAGAATTTTGCAACAGTTTTTTTTTTCTCGGTTAGTATAAAAAAATAAAACTTCTCTTACCGTTTGAGGATAACTCTTTTCAGTAAGTGGCACACGTTGCCTTTGAAATCGGTAATCATTTTGTGTATGCAAGAGTTAACATATCAGAGTTGTGACTTTAAATATATGGGGAAGTGGACAGGTGTGCTTGACTTACAGATTTAATTTTTTCTTCCGTTTTTCCTCTTGTCTTTTTTTTAACAGTTATTTTGATTTTTGGAGTGGATTTTGGAGTAATATAATCAAAGTAGTATGTTACACAGTTTTACAAACAAAGAAATTGGTTTACAGAAAAATCGTTTGATAAGAATTATCGTCGCCGGTAGGCAATGTGGTTTTACCGAAGATATGTTGAAATTTAAATCGGTTGTGTCACTAATTGATTACTATCGAAGAAACTCCTTGCTGGAGTACAACCGTCAGCTTTCTACTGAACTTCTCTATCCACTTCGCAAACCAAATTTCGAACAAAATTCTTGGGTTAGTCTTTTCTGTTCTTGTTTAAGCTTCCAAACAAATATATTGCAACTCTTACATCTAACAGTCACTTTGACTTTGGAGTGGGTTATGGGGCAATAGTAGTATGTCATACTTGGGAGGAAATTTCTTATTTTGGTCAGGTTATCGATGGTGTACGGAGTGTCGAACATTTACTGTGTCAGTTGCGTGGTTTGCACGCAGCTCATTTACGTGTCATACGATGCGATGATCAAGTTACGGCAGAACTTGACTCGTTGAGGGAGGAGTTGCAAAGAAAACGACAAGCACAAGCAGCATTTACTACTGCATGCGTACTCTTCCTCAAACAAATGGAATTGCTTGAAAGGTAATTTTTTTGCATCATTTTGCTAAAAAAAAAAAAAGCAAAAAAAAGGCGAAAAACATTTGTTTCAGGTGGGGATCTTTTTTATCATTTCTGCACTGTTATATATTTCCAAAAGTAAGTGTTTCATGTCTGTGCATATTTATACCAAAAGTGAGCAAATCATCAGCCTAGGTCTTTAGTTCGGTTTGAGCACCTTTATAAAGAAACTAAGATATAAATTACCGAATTATCTCTTCTACCAACCATCGAAGACATATTGTGTATTGTACAGGAATAAGACGATGTTACTTGATGAATCCGAAGTTGCTCAATCAAACAAGAATATGGAGGCTCAGCAGAGGAGGTATGTTTACCGAAAATGTTTAGATTTTCCAGTGCGATTTGTGAATATTAAGTAGTATCCGCCATACATCAAGCAGAGCAATACTATTGAAATAATAAACCATTTTAGTCGACTTCACTTTCTTCGACTGTGCCTATGTGAGTATTAGAATAATCATAAAATAATACTGTAATGCACAGCTCATACAGATATTTCCATTCTATGAACTAGTCTATTTTTGTGTCTTGATGATTCGTAGATTTCTTGTGCGGTAGATGTCGTCTGAAGTTCGAAGAAATATGGATTCCTCTGGATAATCAAATCATGCCTACCATTAAGTTGAACCATTTTGATTTCCTGAGAAATTCGTTTCATTGTAAAGTATTATGTTTTTTAAAGGGCACGATGTTTTTAGATTGGATAGCATACGTTATCAGCAAGAGGAATTGGTTAAGCAAATTGAAGCAATCGAAAAAAATATCAGAGAAAACGAAGCTCTACATTGTAGTTTGACTCCGAAACTTACTAAACTGCATAAGTAGAATCATATTTGAATTTTTATATTTTAATAGCAGTTATCTTGTCATGTTACTACGGTGTTTTGAACCTTTTATATAGTTCCTATTAACCTTTTTGTATTCTGGACTTAAATTTGATACTGCAGGGAAAATTGATGTTTGGTGTTTATACCAAGTTTTTTAAGAGAGCTGGACACATGTCAGTTTCGTCTCAGTCAGCTCAATGTTTCGCAAGCAACAATGGATAAAATATTGCAAGAAGTGTCGTTTTTGGCTGATTGGGAACAGGAACCACTTGCAAGGATATTGCTTCAATTAACATTACGATGGCAACCTGATAGATATCTTTCGTTTGATTGTACGAAGGTGTTTTACTGGTTTTATGATTTTGATTTAATTTTCTTAACCTGCTCTATAATTTTTGTTCTCTCATCAAATTTCGTATATTTTACGATTCAGAATTGAAAAAATTTGTAGGATAGTGCCTTCAAAGTTATTCGGTCACTGATGGATTGTAATCCTGACAATTCAAATGGAATATTTTTAATTCGTCCGAGTCAGTCCCAAGCAGGTCACTATGCACTGACTATTTCGAATGAAAATCATATATTCAATTGTTTGATTGAATACAGGTAGTATTTAATGTTTTCATTTTTTTGGTACTACCCAGTTCTTCCCAATCTTTGCATCAAAATAAAAAAGTCTTAAAGATATCGCTTGTTTTCTACTTGTGAACGAACTTTTCGTCTATCGAATTCAAAATAAGTGCTTTTGTTTCGAGCACTTGTTTTGAGTGCAGGAATTATGCTGCTTCGTTGTCCATTGCTAAAGAATATATCTCCAAATATAAATTCATCATATTAATGACATGACTGGGAAGATTAGCGAGATTCCGAAATAAAAATATTACAGTGCATTTTTTTTTTTTTTTTTTACAGAGATTTAAAACATCCAGAGTCGTCAGGATATGCATTTCTCAACACGAAATTATTTTTCTCCTCCTTAGTCGACTTTGTGAGGTATTATAGTCATTGTTCGATGAAGGAACATAATGCTCAGTTGGATACCAAACTTAAAATGCCAGCTTTCAAAGGCACACTGTAGGCAGGAAAATCCCTTGCATTACATTTGTTGTGTTGCTCAATCACTCTACTAAATGACACTTGCTGCCCAGTGAATGAGCCGTGTGCTGTGGATTTCCTAGCATGCCTATGAACCTCATATTTTTAACTTCAACTTGAGGATGAAACTTTTAGTTTATTTTGAAGTGGGTAGTTTCATTTGTCACTTCACATGGAAATTCACGTTGAATATGTGGAATGTAATTTCTAACATAAATATTTGACTTGCCAGATAAAATAAAATATGAGCAACTCGTTTGATCTCTATAAGTAGGTGTGCCAGTGAAGTGTGGTGGCAGCAACTATTTGGTTGTAGGAGTGGTTATTTCGTGGAAGTTAGAGGAAACAGTTTTAATTGTATATTTATTGTACTTTGAGTTGGAATGTAATCAAATTTACGAAATATTCTTAATTGGGTTGAACAGTTTTATGTTCATTCTTCTTAGCACCGCTTTATATTAATCACATGTTTGGGCAGAATTGTGAAGGTATGTAAAGTGCAAAGGCGAAAATGAAAAAGTTCGTATAAAGATTATATATAATTTCTATATTCATATATCAGGAAGTTCGGTTGCATGGCAAAGGTTATTGGTGTGGTGATTGCATATAATTCATCAATCTTCAATTTCATCTGTAGTAGTTAGTGGTGTTTTCTGAAGTCTTAATGCGAATATAGCTTATTTCTGTTTTTGAGGTCGGTATTTGAATTTGCATATAGTTTGTTAATAGAATGCGTACGATATGTTGCAACTAGAATAAAGTATTCACCTTTTTGTCGTATCTTCACTGGAACAGCCGACATTTCAATCAGATAAGCTATGAAAGTTATTACAAAAGGTACTGATTTAATGATGAAATATATAAAATTGGTAAAGTTGGAAAAGAATACTGCCACAAAAGGGGGAATGCGTTCCAGTTGGAAGGAAAAGCTACATTAATAAGCGCTAAATCAGTATTTCAAGTTGAGCGGCTCTCAAAGCGTGTCTGGTAGTTTGTTTTCTGAATAACTGGTTGTCAAGCTCAGGATTATGTTGCTGGTAATCAGGCTGCTGATAATGTTGATCATATTTAGTGGGACTGTGATTGGTAATAACAATTGTTGAATTGCTTTTGCTGTTTGCACTACTTCCACTATTGCTGTTACCTTTTTTACTGCTGCTATTACTGTGTTTAATGGTACGTAAATTTATTGTTCTTATTGTTGCTAGGGTAGTTTTGGTGGATTCTGTTATTCCTTTTGTGGTTTCCATAGACTTTGTATTCGACTGAGTGGTTGATTTTGCACTTGTTCTGGAAATATAACTCCGGAGAGTACGACGGAATGGTAGTGAAAACGTCACATAAATGATAAAGTTGCATGAAGAGTTAAAGACAACAAGGACATTGGATGCGTCCACAACGTAATTGATATAAGGTCCTAGCAATTCACCAAGGCGAACCTCGAATACATTTAATAGCAGTGCTGCTACATTGCATGCAATAAATAACAATACCACTAATATCTGTAATTATAATTTTTTAAAAATTCTAGGTTATCCTAGGGCTTTGTTGAAAATTAATCACAATTGTTATTTAAGCATTACGCAGAATGTTAATCATTACTTTTAATACATGAATTAAATTAACTATTGCTAAATTACTAATCATAAAATAATCATAAGCTTATAACTCATTTCTTGAAGTATTTGCTGTGTATATAGGATGATTCAGTATTTCGGGGTTAATATAAATGATCAAATCTAGGTCAGGACAAATTCCAAATTAATTTGGTATAAGTTCGGTCTAGATAAATACATTTTTTGAATGATTCAATTTGGAATACATCTGTATTTTCGCCGATACACTTTTGTAAAGAGAAAGGAACTAACCAAAGCAATCGTATCACCGGAACCGCCGCCATTTTTTTTGAGAATGACTGATGCACCGATAATGGATAAAGTAAGAATCACCAGCATAACGAGAGGGCCTACGGCGAGAAATATCGAGTACATGTATTTGTAATAAATGAGCTTATAACTGAAAGTTTGCGTTCAGAAACATAAAATTGGACTGGAATTTCCGATTCTGCAAATTTCTCTGCATATTAAACCATAAAATATGAATTAGTGGGGAAGTGGAATTGAGCACATTTAATCATCATAAATGGCCTTAAACTAATTAAATAGAATCAGCAGGTAGGTATTTTAATCAGCTGACCAACATAGCATTGAAAAAATTTAAATTTACAAAACATTCAGTGAAAAAAAAAAAGTCGCTATAAGTTAGATGTATGTCGTTATGTAAGTCAAAATTCAGTAATTTTTACCTCGGTAGAAACCTGAATGGATCGGGGCAGACTTCAAGTGCGCGACTTTCAAAACGAGTGTGCCAACATTCTAAAACAACTGTTTCAAGACAGTGAGGGATATTGTACAAAACACTGAATGCCACGATAAATAGCACTGTAGATTTGACGAAGGAAACTCGAGAAGCAAGTTTCCGACAGTTATCTGTTAAACATATCTGCAAAATCACGATAGATATCACGCAACATCTTTAGGAATAGTCTTTATGGTTATTAAACTAGAAAAAGTGGGAAGGGATCATGAAACGAAAGATTTTAAAACGGAGATAAAAGGAAGGAGGATACGGGTGGAAATAATTATGAAGTAATCCATCTCTCTGTTTGATTCATTTTCCATGATCTCTCTAACTAAATAATTTCGCCTTGGAGTCCATGTGCAGACTTAAATAGAATCGGTGTATAACACATATATCTGATAATATTACCGTGAACTCACTTCTCTCGTTACTATTAATACAAGTGAAAACTAGTCTTCGAAGATAGAATTTACTGTTAGGAAAATATTCAAATTTTTGCTTACTTGGACAAAACAGTCGGCAGCAGCCATAAGTGTGAAATAAACAGAACAAGTCTGAGCAGTCATACCGGCTGGATAAACAATGGGTGAAAATGCTCCAAAAATCATAGATATTTGCAGCGAATAACGCCTGATAATGTCAAAACAGAATAAAAATATTGCTGTACATATTACTGCACAATCGCTGCAACCAAGTGCGCACAGGTATAAATTAGTCGAAGAGCGCATCTCTGTAATGTCATCTTACGTGTTGTTAATAAAGCAAGGAAAATTGACTGAATGTTGCGATTTCAATTAATTGAAAATTATAAATTTCTGGATCCAGTAGCAAATTAAAGCAAAACGTTTGTAGAACTGGAGAAAAGTGTGCTTCGTCTAGAACGCAAATGGAAACGTTAATTTTCTCCCCGCATCGCATCTATCCCCGCATAAATTAATTAATTTAGCAGAAAAACTATTTGACCCAAATGTAACAGATATAATAACCGGATTCCTGAAATAAGTGGTCATACATCTTTTCTAAATTGTAATACTGATCACTGTTTCATTTTATGATCCTTAAACATGCATGTTTAGAAAATGTGGATACTGAGCACCGATAGCCTTGGAAGGTGTTGTTAATTATCAGTTAGACAACTCAGTAGTGGTACCTGGTCGGCAATAGATGAAAGCACTCATTCCGTTACCAAGAAGACCACAAAAACCAATTAATGGAAGGACAAAACCAATAAGCACTAAATTATAGACAATGTAAGTTGAATCAGATGCAAATATCTGGCACATTCCACAATGTGGTAAGCATTCGGAAAAATTTGGCCATGCAATGATACGTTGGGAATAAAGCAATTGAAGCCGTGAAAACGTTTCATTCGACTGAGAACAATGAGCAGGAAATATTGGATCAAGTCCCGTTTCCAAGTAGTCTCCTGCTTCATCCATGGCTCATTAGTCTGAAATAAATTTTTTTTTTTGTTATCTTACTTACCCGAAAAGTTAAGTGTCCAGAATCACCGGAGAAATTAGGAACTTTTCTCGTATAATTCATATTTTTATGAAATTTTTCTTATAAAGAGTAATCCAATTGAATTCAAAAAATTGAGTAAGACTTATTTGATATCAGATACATTAGATGGTTAAGATTTTCTTCAAAATTTATAGCAATATGCAAAATCATTGATATGCTGGTACCTCTCAAATCTTAGAGGAATACTGATAAAAATAAGTTAAAGAAAGTGCTGGCTCATCAGCTTAAGATGTCAGTAGTAGAGTGAGAAATTAAAAACTTTTTCCTATCTAAAGGGATTTGCCTGGCAAATTGACATTGTCGTATATTCATGAATTAGAGGGTTATTACCTAAACATTAAATTGAATAGCTAAACTAAACTTTCTTCTGGTAGGATTCGACCGTCATGTTGATCTGCAACCTTTTAAATAAACGAATAAAACAAAAAAAAAAAAAAAAAAAAAAAAAAACGACAAAAGCAAAAACAAAAAAAAAAAATTGGATTGGGAATTATGCTTTTTCATTCAACAGAAATGCTAATAATGTTGAAGCTGCTTCTACATTACAGATGATTATATCTTATGCCGTTATACCATTAATATAGAAATTCATAACAGTAAAAATCATTCTGAAGTTATTCTAGAAATAATGCCCCGAAGATGACAATAAGTCGCAACTGACTAAACTTTGTGCTGTAAATTTGTTTTTGCACCGATATTTTTGGAAAAAAATTTGTGAATGCTTTTGACAAAGATGATGCTTTCAGTATTATCTTGTTGACTTCTGTGAAAAACGACCTAAAACTGCAACGAAACTTAAAAATAATTAGGCTTAAAAATTGAAAAAAAACCAGGCCTTCTTCAATTTTGCACTTTCTTTTCAGACGTGTGGCTAAGCACTTCAGACATTTGTTGAGTCATTCCAATATTTGAGAAATAGATAGTCCGTTTTTGGAGTTTGAAATTTGAGAATTTAGACTAATGTGCAACTTTAGTTCAAGTTCTCCAGTTACGTTTTTTTCTTTTTAGATAAATGGTGTCAAAATTCGCGAAACTTTATATTTTTTAGGTTCGATAGGGGGGTTTTTTTAAGATAATCAGATTACTAATTTTAATTTAAAAAGTCTCGCCTCCACGTGAGCAAAAAAATAGCTACCATTTTTAGTTTCATTTCGTACAAATTTTGTTATTCAAACAATTTCAGTATTAACGACAGTTAGTCAGAGATCCGATTTTCTCCATGAAACTAAGTAAAGAATATGAGAAATTCAAGACTTAATTAAGGATCATTTTGTGACCCTTTCAATTAGAAGAATTTCATATTACGGTTATCAAATCACTTAGTATATTACGTCTTTTCAGAAACCGGGATAGATATTGCCAAGTAATATATCTAAAAAGGATAAAAATAGTTGGTGCTAAATTTTAACTTTGTAACTAGATTGTTTTTATAATTTTACACCTTAATCTATTATTGAATGAATGGCGAGTTATTTAAAGTAATGAAGTTGTGCAGCAAAGTGCAGTAATAATAAAAAGTCCACCTTGGACCTTTTAACGCAACTGTCGTCAGTTTCAATCCGGGAATATGGATAATTTTAACTATATATCGTTGTGCAGTGACTATGTCATTTTCTTATTACTCAGGATATAAACAGGAAATACTTGTAGATAAAATGAACGAGACGTTATTTAAATATTCCGCTCAGTACTGAGAAGTGTGCAGAGATTTCTTTCAGGACGTGTTCGGATTTATAAACCGAAAAATAGTGAAGAATTTTTCTTTCTTGTCGTTTCGGTTAACTGAACATGACGAACGATAACCGATGCTGATCTATAGGGAAAGTAAATTAATATGGAAAAAGCGAAGAGAAACAAAATTTAGATTTTACCTCTATTACCATAATTCAGTTCTGTGCGTTGCATAAATTAGATTTTTTTTAAGCTTTTTGCTTTTCGTGGCTTAACTACAAAAAATTATTTTCAGCTAATTATAGCTGGAATCAAGGAAATGAGGAAACTAGAAAACTATGCAACGATAATTATGGTCGAAGTTCTGGATTGTAAACTGAAAATTATTGGATTTCTGGAACCCATCTTTCCAAAATTTGGAAGTCATTGTTTTGGATTGCTGACTTCAAAATCATTAAAAAGTTCTATTGCTAAGGCAATCCGTGGCGACTTTTGCTTCCTATTTCAGTGATTAAAGCGTTGGTCTTCAGCTTTTCCTTTTTTTTCTCTTTTATTGCTTTTTATTTTGTTTTTGTCTGCATGTTCTTTAAAAATTCTCTTCTTTCAACTACGTCACTTTCAGTAGTTTCAATGTAATGCCACTCAAGTAAAATTACAAAAGTAAGTCATCTTACTAATTGTCAAATGGCTCACTTTGAAATTTCTACACTCCTCATATTTGAAATCTCATTTATGATATTATTTCTTCCATCAAGTCTCAAATACTAATTCTTCTGGTACTTGTAGCTCACTGCCTCTTGCGATTTATGGAATTGCAAATGGATTGTTTTAGCAAATTCACATTCTTTGATGACTAGTTACTTGAAAAATTAAGTCTTTTTTAATTTGAAGTTCCTTTTAATTAGCTCCAAAAATCGATGATTCATATTAAATGTAAATTCAACAAGAAATCGATAGCATACCTAGGGTGTGTATTGATTATCATGTCGGCTTGCTGATTTATATGAGACATTTCATTAATTAATAGCTGTTTCACTCACACTGCATAAGCTGCTACGAAAAGAAGGAGAAAAAAACTTCCTACTAGATCATTCAATTTGAACTGTAACACTTCTTAGATATTTATTACATATTTAGATATTTAGATATTTATTACACATGCACAAAAAATCAACTTTGATCAACGACATTCTGCTTTTGGATACACGAAAAGTTTAGTCCTTTGAAAAAAAAAAAAAAGATCCCTTAAAGAATTTTGGTTAGTGAAAGTGGAAATTATACCCTCGACTTTTTTTTTTCAGGAAGGGCAAGTAGTTTGCCAAGCTTTTGCGAATGATATAATGAAAATTACAAGTAGCAAAATTTTTTAAATTTTTATGAAATAGTTGGCGATAAACTTTTGGTTGCAACTGGGATAACTGGTTGGAAAAAGTATTTTTCTTAGATGAACAGTATTTGTAACACAGCTAAATTTATTACATTTGATAAAGAATAATTTAGGTATTTAAAAGACTGTACTCATCAAAGGATTTCTGCTATAAATTAAAAATGCAGTAGAAACAAAAAATATATCTATTTAGATTATTTACTGAACATGTTAAGAAACAGCCAAGAAAGCTTTAAATTACAACTGAAACTATGGACAAAAATAATTCTCCTCATAATTCTATTTAAACAGAATAACAGGAACAAAGACGATTGGTACTGAGAATTTGAAATAAGAAAAGAACACTGAAATAAGATTGGAAATAAGAAAAATAAAACTGGAAATAAAAAATAAGGTCGCATATTTGATTTTAGTTACACTGGCTCAGCAACAAAAATCCAGGATTCAAAATTCGATGACAAGCACAACTTTAATTACCTGAAATATGAATTTTCTTCGCTCTCCTAAGCTGTAGTTTTGGTAAGAAGGCGACAGAGTCATCTCTCAAGTCTGCATGAAAATAAAAGTACATATGAGAAAGTGGAAAAATGTGATGCAGATTTTATAAGACGTAAATAAGAAAATGGTAGGCTTTTCGACTGGCTGCAGAATCCATGAATTCATTACTGTGGTTATTTTGATAAATAAACGACTTATATGAGTTTGGTGGGGGCCAATAATTCAAGATATCTTAAATATTTCTATATATACCTCATATCAATCGTATTTTATCAAGCCTGAAAGATAGGATGAAATTTTTATTAATAAAAAATGGTACGGAATTTAAAAAGGTGGAAATATTTTTGAGTTCATCATTTCTGCCCTAAGATCTTTTTGCATTATGGAGAGTTTTGATTATTTACGAATTAAATTAGCGCTCTTTCAATGTGTTTTCACAATTACACGCCTTCTGGATTATTGGTTTTTTCCATTACGCAAACATTTGGGGTGAGAAGCAAAAGTTATGAAAGAAAAGAATGGTGAGATTTTTCTCACCCATTATAAACCATCGTGTCAAACTTCATTAAATTTAAAAATGCTTGAGCAACTGAAACACTTCTTCTTTACAAATAAAAAATTAAATTTCCAATTATTAGATATGAAGAATTTCCTAAATAATCGTAGTCTTATAAATGCAATGTAGCCCATCTTTTTTCATAGAACAGAATTTGGTCTAATTGTCACCTTGTTTAAGCTAACTTTATTATCCGCTTCAAACACTTTACAATTCCAAGCCTCTCTCCCAGAACAGACCGAACACCAAAAGCGAAATTTCTTGTCTTTTTCATGAATTATTCTTCTTAATAATTAGTGCTACAGTTGTGACTTCTCGAAAGTTTTAGGGATCTCTGAGTTTATGAGTCTCAAGAATCTATTTTAAAGTCTCCAGTAAATTCTTAAAAAATTTTCAAGGTTTTTATTTAAGTTTCTTAGAAATTTTACTACCACTAACTTATTTTTTCACATGGGTAAACTTCAAAAATGTCTAATTGATAGTTAACAAATGAAATTTTTGGCTTCTTTATTTTTAAAATCTCGACAAAATTCTTATCTAACTAATTATCAGGAACTCCTTCAAGTGCCATTGAAGATGCACCTTCCATTAAGTTGATACAAGTTTGGGAAGATTGTGTTTAGGTGGATCTCTCTGTTCTTAAGTGCTTGTTCACAACTGGTAATGAAACAGTTGTTATTTTTCCCTATGCAACAACCACAGAAATTTAATTTAGGTATTTCTCAGTGTACCACTCGAGTTACAAAGCTTATGCGATGGAAGCGAAAATTGGATTTACATTATGTAAAATACCGCAGTGAAACATTATCGACACTAGCTAATTTTGAGGATTTCTCACATATGTTATCAGTATAAATAGTTATCAATAGCGGCTTCAAAAATTATGTTGAGTCAATTCAGGAGATGCCAATAGCCATTGGAAATCAGTTGTTTTACGCATAAGAATGACTTTGAGCTTTCATGCCTTAAAAAACACGTAGTTTCTTTTTAAATTTTCATGTTTTTCATCATTATACAAAGGGAAATTACTAAAAGATATGAAAAGTTGAAAATATTAGGTAGAGAATTAAAATAAGCATACAGAAAAAAAGTTCTATCGTGGACATTGACTAAGTTGAATTAAAACATCACTTCATATGCTGCCAATTTTTTAATACTGGAAAAAAAATCCTAAGATTTAGAGTTCAGGTCACTTCTTTTTGAACACCATAATTGGGAACTGTATCAGTTTTCTTTCTTAATTTTTCCTGTAGAACTATTCTACTACCCAGATGCATGAGTAAAATGTAATGTTGTTTGGGAAATAATTAATTTAAAGTAGGGTAGAAAGGTAAGCTAGTAAACTCAAAAAAAGTTTCTTAATGAAATTTGGATACTATCCATTTTGAGGAAACAGTGAACGGAAAGTACATTTTTAATTTCGACAAAGGAAATCGAATAATTTTGATGTTTGTTTGCAATATATTTTACAGTGATCTGAAATCAGGAATTGAGCCCATATGCAGAGATGTACTTACTATGCGGAAGCTGAAAATTTTTTAATTAGAATAAAACTATAAAAAAAGAATGACCTGTTCCTGGTGAAAAAAATTGTTTTTGCTTTTAATGAACCAAACAGAATGTGAATTCGCAGCAGTAGCTCCACCACCAAACAAACAAAATATTGTCAAATCAGCAAATCGTGGACAGCCAATGATAGAGAGTAGAATAATTCATCGATAGACTGATTTAAATATTTAATCGAAATATTTAAAGTATTCAGTCCACAGAAAGATAAAGATATCACAATTATTCACTTTCAGTGACATATCCGCGTATGGAGAGAAACATAATGCATTGCACCCCATAACTTTTCATCAGTGAAATTATTATAAGGAGGTAAATTATTCAAATAATAATTGATATGCTTATTAGTTCTTTGTATTCATTCATTCCATCTATAAATTTCATTTCGTTCAAAGCATCTATGTGAAGTAAATATCAATTACATCCATGCATCATGGTGTCTGTGTATTAGAATAACTACATGGAAAGGATGAAAATGAATGGATGGTAGCTGATTAAATCAGTCAGCGAAACGACTAAATTGAAAACTGAAATAAAGTGTGCTTACCAATAAGTCTTTTAACATTTTTCTTCTTTATATAATTTACAATTGGACTTTTACACTTTTTTATGGTCTTTTGTTTACCACACTAACATCCCATACACGAACTTCTATAGAACACTTCAACTAACTCAATTGGTCGAGGACTATCCTGTCATAGTCTTCTATTTAGTACATTGCTAATTTAACTCATAATCTTAGTCTCAGTCTAAGAGAAGTGATCAATTTTTTGAAACCAAAGAACTCATGAAGTAAAACGAGTTATTTCTCGAATTTAAAATCCTGTTTGAATCTAGATTTAGCATTTCAACAAAAAATTTAGGTGAAATTGCCAGTCGTAAGAACATTAGATTTGATTTTAAATCCTGAATTGCTGTGAAGGTTTTAGAGATGGAATGAAAATGAATGAAAAATTCGTGTTACACTCCCACGGATTTTTCTTTTCTTTTCTTTTTACATTACCATATCAGTGGAGACAGTGCATAAGCTTAAACTGTTAATTGGAAAAAAAAAAAATTCATTTTCTAGAAATTACTATGTTTTCCATTGTGATGAACGGTGAGCGAAGCACATTTATTAATTCCAGTAAATACATAGCCACAGCCAGCTAGAAAATATGACGAGGATTGATAGAATGGGAGCCAGATAAGCTAATGAGAATGATACTGAAGAAAATCGTCGAAAATGAGGGTAGAAGAAAAGGAATATAATTTTATTTCTCGCAGTCGATTTGCCTTCTTCAAAAGAATTCGAGATTTAAGATGGAAGGTTTTCTTTTTGCTAACTTTTGGGGAAATCGAACATATTTTTCTCTGCCAATAGTTGAAATGACTACGGAGGAAAAGCATCAGCTTTTCACTTTTCTTTGAAAGAAGAAGAAGAAAGAACAGGAGAAAAAGAAAGGAAAGGAATGGACAGCAAAAACCGGGGAACAATGGGATCCAATTTTGGTGCCTTTTCAATAAAGCCTTCCCAAATTTGTCTGTTTACTTTTAAATAGTCATTTACAGTAGTTATTACGTTATCCATGCAACACAATCATATTAGTGATCAATCCGATCTATAAGGTCAATGTGAGCAGTAGAAATGAATGCAACGCAATTTGAGGATTACACAATGCATTAATTTCATTTGCTGTATTCAACACTGCCGTGGTCAATCAAGATTTCATAGTGGATGATATTGGGTGCAAGAAATTCAGAATCATTTTTTGCTGTAAAAGGAATGTGAACAGTGTTTTTGCTCCAAGTTGTTTTGTGATTGTTGAAGCGACTAACAGCTATTATTTGTAATCTTTATTCAGACTGATGCAAAAATTTTGAATTCCCAAGCTTATGTTTACAATGCGACAAAGATAAAAACAAAATTTACTAATAATTTTTATTTAAATTATGAAAGTAATTACAGGAAAGCGTAAATGTACATCGTAGGATGATACAATCGAAAAGAGTCGTTCCATTCACCAGTGCTCCATTAGAATACCACTCTTACTGATAGAAATTATACTGTTATGAATTTCATTCTTACAGAATGTCCTTTCGAGCAAATTTTTTTTAGCTTCGAATGTATAAATAAAGAGATGATGATTCCGTCTACAATCACAAAATTTCTTTATTATATCCTTTCTAATTTTTTAAATTTTTTAACTTGAAATTTTATTAAAGACTAACTGAATTCCAAAGAAAACTTTGGGGGGTTTAGCATTGTGAAAATTCTTCCTTGAACGATTATAAGATTTCTTGGATCATTTGCATTTTGTAGCCCAGTGTATTTGCATTTCATTATGAATTAATATAATCAAAGGTGAGTTATTCTCGGAATTTTTGGACATTTTCGAAATTTCCCCAAAACAAGGTTAGCTAAATACAGGAAAATATGTAATTAGTGTAAAATATATAGAAAATATGTAATTAATTAAAATCTGTAACTACAGATATAGTAGAGGAAAAAGACCAAAAAAACAAAATTCGGCTGAGTTAATTATTGTACGTTAATAATAAAAATTGCAGTAAAAGCCGCTCCTGAATGAGAGTTCGTTAGAATTGAAAAGCACCTCGAAGAAAAAGCAAGACTTCTGCTTCATCACATTGAACGAAATGAATAACGGACATTTGGGTTGCAAAAGAAAATAAGCATACGTAATCTTGTTGCCTAGTTCTAATTAAATTTTCAGTCTTTTTTGCAAAGAAAAAAAAAAAAAAAAGGAATAGAATTTACTTCAGTTTAGAAATCATCTCAGCATTAAATTTGAATTTGATTTGAATAATTTGAAATAAATTTCATGGCCATTAACATTTATTCTCCAACGTCAAAGTCTGTTTTACGGTACTTCACGATTTTCACGATCTCATTCCTGAAATACATACAGTTCTCGGAATGATTCTCTAATAGTGATATCTTTAATCATCAAAAGAAGATCAACGTACTGGATTACGAATTTGGTTCAGCAACACGTTATTGCTAGGTGAAAGAGCCAGAAGGAGCCAGCTCAATAATCCGGCTAAAGCACGGACACCACTAAACAAATGCCAGGCAAATAACGGATTTATGTCTATAACATTCTGCAATAATAATTATTTACTTATTATTGTCGTCCAAGTTGTCCTCAACTTCTAAGTGATGCATGAAGTTCTTATAGACTCTCAGGACATCCACTGGAAACCTGTAGACTTCCCATTTTAAAGACATCAGTTTCTATTTATTTTATTAGGATAATTAGGAAAAATAATTAGAAAATTCTAGAGGATCTGAAAAAAATTTGAATGAATTATACAAGAGTCTGAATGACCTGCATTTTTCGTTGTTTTATTGGTGCTGCAAACCATTCGTCGTCATTTGACGTTAATACTAATGTAGCTATTGTTCCAGTTAAACAAAGTAATATGCCCAAAGCACCACTTTGCAAGCTCAGTCCACGTTTCAAGCTATTCATTAAACTAGAACTTGTTTCAAACCTGGAAGTGACTTATTTATATATGTTTCTTTTTCCAAGATCGTTCTGAAAAATTGATGGAAACAATTAATTACTTTTCAGTGGAAAAATTCTAATGGTATACGGAATTATGTTTTATTAGCAATTTTTAATGAATTTAACAGCAAGAAAAATATAAGCCACCTGTCAAATGCTGCTGTGGTGCTAATCACAAAACATACGTAGAACACAGCCTGTATTGGCATCGCTAACCATGTATAGTTTTCGTGAATGATATCCTAAAAAAGAGAGGAAGTGGTATTTGCCTCAAGCCCATCCAGTATTATCATAAATAGTACTGCAAGAAATTGAAAAAATTAGATGTCAGATAAGACAGAAAATGAAGAATTCACAGCTAATAAAATTTACCATACTGGCAAAAGCGAAGGCGAAGATAGCATGCATTGTGCTGAATCCGGAAAGAAATCCTGAAAAGAAAAAACTATAAGAGAAGAAAATAAGTTGAAAAGAATAAATAAACTTCAGAACGTTATTGCACGAGATTTTATTGAAACGGAGATATGCTCAAAGTCACGCAACAAACTTCGTTCAAAAACTAGTGCATGTAAAAAAAATTAGTATATCAAATTTGTTGCATTTACCTTGTATGATGAGCGAAATATTATGAAAAGCAGTCTGAACCATCAGTGCTGACTGCACATTTTCTGATGGAGTAATACTCAGCAGGTCATTCATTCGTGCTTCTAACATCCTTTCGTAGCGTTTACGGTCTGTTCGGCGAAAACTTTCTGGAAGAAAAGAAGTTCATCAAAATTGAATTGCGGATAGTGCGGGAATTTAAAAAAAACGCCACTCCTGTTTTAAAACTCATTTTGAGTTTAAAGAAGAAAAGGAAATGATTAGTAATTAAATAACGAACTGTCGTGTTGAACGAACACATCGTATACCGGTTGACTAAGAATCGTTTTCATTGTAACACTTTTGCTTAACTGTTCCCCGCTACTTTTTGAACAAGCTTCAGCGCTGGCTCCTGGATCATAACCGCTTTCCAAACATTTGGGTTTAGCACTAGAAAGGTTTTTCTATTCCTTTTAGCTTCACTAATAATTCATTTATTAATTTACATGCTCGATTAATTTGTTATAAAAAAAGTTACTGTATGAGATACACTACCCGTTTCCATTGTCACTTCGCATTTCCTGTTGCGTTAGTATCAAAGTATCCTGAAGTTGTTTGAATATTGCGCTTGATGAAATATTACGAAATCAATGATATGATTTCATTAAAGCAATACAGCAAATGAGTTAGACTGAGAAGTATTTCTGTAGCCAAGCTGACTGCTGTAAGTTTATGAAAGAGCTTACTTAAAAGCAATAGCAAGCGAGGACAAGGATTGATTTATAGAATGAGGAAAGATTGGCCTGTTACCTAGGCAACGTATTGTCGGTTTAATGTCTACGTAAAGTTCTTTCTGTTCCCCTTTTGACTTCGCTTTCATTAGATTGTCTTCTGCTTTCTTAATCAAATTCTGATCAAATCACTTGAACAAATTTAAAATGCCTAACTATTACAAAATCCAATATATATAAAAAGGGAAAAAAGCCCAAATCCATCCAGAAGAGACAAGTCTCTGAATGAACTCATGCACAGATTCAAAAACCCTAGAAAGTGGGCAACTCTTGATTTATCACTTTGAATAATGAAAAGTTGCTTAATTTTTTTCCTGTCTAATTGTTCATTAAATGAACACATTCAAAATATATGAATTGGTATCACACTTATCTAATAAAGGTAAAATACAATCTTATATGAAAATTTTTTTAAAACGGAAAAAAATCAAAATCTTCGATTCACTGTTTGTTGACGAGTTCCGTTCCTGATTCCTCCATCTGTCTGCCACTTCATAGATGTAGGAAAATTGAAACTCAAAAAATTAATTAAATTTTACTAAATTTCAAAATTAAACAGTTCTGACATTAACTCATTTTCTTACTTTTAAAATTTTTTAGAAAATTAGGCAAATATTTTCAACAAAAATGTGCACTGCTGCTGGGTTGGTTTCGTGTTTGATTCATTTCCATCCTAAAAACCTTGGGATCTAGTAGAAATAAGCCCTAATATTGGGGTTACTCAAAAAACGTTACTTGTATGGAGTTGTCCAGAAGACAATGTAATTTTTCTGAGACACACTTCTAACCAGTGATGTAAAATCGTGAATATATCAGTTGACCGAGTACACTCAGAGACAATTGCTTCTGTGTGGAATTAACAGCTAAATGACATTTTGCTTTTCATGTTTCAATAACGCGTTCACGAGCAACTGGTTCTGGTTATTATTACTGGTGCTTCTCTGCAGCTTGTTTTTAATTCACTTCTGACCTTATTTTTCTGACGTTCATTCAGTTTTAGTACCTTATTAATTTAAGTGTGAAAATACTGGAAAATTGTTTAATTTCAATAATTGTTTTAATTTGAATTCTACAACATACAGTTCTGCTTCACTGTAGCTTGCTCATGTTAGGTTATCTGTGATTTTTTTTCGGGATTTCCGGAATTTGAAGAGCTTTTGTAGTTGATAGATCAAAGCATTACTCCTTTTCCTAGCGAAAAATTAAACGAAAATTTAATTAATCTACCATCCTGATAATTGTAAATTATGGTCAAATTGGCTGTTTCGTAAGGAAAGCCATTGCTTCAATTTCAATCCATTTCTGACCTTCATTGAAGCCTAAGAACGTATAAATAAGAAGTGATGTGCTAAAACTTTATATGGTCAAGATCAAGCCTCTGCTGTTAACAATTTTTATTGAGAAAACGTCTGAATTATAATTTAGGAGCAGATGACTGATTCACTTATAATCATGGTTGAAAATAGAAGCTGAAGACTGCTGCTAGAAAGAAGCTTAAATTGAGAAACGATATAAAGCAGAATTAATTTAACGAAAGGGGATCAAGTTGGAAGAAGTTATTCGATTAAACCACTTAAAATTTGGGATGATGAATTTGCTGAAGCTTGTCTCTTTCGTCGAAGAGATTTTTTCTCTTGTTCGAATGGTTCGCTCGCAACGCTTGTTTAGAAGTGAAATCACCGTATGTCGGAACTATCTGCATCATCAAATAAGATCTTAACATTTTTAATTCTTATAAACTTCTCTCCATTTTCGTTTTGATATATTGGAGTTGGATAGATGGACAACCGATTTATAGGATTAATTTCATAGCGGGAAAAAGCATTTAGTTCACTTTATGTTGATAGTATCAAGTTGAATATCTGAGAGTCAGTAAAACTTCGTGATCCTGAAAGTTGCTAGTGAGAATTGAGAATTCTGGAAGACTTGATGCCAATTCAAAATAGTATAGGAATGACGGAAAATGATGAAACAGGTAAATGCAATCTTGAATTGTGTTCTCCTGCGAGTTTCATTTATCATTATCCTAAGGAGTGGTCGGGTGCACATTGTGTTCAGAGAAGCGCTAATCCATAATGTCTCTGGCAAATCATTGAAGTACAGACACATACACACATATAAATATAAATATAAATATATATGCAAGCTTAAACGAAGCGAAATGTTATGTCCTGCATAGATATTTCATATTGTCGACTGAGGGCTCTTAACTCATCCCTGTTGATTGACAAGCAAACAATCGCTGATTTATTAGCTTCTATTCGTTATCTTATGTGATTTATTAATTCAGATAGGATTGTTTGTGTGATAACAACCTATCAGTTTCAGTTTTTCTAGTTTAATTCCATCGCTTTCTTCATCAATCCTCTTCTCCGTGTTGCTCTGTCGGAACTGTTTTGTACAGAATTGCACTTTGAAACTGGGAATGACAATCACACACACGAATATCTTGCAAATCGATTAGTCCCTTAATGGATCTTATCTTGGCTTCGTGCTACTCGTGTCCGAATACTTTGAGCTAGTCACTTCGTAGAATCATTTAACACAGAGATATAATATGATCAAAATACTTGCAGGGATTCGTTTTGCATCGTTAGCACGATAAATAATACGGGATTGAGAACTAGGACTTGATTCCAGGACACTTATATCAGGATGCTCCTGGAAGCATTCATCCTCAGTTTACTCATCCGTGCAACACTGTCAGTAAGTAAGTTATTATTATGTTCTTTCTTGCACCTTTTTCTATTTCACTATTCTCGATATTCCTTAGTCTCTTCCACAGCTCATAACTTCGTTCACTTGTATCACGCTCGATGGTGAGAAATTGTGTACTTGCTAGCAGTTACTTAAAATTAAATTAGCGCATATTTTCCGTATGTTGTCATAACCACACATTTCCTCTTCGAATGGATCCGAAATCTCAATCTGTGTTTAACTGATTTTGAATCCATAAATGCCCACAAATCGTATGCTATTGAGTGGGTCAATATACGATCTTATTATGAAAATTTTTCTTAGTATAAGTCCTATAAAAAATTGAAAAAAAAAATCGAAATCGCTATCGAAGAGGATATCAAGTTAGGATGACAGAAGTTGACGAAATTCAATATGAGCAAATCTTGAAATGATTTGCTACACACGATCTTATTATGAAAACTGCCTCGTTGATAATGGCTAGGTGAAAATAAAATCAGGTGACTTTTTATTATTTATATAATTATATATTTGAATTTGCAGCTATTTCATTTAAATTTTAATTAAATGATTTACAGAATAAAGGTTTTAATGTTTCGAAGAAATGCTAATAATTCTCTTTCTGTTATCGTAATTAGCATTAGTGTATTGTTAATGTGTGCAGCTGGTTAATAAGTTCATTTCCTGTCCCAATTTTTTTCCTTTAATTCAGAATTTTATGTCTTCTAGACATAAAATTTCTGCGAACTAGTTTTGTGATTTAAAAGTTTCTGAAATAACGTGAGTAAATACCTTTATGCAATTGCTATTCGTACATGGTCTTACCTTTTAAAACATTTTAAATCCACTGATTTTTAACCCTCTTATTACTGCCATCCCGATAATTAGTGATGTCAACAATCAAAAAGAGATAACCAATGAAACGTGAAGATTTAAACAAGAACCATCTGCAACGTCCTGTGTATACCACTTCCCACAAGTCGATTTTTGTGATTGTCAATTATAAAAATGATATTGGAAGAAAAGCAATATGATTAAAATATTTCACATAATGGCAAGTGTTTCATCTTGCGCTCTTTGTGCGGTAAGTCTGATACTATCAAATTTCCACCAAGTTTCAGCGTCACGATGTTTCTATCTGCCAAACATTGCACTAAGCGGTGGTACTTATGATGAATTCAATGCAAATGATATTAAGGTGACATTCCATTTTCCGTCAAATAATGGTAAAAATGCATAACTTGCGTTCAATAAGGTTTTCGTGTGTTACTTTGTTAATTACTAGCCAAAACTACTCAAATTTTTTTTTTTTTTTTTTTTTTTTTGTTTTTGGGAAGAGTGTTGTTTATCTTTGATGACTCAAAATATTATGTAAGATTATCAGTAAGTATAAATGAAAAGTTGAAAATTTTTCATACATACCGTACAGTATAACATGCACAGTACTATTTGAAGAAAACATCAGTCTTTAATTAAAGAAAAAAAAAAGAAAAGAAAAGAAGAAAAAGAAGAAATACTTTTTCTAAAGAAATAGAAGTTATGGTTTTAGAGGTGTTGCATAGCATGCGCTCAGGATCACTGCTGTCTTGGTTACACGTACAGTAAAACACGGAAACGCTGTTATTTGAAATCTGCTATGTCCGATTCCGAAATCAATTATGACGCAATTAGTGGTTTAAAAGCTAATACCCATTCTGGTAACTTGTTTTACTGCTTTTTTTTTTTTTTTTTTTTTTTTTTTTTTTTTTGAACAAATACCAGCAGTTTGAAATAAGAAGATTCATTCATCTTTAAGCAAAATTAGGTATTGCAGTGGAGCGATTTTATTGTGTCTTTAAATTTATCACAAGTCTCACACATCAGGAAATATTTTAGAAAGCAAATGAAGAATTCTATGACTTGTTGCTATAAGATCATAATTTTTTCTCAGGACAAGGTTCATTTCTGAAAAACGTGAAAATAGAGGGTGGTGCGACGGCGGCAGTACTTTTTAGGAAGCCCGAAGAATGCCAGCAGTACTGTACAGGTTGACTTACATAATATAACTTTGGCTGGTTTAATATGAGTTCTTATAAATGAAATGGGTTTTGAAAGATATTGAATAAATGCTGATTTATGATAATTTCTCAAAAGATGCTGGTTGAAGATTTACTTCAGTTCAAAATTTAGCCTACGGTATATATTCATGGAGCCCACCATTTCCGGAAGAAGATGAAGAAGAAGGACACTGCGTGTGCATGACTCGCATTCAGTCACTCCAGTATTCATATGGATCCCGTTCTGCTATATTCCCACCGGTTGCCTCAATTAGCTGAGTTCTGTTCACTGTATATTTACTTTACTGCTTGTAATTATGAAATAGTAAGAAATTAGTGCCCAAAAGTGCGAAATTTTTTTCAGGAATATCTAATATATGCATGTCCGTTCATCATAATAATTTTTATTTTGGTAGAGTTGTTCTCAAGGAGCCCAATCCCTCTTTACGTTTTTATATGCGTCTCTTTCGATGACCATTCATCAGTTGAATTATTTCATTCTTTCAGTTATGATTTTTTTGCAATATTCATACATATTAATTACTAAGGCTAAATTTTAAATCTGGAAAATCTGAATTCAGGTTTACAACGGTTCGATTTGGGGAATAAATCAAATTTTATAATGAAATCTCATTCCACCCATAGAATTAGCTTGATCTTTTACAAGCAAATTTGAGTCCTTTTTCAAGTAACGTCATTTTGTTGAATAATGGGTGTAAATTGGGAATCAAATTTGGCATTACCGGCATTCATTTGGCTTTACCATCTCAGGAAAACGGACCAAGTTTTAAGGTTTTTGATTACATTTTTTAGCATTTGTAATGCATTGCTGTTCTTATCCCTTTCCCAGTAACAATCATTTAGGAGTAATTTAGTTAACTAAATTCAGCACTGGCATTTGTATTTCCTTTATGTGCATCGCATTTTCTCAGATTTTTGTTCAATTTTTCAATTTAAGCAATGTGGAAAAGCTATTGTCGATTACTTCATATTTCCTCGAGATCATTTCTCTCTTCTGTTTTTGGATTTGTATTTTTTCCATGGCGAACTGTAAATCCTCAAAGGGTTAAGTTTACAGTATGAGTGAGGAAAAAAAAAGCAGGAATAGTTAGTATCGTCCATAAGGACCTCAGGTAATATGTATTTCCAGTATTATTGGCGATTTCTCTGTTCCAGTGCAGTGTTGATAACTGAATGTGTGGATCTCTTCGACTGGTGCTCTAAACTTATTTTATATTTTGTGGTATTTCTAGAATAACTTTAATGTCTTTTCCGACACAATAAACAGTCATTTTCTGAAATGGAACCGGTGCACAGGTTTGGAAGGTTTGATAATTCAGCCGTAAATTAATTGAATAATTCAAGTAATGAGAGGGAGTATTGATTGAACTTGGTTTAGAGCTCACAATTAAGCGCTAGGAGACTGAGTGGCTAGTGGAATGAATATAGAACATTTTCTTACATAAATACGTTGTTTCCATATAAAAGCTGTAAGGACGAAGTAAGATGACGGAAAATATGGAAGTGTTTCTACCTGATCCGCAATGGTCTAAACTTTTGATGATTTACTGAAAATTATTTTGAGAAAATTCAAAAAATTAATGAGGTAAAAACTTCCAGAAGTGCACACATGCATGCATGTGCAGCTGTTTGCTAATTTCAAGTCCCCTGAGAAGTGAAAAATGATGCGTTCAGGAGGTTACAGGAGTGAGAGATAGCGATGCCTAAACTGGAAGTCAGCCGGTTTCATGTCTGTTTCCATATATCAAAGAGGTAACACTTCTGAGGGTTTTTCAATTTCTTGGGATTTTCATGCCTGCTTGTTGGATAAAGATATATTCAGAATGAGGCGGAATCTGCTTAAGTAATAAGTTTCGGAAGATTGATTTTAATTGTTATGATTACTGTCCAATAACCGTAAACAAGGTACTGCAAGAATGGTGAAGATCAGAGCTAAGTCTTACTGACAATTATTCTGGATTGCTGGTAATTGAAAAAAGCTACTGTTAAGTGTCTTTGATACTTTACCAATATAAAATATTTCAAGTTCTCATCCATTTTTGATGAAGGTTAAGAAACTCGAAATTTGTTGCAATAATTTGATAACCGCATATTAGAAGAGATTTGTTAATACCGCTTTTGGATTGGGCTGAAACACGTCAGGTATAGCCACAAGGATACATTGCCAGATTTGTTCCACTGCTAACACAACTGTTATCTAATGGGCTAAATTTACAACAGTATACGGATGAAGGACAATGAAATCGGCCACTCACTACATCTTTTAAAAAAGAGAAGTGATATTGCTGAGATCGGAGTCTCGGTCGCAGCAGCATCATGTTGTGGGAGCATTGGGTGAGAGCTTAACTAAATTCTTTCAGGGAAAGGAATCCATATAAGTTCATATGTCTCAGTACTCACCAGCAGCTCTGCGGTAATAAACATTGAATGTATGAATGTTGATACTGGTAACGTGTCCAACGTATTGCTCTCTTGCCGTTTATGCAGAAGTTCCCTAGTTTTCCTTTCCGAAAGGGAACAGATAGCAGGCAATGAACGAACCGGTTTTCTTACACCATTTCGCCATCCTCTTATTACAACTTAACCTCAACCTCTTTGATGTCCTCTTTTCGCACAACTTTTTTACTTTCCCTGATAATACGTGTTCAGTGGTAAATATGTCAAGTGTAAGTTTATCTTTTATGTAAACTGCAACCCCCATCACCGTGACACGCATTTGTAAAGTTATAGCCCAGTGGGAATTAGCTTTTCAGGAGCTATAGTGCCTGAGTGTGCGTGACGATGGAGTAGTAGCTGCTGGGAGTTTTTTGAGAATTTTCGAGTTTACAACAAGGAGCTCATTTTCATCGGTCCCCTTAAGGGGCATTGTTTGGGCAGAACGAAATTCGTGTTGCCTTCACGACCTAAGTAAACCTCATCAATTTGGAGCTATTTACACTCTCGTCTGCTGTTTATCTTCTTCATACTTGTGCCACGCAGCCGTGCATGTTGTTTGTTCTGTGCGACCATTTCGCGGATAATATTGGATTCCTATAAAATTCACTCATCCCGTGCATTGTGCGCTCGCGACACGACTCTGCTGCGAGTACACAGCGCAACCAGCGAGTCGTGTGAAATCGAACGTGCTTTCGAGCGTGTGCGAAACTGAAAACTAAGTAATGTTCGGCGACGAGTTGAGTCGCCTTCGGCACATGCGTTCTGCGAACGACAACAGGTGGCACACACTCGCATGGCCGGAACTTGGATTTCCCGTCTCCCGGGACAAACAAACCGGTGTCACTGCTACTGTTGGCAGTTTCCCGAGCAACTCCCTGTTTACGTCCTTTCTTCTCCACCCTCTCCCTCTCTCCACAATATCTGACTCGAACAAATTACTTCACTCCAATAAATCACTGAATGTTTGCTCGTAAGCTCCACACGCAACACGCTCGCATCCTGAACTTCCTTACGCTATCTCGCAAACATGGTGAGCTTCCCTCTCCTACTTCGCATAGAAGCAGTCTCTGGTAACTGTTCGCTCGTCAACTCCATTATGTCAGTGACTATCTCTCTCTCTCTCTCATGCACTCTATCACCACATGGATGCAGACTGTGAGGGGAGTGCTGCTCACGAAAGGTGGTAATATCAAGTGGAGCAGCGAGCCTCTCTCCCTTCTGTTGTTTGCGTACACGTTATCATTCTCGGCGGTGAAAGAATTAGGCGAAATAAGAGGATTATGGAAGAAAAGGACAGAGAGAGGAGGTTGTTGGGCCACTCACAATCTAAGTAGAAGGAACAGCGGTGCGATGAATTATCCTCCAAACATGTCCCTCCCTCTGACAGCGTCGTAGAGAGGAAGAGGTGTATACAGAGTCGGAGGCTGTCGCACACACATGATTGCCACGCCTCTATGTTCACATTGCAGTGTGAGAAGGGGGATGGCGAGTGTCCCAGAGAGCGAGTGAGGACGGTTTGTTGTATAAGCTAGCAGCCAGCAGTCGGGTACGAGTGCGTGCGTGCGTGCGTGCATGCGTGCATGTCTTGCTGTCGGGCGGCACACATACCGACACACGCGTACACGGAGAGGACTGCCTAGATGCCTGCATGTCTTCCTTCCTCTTACGGCTTACAACCGACTGCCATTCCGAAAAAAGTTCGCAATTAAAGAAGCAGCGATGAGTACTTGCAATAAAATGCAATTAGTGCTCCGTTTACCGAGCTTTAACCGTCGCACCGATATGCACGCTGCGCGATGCACTGCGCTGCTTTGAGAGCACGCTAACTGAGGCCACTTTGTAGTATTGTAGACGTGCTGAGGGACATTCGATCCTGCTGATTCGTTGCTACTGAAGGACGCGAAGAGTGGCGTTGAATATTCACGTGCTGCCCCACTTCTAATCCAATTCTGGCGATTGTCAACCTCGGAGAACTCCATTCAGTACCAGCAGACAACCCTTCGCACGGGGTCTTCCGCATCCATCATCATTGATCCGAGGAACCACGGCGGCACTCATAATACGATTCCTCAACAACTTATTTCCGCGCTCTTGCAGGTAAATATTTTCGCACTTTTTCTTCCTTCCACACAATCGCTAGGATTACAGATAGACAGCTGGTGACTAGATGACAACACACCTTTCGATGAATTCTCTCTCATCCATCCTGAATTCTCACTCCACGTAGTCTCGCCATCCTAATCAGTCGTTTTGTCTGAAATGTTTGTACACCATGTTGCATAGCCTCCAGCTTCCGTAGACGTCACTTTTTAAAAACTTTCTGTCAAGTCAGTGTGCAAGAGTATTGGGATTTTCAGATGTGTTGAACTGCGTTCTCTCTCTCACTATCCCACTGTCTCACACTTTTGTACAGGAGGTTTATGAAGTGGTATTAATGTCGGCTGGCGTAAGGGAAGTGTCCAGATATACCCTTCGCTTTCGCTAAGGATATAAGTATTCTCACCTAGCACTTTATAACATTTCCCACTATTACTTATGAAAGTAACCAAGAAAGCACCTTGATGTCACTTTGGCGATTTGACTCATCTAGGTATACTACAAGGCATGCAATATTAAGTATGGGAATTTCGAAGAATTCTTCTGACCCTTATTATTGAAATGCTTTAATTTCGTTTATGTAAATTGATTTCAGTAACAAGTCCAGATTTTTGTTTTGAATTTTTTGTGGGGGAAATGTTTTTAGCGAAAAATTAGAATTTATCGGGTATGAATTGTACCAAAACTATATTATGATTTGTTAGGTACTTTTGTATCACTGCCTTTGGGAAATAATTTTAGTTTGTTTTAAATGTATTGTTCTATGAAAGATAACATTTAACTTATTTATAGTTTACAGTTTCGGGATCATATAGGAAGTGTTTGACATCTCATCAGAAATAGTATTGGTTATTTTGGAGGAAGAAAGGGAGAGTTGGACGCCTTGCGAGGTTTGGAGAGTTGAGGCTCTTGAGAAGAAAGGGTCCTGAAGGAGTACGAGTCGGCTTCTGAAAGGCGGTGAGGGCAACCGCGTCAGTAAGTAGGTGAGAGTAAAGGAATGCTTGAATGGAATGGAATGAATGTGCCGATTGTGGAGCGTTGGAACATTCAGTTTGTTCGAGGTAAATGGATGGTTGGCTCACTGACTGGCTGGCTCACTGACTGACTGACTGACTGACTGACCGACTGGCTGACTAACTAACTAACCAGACCATGCTCTTCTGCAGCGATCCTGTCCGTTTCCCTCAAAACTCACAAACAGCTCTCATTAGAACAACTTAGTGGAATGGGAGGCAATGATAGAAAAAGAATAGCACAACACAGGCTTCTGATAGAATCACCATGATTATATATATATATATTATATATAAATAATATTTGTGGTGATGTGATGCGATGTGTCTAAAGTTTGGTATGCTTACACACATGTATGATAATTTAGTGCGGTGACTATCGGCTTCTCGAAGTTCGTCGAAGTTTATTTGGTTCAATAAACTTTGTAGTTGATGACTTCCTGTCGATTTGTAGGTTAATTATTTCGAACAAACACTCTTTTTTCCCATTTTGCAGGAAATATTTGTCCGTTTGTTATTGGAACAACTAAATAAAGAATCTCCAAAATTGGTTCGGAAGACCGTAGCAAAAGTTTGCTTAAATCGCTTAAGAATCCATAGGTTGCCATTACGGGGAGAAAATTCTAATTTGTGAAAGTTTTAACAGAGGGAAAAAGAACACTCGGGGAGACACTAAACCCTTAAGGAATTGCATTATTTGGAAACTAATATATACAGCAGAGAGTACTTGTTTCTTTTTTTTTTTCTTTTCCTTTTTTGGAAAGGACTGATATCACTGTTAATTAATATGGGTATCGCTTACTAATATTCTGATGTCCATGGTCTAACTGTTTCGATACTTTCAATTACAAAGTGTCCGAATTTAAATGTAGTATATTCAGTTGTGGAACATAGGTTTTGCAGATTTGATGAGAGCGTCATGAAAATTACTCGATGACCTTGACAAAATGCTGTCAATGCATCTGTATGCATGTATTATGTACGAATGAATTTATGCACCATTGATAGTATGGGGGAACACAAATGCACGGTGCTTCCGCATAATTCGGTTTCGGGAATTTCTCAAGTATACTTGACTAGGTCATGTCGTATACTATGAACGTCTAAAAATTTGCAGGGTGTTGAAAATGTAAACATTTTTACTCGTTGTTTGGTCTGTAAGTAATAGTATTAATGGTCCTGGGTATTCGGGAATGAAAAGGGTAGTTGTGATGTCATGGGAGGTGATAATACAGATACAAATCGGACTTCATCAAAAGGTTAAGAAAACGATCAGAAGAGGGAGGGATTCGCGTATGTTATGAATTTCAGGATTGGATGACTATCATATTTAGTAGATGTGGCACCGCCTGATGATTGTGCCTTAATACGGTGTCTATTTCGGTCGCAGTTTGTAACTTAGCTTCTTTAAACCTTAGCAAAATGTTATAGTAGTGATTTTTTTTTCAGTACTTTTCGTATCCAGTTTCATTGATGACTTAGGAGTTCTCATAAGTCCGCTATGTTTTTTGTTTGCGTATGAGAAGTGTGTCATTTACTGGACAGGTAGTTATGTAACGGCTTCATTTTAAGCGTTGGCGATAGTTTTGGTCATATCAAGTCTCAAACAATAGTATTGGCAATAACGTACAAGTGGGTAACTAAATTACTTTTCAAAATGTGTTCTGTAGAATACTGCTTGGAGCAAAAATGATTTTACTGATGACAGATAGGTCGACGAGTATTGAGGTAGTTGTTATGGTACCATACTCTCGGTAGCGGAAGTTGACTTTCGCTTGTAATACAATTGGCGGCATTTTAAATGTTGGTCTAGAGAAGCAAAGGTAATGTCACTGGTGGTGATGACGACTATGCAGTGCGAAGCGTGCGATTGACAAACACTGACACACTTTATAGGCATACATATATATTTATATACAGATTGGGTAAATAACCCACAAACAAGCGCGAAAGAAGAGAAGCAACGAAGGGAAGCGCAAGCCATCCGAGTCTTGACTTAACTAGCCACGATCATCATATTCATCTTCGCTTGCTGCCTATTGTGTTATGTATGTATGATTAATGTACACGAGTTATTAGTGCTCAAACAAATCCATCACGTGACTGAACAGTACAAAGCGCGTACGCACAAAATTAGTAGGGGATATTAGGAAAGGAATGGCGAGAAGGGGAGGGGTGTAAGATGATTGGAGGAGGGTGAAAGCTGAGTAACAAATATTTTCGCTGGATGTTTTAACAGTATTTGAAAAATGATGTATTGGTATCTTCTTTATGTCTACTGGAAAGTCATCAAATTCATCTAATTATTTTATCCGTTTACTCTTTTGTCTTTCCATTTCATTTATATAAATTTTTATATATTATTTATGTGGAATTAAATGCAATATATGAAGTGATTATGTGTATGGGTCTGACCATGTGTAACTAACTACATTATCAGTTTCCCACTTGTCACTTAATATAAGGTATCTTTTTTTTTTTTTTTTTTTTTTTTTTGCGTACTTTGTGACCCCATACACTTTCATTTTCTAGTTCAAGTAGCTTTCTTATGTTGATAAAATCTACTAATATGGAATTGGGTAACACTACGCAACAAATGGTTTCGAGTCACAGGAATTTTTTCGCTGATTTGATGCAGAAATGATTTGCAGCTAGAACAAGCTAGCTCGTCAAGTTGGCGGATGAAAGAAGAGCAGCCGCTTGATTTTGCGGGACCAACAACTGTTGCAGCAGCTTTGTCAAATAATAATCGACCGGCACAGTCAGCAGTGGCAAGCACCCATCCTACTACAACAATTTGCCAAGGATGCTTGGAAATCAAAAAGTAAGGTTTCGAATTTTGTTCTGCTGACTTTTATTTTCCGAAATTTATTCAGTTAGGTCTAGTATCTGGGTAGTGACGGATTCATAACATAGTTGTGTCTACCATTTTTGACAAGATTATGTAACTTAACGTGCTGCTTCTTTTCATATTTGAAAAACGATTCATTATGCGTGCTCAAGGTGTTGGACAGTTTTTCATATCCAAAGTGACGGTTAGAGCACAGATCAAAAGAGTTGGCAGTAATAAAATGAATATTAGGACGAAGTTGTAAATAGGCATTTAAATTAAAACAACTTGTAGAGTATCGCATCGGATACATAGGATTAGAAATCATTGAAGTTGATGGGTTTTTGGCATAGTGGCAATGATTTGTAATAAATTCTCATGTTCTTATTGGGAGCGGTGTCTCCGTTTAAATTTGTGTTTTAATTTTTCCACTCATTTATTGTAGTTGGTGACCAATGCTCCTGTTTTTGTCAAGTGACGCAAGTTTATTTAGTTTGTTACCAGTCCTAAATTTTCTAAATTGATTGTTTTTTCGGGATTCTTTTATACCTTTTTTCTCGTATTATTCTTTTCAATTCGATAAGTTCAGTTGTTAATTTCAAATCTCTCCCTACACTGAATTTGGGATTATCGATCGGAATTTTGCACAGCGGCATGTTATTTTGACAATATGGCAGAAACAAGTGCGTTTGCAATCTTTTTGGAGCTGTCAGTAGAAATTTGAAACTGCACTGGTTGTTTCCTGCTAGTTTTTGGTCTTGCCATGTGCTGAGATTGAAGTAAATTTAAAATTCTTAAATACTAGGTTTTACTAAGGGATCCGGGTTTTCCTAAACTTTGATTTTTTGCACTGGTTAAAAAAAAATCTTAATTTGTGCCACTAATCTTTTGAATATTTCGCTTTTCAGGGAAGTGCAAGAAATGAAGCAGCATTTCGAGAGAAATATGCAAGCTCTTATCAATCAGGTGTGTGCTGCAACTGGTAGTGAACCGGGAAATACCATAGCGAGCTCTTCATCAACTCCTCGGAAGAGTGCAGTTACTCCTGAATGTCCCGTTGCATTAAGGCCACTGCCTGCATGTCAGTTTGTTTTGAATACTTGGGCTTTTACCTTTGTTTGAAAACAGTTACTGCTATCGTCATTAGTAACGAATGCCAGAGTTTGGTGGGTTAAGTGTCAAAGATTTCAATTAAGCGACTGAACTTGAAGAATTCCTTCCCTCTATATTCAGTTGATGAATAATAACGGATGCACAGAGTGTGCATATATATTTTTGGCAACATTTTTTGATGCCATTTTCCACTAGTTTCACTCATTTCAGTGCCAAGTCCGTTGTTACAATGGAACCCTTGGCTGTTTCCATCACTGTTGCAACAGACAAGTCCAATTTTGCCACCGAGCTTACAGGAGCAGCTACAGCTTAGTTCAATGAAGAGATGGAATTCATCTAGTCTTGATCGAAAGTGTGATGCAAATGGTAAAGCTGAACATTAAAGAAATTTTAACAGGAATCAGCAGTATTTGGTAATACTATATCAAATGAAAACGATATTTAAGACATGTTCTCGTATAGGTTTTAACTACCATTTAATTTAATGGGTCATCTGATCGGCTGTTGAAACACTGACTTCTTCCAAATGGGCCAATGTATTTTAACGATTTCATTAGAAACATTGTTCAGGTGATGCACAAATTGACCCTGTAAGCATTGATAACAGCAGCGACGTATGTTCGACGCCTGTTTCATCTGCAACCAAGAGTGTTGTTAGCAATACCGATGTAAGTTTTCTGACAGAAGTTTCACTTTTCTGGTTAGTTGTGTTAAAATTTCGTCGTAGAAGGGAGGGAGTTAGTTATGCTGGCTTTTTTTTATGTATATTGCGAGCTACTTGATTTTCTGAATTGTATATTTTTTCTTAGAGAGGTTTAGAAACCAGTATTAAGGGCGTAAAACTGCACTGACTTTACTGGTCATTCCATATTTATATGTTACTTTTGTTTCCGGATGTACAATCTGTTAGTGTTTCAATCTTTTTTTTTTAGAATGCTGCACATGTGTTCGCATCGAAGTTAGATTCACTCTCTTCACTAAATCCTTTGCTACTGCAACAGCACTTGCTACAACAGTTGGTTGTGAATGGTCAGAGTCATCTGGGGCAGTCTTCGTCAACACAACTACATCACATGCAACCACAAACGCGGCAGGAACAGCAATCTAAACAAGATCACTCGACACAGCTGCATCTAAGTTCTACGAATGTCGTAGATCAGACAGTATGCCATTTGCTCTCATTTTTCTTATTCAAATATAGTCCGCAGATTTTTGTTAAAGTAGTATGAAAGAAGGATTTTCTAGGATACCTTGCTTAGAATTCAACAAGGTAAGGGAGCTTAGTGTTAAAGCTTTAATACCCACAACTTTATCGAAAATCTTTTTTTTTTTTTTTTTTTTTTTTCAGCTGAGTCTCCCCGCTCATCTTGAAACATTAGCTGGGCGAAATCAGCATGCTCATCAACATCTTGTTCAGCAGATGTTAAATAGTAGTCAGGGATCCCAAAATCCATTAGTGCGACAACAGCGGCAACATTTTACTACTGCATCACCTTGTCGAAAGGTATTTTATGGCTAATCAGCGAGTTCTTGACACGTTTGTAAACATATGGGAAGTTCTGAGCCACAGTTACTGAGAAAATTATATACCTGATCACTTTTTTTCAGAAACCTGTGTCAGATGACTATGTGAAATTTATACGTCAGAAGGGCATTTCTCAAAGCAGCATTTCAGATATAAAAATCCCGGTGCCCCAAGCTTATCTTTCAGATCCAGGTTTGTTATTTTTCATAATGGTTCTCAGTATATTAAATTTTGGGCTGGCCTTGAATTTGATCCCATCCATTCTGAAATGTTCTGGATAAGGACTCTACTATTTTATCTCTGCTTATTGTAGGTTTTACGCCTTGTAGTGAAGAGCAGATTATTCAACAATTTCACCAAAATCGTCGCTGTGATGATGATGTGCGTAAGGCAATGGCGTTTCTCTCGAAAATGCTAGCCGAAAAGCGGGTATTTGGTACCAAGCTAATGGCACAAACGACTGTTGCTGGTCCAAATCATTCAACTTACAAAAATCTGCCTGAAGAAGGCATACACTATATTGCTTGTAAGTTCCTAAATATAACGTGAAGATTTTTGACAACTGCTTTACCAGTTTGGAAGTTGCTATGAAAAAATGTTGCGAATTAGCAACTGAAAATAGTGGGAAAAATCTAAAGTTTTTGAAATTAGATTTCCAAGTCTTTCAAGAAACTTTGTTGTAGATGTGTGTCGTAAAGTGATGATGCATCGGATCCCTAATGAGGATGAGTTCTGGGAAGTTTTTCGCGATGTGACGCGTAAATTAGCTGCCCGTTGTCGGCGTGTGCGGCATTCGAAAAAAACAAGAAGTGAAGAACGTGATGCTAAACGCCTTCGTGAAAGTAGTGGTATAGAACATCATCGCCATCACCATTTGCAAATTAGTGCTACAAGTGCTGTTGCTGTTGATAATGATGCTTTGAAAGCTACTGCTCCGCTTCTTTCCACTCTGAAAGGTAATGCAACAGATACTTTTAATGCAGCTTTGGAGCATCGTTTACAGGTTAATGAAGAACATTTGAAAGCCATCCAGGGTACCCCATTACAAGCATCATTTAAACCTGATACTAGTGTTGCCTAACATTTGTTCCCTTATTACTGATTTAGGACTTAAATCAATGCAATTTAGTTTTTTTTCTTTAACATTCTACCTTAACAGTGATTTTAATATACAGTTTTTATTTTGATTTAAACAACTACTAATCAGGTCAGTGGTGACTGTTGATAGTTGAAGCCAGCAGTGAGACGAATTTCTTGAAAATTGAAACCCATATTCATTTTTTTTTTTTTTATGAAATTAATGGTTCGTAAGTTATCCACACGCAGTTTGACTACTGGTTCTTACAAACTCTCTCTCTGCTAGCGAAACTTGTCATATAACGAACAAGAATTTTCAGTAGTCACGCTAATGAATCGTTGATTTGTGTTTTTAAACATGACCCCAGTGTGGTGCTGTTGTTACTGTTCGCTTCTTTGTTCTTTTCAGGGATAATTCTTAATGAAGTTCAGGTTTTTTATTTCATTTTTGGTTTCACCTCAGGTGTTGTTCTTTTTTTCCACTTCAGGTACCAACTCAGGTCCATTTTTGTCATCATTTTTTTATTCGTTCGAGTTGATTTTTCTTTGCCAATATTATAGCAACTTACAGAAAATTGTATATTCAGTTTCGAGATCGAATATTTAAGGAATTCTTCACATTTTTATACAATGTTTTTCGCTGTTCAGTTAAACAAACTCGGTGTTTTTTCTCTCTCTTTTGCAATATGCTATCTCAGTACATTTTGATTTGTTGAATCCTTTTCTATTTGCTTTTTTCCCATTAAAAAAAAAAAAAAAAAAAAAGAAAAAAAAAAAGAAAAAAAAAAAACATCAGCCAAGCCAAGTTTGATTGCTTCCCTCGCAGAGCTAGGCGACTATCCGAAGAATGATTGGCCTAGTTTTTTTACTGATCTAGTTGATTGTGGGACAGCTTATTGAATATTTCTTATGAAAAAGTGTAGAGTATGACGGATCCATTCAAGTTAAAATTAAATTGTGGGAGAGGAACAATGTAGTTTTAAATCATGTGTTTTTCATTTTCGGAGAAATGCAAGTTGGTCAGTGTAAATGTATCTTTGCGTGTAAACTGGCCAGTGCATTTCACTGTTACTCAGGAATGTTATTGTTGTTTTTTTTTTCTTTTTTTCGTTGTACTATGACTACCTCAGGTTCAATGTTTTGCTTCGATTCCGTTTCTACGTTTTTTCGTTCGATTTGTGGTCTCTTTATCTCGGGAATTTTTCATTTGTTTTATCCAATAGTCCACAACTAATTTCTTTGGTGGTGCGTAAATCCGTTCGACTTAGGATTTGGATTTAGTTTTACCTCAGAGAATTGAAATTTTATAAAATCTAGTTCTCTTTTCGGTCCTTATTCTTATAATTTTCTTTCTGGTGATGTTGATTCTCGTGTTCACTTTAAGGTGTTTTTTGGCTCTCAGGGATGTCATTGTTCCAAATTTTTGCTTGTATTTGCATGCAGTCTTGGCCGTGGCATTGTAATCCTTCTTTACACAGCATTTTGATTTGAAGCGGAAGAATTTATGCGCAGGGGCGGGTGAAGTTTTGGGGAACTTCTACAAGTCAGTCCTTTGATTAGGATACACGTAGTTTAGTGGTCCTTCAGAGCGCCTGAAAAATCAATTTAGAAGTTATGTAGTACCATTGCTCTCTCCCTTCATTACCATGATTCATTTTTGATGCTTACACTATTCCACCCACAGTTTATTGCATTCCTCGGTATCACCTTAAACACCATCTCTTTTTTTTTCTCAAATCATTTTTAAGGGCTGGCTTTGACATATGTTCCTTCTACAACGAATTTTGATGCCTCAAATTTTTCAAAGAAGTCTTTAATATAAAGGCATTGTACATGTGGGAGGAAATAAATAGAAAGTGAATAATTGAATTTGTAGGATTGGGGATTGTATATGTGGAAATCCGCGTGGAAAAATTTCTATGCTGTAGATTGGGTGTAACTGCTAGTCCATCTTGTCGGATTATATGTTAAGCTTTTACTTAACTTCCTCACACTCCTCGTAGAGTGCAGATATGTTACGGCGTTCGGTGATTTCCATTTCATATCGTGTATCTTCATGATTTTTTTTGGCGCTTTTGTCTTGTGTCACATAAAAGTTCCTAGTTTTATTCAATAATCGCTAAAGTAAAGTGGGTTGTTTTCCAGAATACATTCCAGTCTATGCTAGCTAAGGTTGGAAGAATACTTGGTAATTTTTCGCCATCTGTTTCAGAAACTAGTGTTCGGGGGATTCTTCTTTACTTTGCCAGGACTAAAACACTGCTAAAAACATAGCAGGATATGACAAGAGTTACAGGACGTTCGAACTCAATTTGAATCAAGAAAGCAAAACATTAATGTAGAAGAACAAAATTCGGTAGCGGTTGAGTGCAGTGGCGGGAAACAACAGCAGGTTTATCGAAGTCGTAGTGTCCAAGTAAATGATTCCCTTTAAAATGGGGATTGTGTCTCGCAGTACGTGACGGACTGACTTTTTTGCTGTACGGTGTAAGTCGACGCAATCCCACGTTAGTGTTTCCACTTCAAGTTCTAGGGCAGTACAATTCGGCAAATGTTAATTAACAGTTGGATCTTGGCCCGCAGTATGAACATAGTGAAACTTCTGACAGTTTGGATTCGATATTGAGCCTTTCAGTGACGACGAGCATAAATAAACATGTGGAATGCAGAGCCAAGTTATTATGAAAGGTTGAGAAGTTCTTGTTCAATATAATGTTGGAAGATCAGTTTAAGTGGCATACCAAATTAAGGGAAGTGCTGGTGGCGTAAGCGATATTATGCAGTTCCACTTTTCCACTCTCAAAAACCAGGCACCGAAATGGTGAGTATGAATCGAAAAGTACTGAAATAAAGACTGCATATACAGTCCATGCTGGTTATCTAGCACAGCGCCATACTTTCCTACGTTCTTTCAGACGACTGAGTAAGGTGATTAGTCGTGGATAAAAGCGAAGTGAAGAATTTTAGTCTCAGTTTCTTTGCCTTTGTTTCTGAGTCTTTAAAGCTTAATTATTCTTTGCACCACCAATTGGACGACTCGAATTCTAAATGGAATGTAGAGCCCCAGAACACCCTTTCCAGTTCGAGTTAATGCGTTATGCGGCAGCCTCAAGATCATTAGTGGGATTTTATCCGAAAAAGGTTTCAACAACGAGATCATGAGTATAAATGAAGAAAACATGTTAACATGTTGGTTTAAGTTACATGTGAACGCTAAGGAAAAAAAACCATGAGGAAGTTTTTTAAGATGAAGGAGGAAACAGCGGAAAACCAAAACGGGGAGCAACAGTTCACGATTGTATTCAATGTAATATCATCAAATAATATGTGAGAAAACATTTAAGTTGGGTTTCGAAATTAACTGAGAAAATAAATGCCATAACATGGTACCTAGCTGAAAAACTTAATTCCCAATCAGACCGAAAATTTTTGTTTAAGATTTACCACAGTAAACAAAACGAACTATGACACACATTAAAAAAGTAAAGAACTAAGGCATTTTCAAAATACTGTATTTGCTAAGCGATAAAATCATAAATCAAGCTATCAGTTTCTTTACTATTAGAATTTTTTCGAAAAAAACATTACATTTCGTGAAAAGCTGGGATTAACTTAATCGTTTGCAAAAGATAAAAACGAAAACTACTGTATTTCAGAGAAGGTACTAAAATATCAGTAAAAGAATTATAGGTCAAAGGTAAAATAAACTACCAGTCACTTTTATGCATCGCAAAAAAAACCGCTTTCAGGCCAAATTCGAATGACATATAAGGTAAAGAAGGGATTAATCGATGAGGTATTATTAGCTAAGAACGATGTTTGGAAAGAAATATCCACGGAAATCTACCGTAACAAAAACTTTATTAACTACCACAGAAGGAATGCAAAGCTTAGTAAAACCAACGCCAAAACCTGGAAATATGCTTCGAGAGATTACTTTCGAAACACAGAGAGAACTTTGTGTGAAACTTCGCTGAATAATTAGGGAAAACAAGTAGAAGCTTAACCAATCGGTGCCTGGAATGGAAAGTGGACAATTCAGAATATATATCTTCGCGAAAAAGTTAAAAGGCACCCTTGTTGACAGCAGAAGAAGCTCAGTGAAACATACTAAGCTACTGTTGATCAACAATATGGACCAGACACATTAATGCACACTACATTTTCTAACTACCGCAATTTTTCGCCTTACAAATCGCGAAAGTCTCACTCATTCTTCAAAAAATCAATTTCTAATGAACTCTCACCTTCATCTATTCTAAATACCAATATTTAGAAAATTAAAACCAAATACCGTGAAAAACTGGCTACCATACTTCGTTAATTTAAATCCATATACAAAAAGTTTTGGAGCATATAGAAATAACGGATGAAAGTGGTAGAATTAAAAGAATAAAATATTAACGACTCGGTCAAAAATGAAACTATTTCCTGAGAGTGTGCAAATTTAATACGAAATGTGTTAATTTTTATCGACCAACAGCACCAAATGAACTGGAATGACTGTTACCATAGTGATGGACAACAGGCTGCGTACGTTGATGGCTCGTTGGAATAATTGCAAATTGCGCCATGATTGGTACATGGTCGGAGGGTACGTGAGGATGCGGAAAACCGATTATTTTATTTGCTTGCACCCATTCCATGTTCAACGGTCCTAGTACTCCTAAGCGAGCTAATGACTGCGGCGTCGAAAAGATGTAGTCGATAACACCTTTAAATTCAAGCCTGAAATCTGAGTCCGGTTTCACAAATTTTTACTATATACAGTCAGTAAATAAAAAACCAGGTGCAAAGTTGAGGAAAAACATCAAAAGAAACCGTCTCTAAATTATTTATGCGTACTATTCACTGTGTAAATTGTAAAAATAAGTGTTAAATTAAACTGGTCTATTTACTGATGGTATGGATCGAGAATTTAGGCCATAGTATATCGATATGCAATTATTTTTAGAACTCTTAATAATTATTATTTGAAATCTGACCATGATATGTCTTGACAAAGTTTGTTTACCCATAAAAATGATAACAAAATATGCTTTAAAGTTCAAAATCTTCATTATCTTCATTCTGAATATTCTGCTCATGTCATTGCCGTGAATGTTTTCTCATCAGAAAGTTTATTTTACTTTTTGTTTTTGTTTTTTTTTTTTTAAACCGCCATAGCTTTATACTTCCCAACAATAAAACCAACGTGTAATTTGTAAACGGCATTGAGTTAGGATCTACAGCGCAGTCAAGCCTGAGTCCATGAGTATAAACTGCCGGATCATCGGATGCGCTAAAACGCGCAATACACGGGTCCTGACGGAATTCTTTCAGATCCGGATGTTCCTTCGAAATTGCTCCCTTCGATAAAAATTCCACAACTCCTAAAAAATTACTCTTAAAATGTTCAAAAAAAAGAAGCTCAGCAGTTTCATGGAGAAGCTTATACATGAAAGACTTATCCTAAACGTGCTACAGACACTGAGCCACAACAATATAGTAGCATAAAACCTGATTCAGGAAGTGAATTGAGATCGCCACAAATAAGAACGGGTATTTGCTGAGGTGCTATACGACATTTTTCTGATATCTGAAAAACAAAAAAAAAATATGTTGGTAAGCACCATTTCAATAGCTACATTCCTAATTTAACATCCCAAAAAGAAAAAAGAAACTTCATCGAGTAGAGTGTTGATTTCTTGCACTAGCATCATTGACTGAATTAGTTTGACATCACAAAATTCTGGGTCCCAGTGAATATGTGCGGTGCTCACAACAAGTGGATTCCCAACAACGTTATCGCTTGGAGCCATAGTCATTTGCCCTGCAGAATTCTTAGAACACCATTTTTATGATAAAAAGAACAAAAAAAAAAAAATGTTTTCAAGTGAAAATATTAGTTTTTTACTGACGAAGGCTTAACTTATTTTCCTTATATATTTAATTCAGTCAACTTAGATCCAAATCGTTCACTCTTTAGTAGTCGCAGTTAAAGAGTAACGACAAAACTATGGATTTTCTTTTTCTGAGATAAACTTCAAACTATGAAACCTAAGATAGACATAATATATCATACGAGTACTGGCTGTAAAAGGTATGCAAAAACAAACGATTTGCGTAGACGTTCTCCTTGACTTTGAAAACAGCACAGAGAGCTATGTTATCTTTCGGCATAACGCGATTGAGGATTTTCTCACTTGTTGGAGCTTTCCTGATAGCTACTTGTGTAAATTCAACAAGATGTTCCTTTTCTAGCTCGAATCTGGAACAAACTTTTTCAACAACCCGACTCGTAAATTTTCAGACCACTAATAAAGAAAAGGTGTCACTAGAAGACGAAAAGTTTTGCATAAGCATTGTGGAAAGAAATAAACGATTTATTCGAAAAAATTCAAACAACTGGAATCAAGCCTGAAATTTACTGCTACAAAAAAAACGTACTTGTCATACTTCCAAAAAATAGCACAACCATCAACAAATTTTCGTTCTTCCTCACCCATCGTTTTTGCCCGTGACTTTGGTGAAAAAATGCCCGCATAGCCGATCTGCTCAAGTTCAGGTTGAAAAAGGCAACGGAACTGCTCAGTTTCTACTTCCTGTAGCAAGAACAAATTTTCAAAAAAAGAAAAAAAAATGGAAATCAAATAAAGAATGATAAAAAGGTATACCAGAAAAGATTCGGAAAAAACCAACCATTACTTATCAGATTTTCATCTTGTCAGAACAATGGTAAAACAAGCATAGACATACTTGTAAAGTGATGATATCAGCTTCATAATGTCGAATTTCCTTTAAAATTGCTGTTTTTCGGTACTCCCAATTGAGAGCCCAAGAGGGACAGTACGAGTAGAGATTGTTCGTAGCATATTTATCACATAAAACGTTATAGCACAGAACAGTGAATGTTGCTGAAAGCAAGTACGCATATAAAGTTCTCAACACTAACTCATATACTACTGAATGTAAGATTTCCAAGGTTTGAATAAACAATAAACTTCAAGAAAAAGTCCGAAGAAAACGCTGTGAAGTTTCTAGGGAAAAGTTGTGTTTTAGAAATAAAAATTACTGCAAACAGTTCACAAAAACTGATATTCATATTAACTACTATCAGTAAAACATGACTTCTCTTTGGAGATTTTTCCCTCCACAGCTTCCCCCTCGAATTTGTTTTACTGATAATGACTAGTTTAACATGATTCAATACCGATCGGTCTTTCAGGATCAGCGTGCCTTATCATCACCCATTGGCGATCCGGAGGTATTGTCGCATTTACTAAAACATCATATTCAAAGAAAAATGGACTGCCCTTACCGTAAACTTTGAATAATAAATCAAATCAAGCAAAAGTACAAGTGATCGAATTTCCATCTTTATGTAATCACTCTGGACCGACCCTCAATAAAATTAACTGAGAGAACTAAATAAATATTACGTTTTGATCTTAAAGAAGTTATATAGTGCCGCCTTCTCTGTAGTAATAATGTGTTTTACTATTGCAGCGAAATTTAGAACTCTGAAAAACATACTTGCCAGATGATCTAACAAAAATCGAAGCAGTTTCTGAGGTCCAGCTTCATAATAAATTTTGTTAATCTCAGGAGACAGAGGATTTGATCGAAGATCTGAAAAAAAAAATGATCAATAACTCCATTTGAATCATAACACAGTTGCATCTCGAGCAATGCTGCATTTATTATAAATTCAAAAAGCATTTACCGTGGCAAAAAAAACCCATATCACAACCATGTGAAATAGGGTTAAAAAAAATATAAACTAAATCATTTTCAAACAAACATGAACATTAAATCTAAAAAACTATATTCACGTCTTCATCATACCTATTTAATATATTCTATTATCACGACGAGACTTCTACCTAAAATTTTGAATCTACCAACCAAGGGTTTGTAAACGAAACAGCTTGCCCAACTCGTATGGAAGGACCCTTATTTGATTGCCATTGAGGTAAAGGTGACATAAAGAGATCATATCGCCCAGCTCGGCTGGCAGACTACGGAGTTTGTTTTCAGACAAATCCAGTACTGTCAAGTTCTCCAACTTCGAAATTTCACATGGAATCCTGGAACAGTTCTCGTAAGAAATAGCAAACAACAGTTCCGTAAACACAATTACCACATTACTTCATTACACATATTTTCCCGCAGCCTAGGCACTTGTGTGAATGAGTACACTGCTTGTTTTAATTCATTCAGAAGCGCTACTGAAAACCAAAGAGTGATAATAACAAAAATTACCTCGTCAGATGATTTCTGTACAGGAAAAGGGCGGTAAGGCATCTCATTTCCCACAAAACTGGACTTAGATTGCGACCTACAAACAACTCTGTTCCTTTTTTTGATATTGATGAACCAGGCTGCACAAGCAGAATGGTAGCAACTGCTTGAAAGTGAACAGCAAATTCAATTGGAGAACAGTGGGAGAACTGAACATCATGAGTTTTAAAATATTAGAATTTTTACTCCTGAATAATGATAATAATGATACTTTTTCTAAATTCATGCGAATTTGAGAATAGTAAACCTCGTATCTCAAGCTCCGTCCAACGTGGCTCTTTACCCTGTGCAAGTTCTTCCTCAGTCATTATGCGATGCACCCGCAACATGCCATTCGGCAACTTCTTTCTACCGTCCGTGCTTTCCGATTTAGTTAACGGTAGGCCTGCTGAGGTGGCACATTTTTCATGCCCATGGGCATCGCCATTTGGCAGTGCAAATTCATGATGATGTGCACCTGCCACATATGGCAGATCGTGTTCTGAAATTTCATCACATAAGAAAGTTACTATTAATGCGAAATACTTTAAGAATGAGTTTCGAAAATTCAGAAACATGCATTAAAGAGCAGAAAGCTCATTCCATAAAAACATGCCAAAGAAACCGCTCATATCCCACTGAGTCTATCACTAAAACATTTTCTGCAATACTGCGCAAGAGATCATATTCTAGCTCACCTGCTGCCACTACTTCCGTGTATTAATTAAATAACGATCGGTAACAATCAAGGCAAAGAGACATGCTTTCGAGCAACCGGAAAAACCCAAAACAGCGTAGTGTTGTACAGTTGACTGAAGCAGAATAATTCGAAGAAGGGGATGTACTTGGACTATCGAGTGTAATGACAACTGACCGTAGCTTCCCTTCAGCAGGTCTGCTGTCACCAAGACACATACACCCGTGCCACTATTTAAAAATGCATAGCAGGAAAAAAAAAAATTAAAAATTTCGGAAGGACAGTAGTAACTACGGACAACAAGCTGGCTTAATCATTTTAAAAACAGAAAAACACGCATGCAGGAACAAGCAATCAAGATGCAATTTTTTGTCCGGAAGAAAACAACGTACTGGGAAAGAATAGCATTTGTCGCCTGTACATGATAACACAAGTTTTGTAACACAGCAAGCGGTGTACCGACTACTCCCTCAGTTGCTAGTCTGATGAAAATGATTAATTTAGTTTCCCAATCCACCTAAAATATTCGAATTTTTTGAAATAATTTAATAAAATATTGCATATTACATGCTTCTAAGAGGAATTTGACACTTTTAATGTCCTAATATTTCTAATGTCGCAGTTAATAATTTTCCTAGAAACATAAAAGTTATTATCAATCGATTTTTTTTTTAGAATAACTTCGTCAAATTAATTTTTTAAATGCCATTTAGAATCTTCCGTAAACCCTTTCAATCATTTTCTTCTGGTCAACCCCACCATTTCCTACATCCAAGTTCCACCAGGATAATAAACCATAATCGGAATTTTCTGACAAATTCTTTTAGATTTGAGAAACTTTTAAGGGCAGTTAAAATAAATAAAAGCGACACGAATATGACAGTTCCACACTTTCAAATAGCCAAAAGTGTTCAATTATGCATGCTAAGGCCTCTGAAGTCCCAACATTCGCTAAATCCGGAAGCCAGCGGCATTAGCAATTAAGCACCACTTGATATTATTTTTCCAAGCAACATTACATCAGCAAAAAATGTTATTGTATAGCAACATTTAGGTTTGAAGTTTTAAAATTGAAACATTTGAATAATAAGCCATTCGGAAATATCAGATAACCACGAGATAGCAACCTAAGCCTCTAGTGATCTTAATACAATTATCATATATAGTCTGTCAGCAAACGGTGAAAACATACGCTTAATCCAACAATATATTTCATATGGTCAATTTAAGATCCAAGCGTTAGCTTCGAAGTTCTAAGTCAAAATATAATGTGGCAACCAGAGCACAAACTCGGACCAAAACTTTTTAAAATGAAGTCATAATTTTAATGAAATTCCATGGGCTGATATCTGGCTTCAATCTCACCGGCAGTGAAAGTGATGACACACAAAAACTTACGACAGTTGGACAAACTGTTCAGTGTATGCTTCCCAACCAATTTCTTAGGACTTTGATAAGCAAATTTGTGATAAGGTGCAAAACGGTAGCTAATCGAGAACAATGACTTGGTTAATCTTTATTTTTCGTAAAACTAATAATTACATACTAGGACTGCGTGTAACTGAAAAATCAGTTATAAGTGAAATATTTTGGACAAGTTCCAAAAGATTTTGTAGTTCCACAATTTCTGGAAATCCATGATAAAAATCTGATGGCACGTTTGTTAACAAACTGCCTTCCCTGCAGTAGAATTTGACAATCATAAAAAAAAGAAAAACTAAATGGATTACTTAAAACTGTGTGTAAGATAAAAGAACCATTTATCAAAAAAAACCACAACGAAAGCTAATTTCACAAACTTGCATAGGCTTTGTGAAAAACTGAAAATTTCAAAACTCGTTTAAACTAGAAACACCACGTACGTACCACTCAACATGCAAAAGAAGGCACCTAAACAAAGTAGAAAATCTCTTGACCTAAAAACAAGTATGGGAATAACGAAGAGATGTAATGACATTACTTATACCTAGTACATCTCTATTTTCAAATCGCAATAGCTCAAAATTGTTTTCGAGGCAGCTTTTAACAGAAATAACGAAACCAGTGAATAATTAAAATCTCGAAAAGCCTTCCAAAATTCCACTGAAGAATCGTACCATCTTTTGAATAAGCGAAGGTAAGTATCGTGAAAACACCGCACCACAGATATCTTAGAAGACCCAACCAAGGTAAGAAGGCAATAACACCTATGAGCTGGCAATGATCAGATAGCCTGAACTATAGCAATCAAATTAACTGATAATGAATGACGCAATAACTGGTTCTCGAAGAGTCATGAACGATCTAGCGTATGGTATATCAGAAGATTCTAAACTAAATAATCGGTAATTCCTTATACGTTGAATCCATTGGAACTACAGTAACTTTTTCGAGCGAGTACATGTCGTATCCATGTGAAACACTCTAGTAGAATCCTAAGAAGCGCGATACTAAATGAATGGTCAGTCTTAGAAACACAGAAGAAAGCAACAACCGATGGACTTACTACACACCTCAAAACTGTTCTTTATTGAAACAAAATGCACTTACTAACATATAGTTGGAGCAGTTTATATGGACAAATATGCAGGTTTTAATTTTTAACTAAAAATGAAAATAGAGTAACATACTCGCGCTACTGGTTGTCATCCAATAAACATTAATACTGAGTAATATTCGAGTCTGGACGTCTCCCAAACCTACTGCTCTAACCGTCCAACCTTCTTGTTTCTCGATTCCTCACTGATAAACTGAAAGCTTGTTTGTTCAGAAATTAAAGCCTGTAAAGAAAGTAGAACCGTTAGTTTTTTCTCAATCCTTTCAACTAAACATTACCACTAGACCGGCATAAACAGTACAATCGTATTTATTTGGTTAGTGAGAATAATGGTAGTTCTTGTTCGAAATAGTGGCAATAATCCCTAAATCACAAACTTATTAGTTTAACTACCGCATTTGGAAGCCAGGAAAGAAGGATAGCTAACAAGAAAAAAAATGACTAATGACTGCATCTAAATGAAACAGGATCTTTTGAAGAGAGAGTATTTGCAGGAACTTTTTCTCTTAACCTACATTCCTAGAACTAATCCTCCTGACAATTCAAGCCGTCCAAGAAACAATTCCCGCAGTAGCCGACCACAGCACTCCCTATAGAAACAGGAACGAACTTTTGCGTCTTAAGCAGAACACAAGAATTTATTACTGAAGAACTTCTAATGCATAACTACCCACCAATGTTAAATCCCGGGACCTCCATTCACAGGTGAATTCACAAAAAAAAAAAAAAAAAAAAAAAAAGGAGAAAAAAAACCCCCCGGCTAGCCGCAAAATGCCAATGGAACATTGCAGACCAAACAAAAATGAGTGAAAATTGTTACTTCCACATGAGAGTAGTAATAATGAATGTGTGGTTCAGCATGTCTTAAAGTGGAGAATATCTGGGTAATTTTTTTTTTTCTGATAGTGATATGACTACAGGGTATCTTTTTAAGAAGTGAAGGTGATATAGTACCTGCAATTTCTTGGTTTTTTACGGAAGTCTAGCGGTTTGTTAGAAGTCGTGTTCTGCGTTTCTTTTAACTGCATAAATTTTCATCGTAGCGGTGTTGTAAGACAAATTGATGTTTACATGATAGACGGAATTCAGAAAATGTAAGGAAGGTTGGTGAGACTGCGTCCAGGAAATGAGACTTCAAGAGTTTGAAGTTTTTATCTAAAATAACACACTGCTATTAAGAAAGTGCTACAGAAAAATAAAAACAAACCTAAGGATTACCAGTTGGCATCCTGCGAAAATGGATTTTCTTTAGATAAAGGTAGTAGTATTTGTTGTAATTAAACCATTCGTTTGGTTTGCATTTACATTATTCTTTCTGTCAAAAAAAAAAAAAAAAAAATTCAATTTCCATATCACTGGATATTTTAACTTCCTTTTCACACTCATATGAAAACTGACTTGAAAAGTTCTGTTGTTTTGACTACCTAACACTTTTTTCGACTGCTGGATAAAAATTCTCGTTATTACACCGGGTTGCTACAAAAAAGGGCAATCACTGGAGTAGTAGGGGATTGGGTTTATTTGCAGTGTTAGAAGTATGAGGATATTACCTAACTCAGCGACTTAATTCTTTCTTTTGTAGGAGTTTCGAAGCACACGAATTCCGGACGAAAGATGTTGTTGTTCATTCGCTCTTTAAGACTTTTCCCTTAAGAAATTCGATTTAAGTTTTGATGTGATACATAATTATGGCCATTAGAAAACCATCTGAAGATACTAGAGAGACATGATATGCATTAGTTCAAAGTATTCTTAACATTCCCTTACTTTGTAGTAAATCATTGGCAAAGAACCTCTTTAGTAAATGGAGAATGGAAGAAATTCATCTATAATATGACCAGTTGAAAATTGGAATCCGCTAGAGATTTGACTGAAAACTTCATTTGAGCTAAGTTGGGCTTACAGCGTAGTTTTCCGGTAGCGCAGAGAGACAGAAGTTTTCATAGTGAAGTCCATTAGGAGCATTTCTACACACGCAAGAAAAAAGGAGTTTGGAGCAGACGGGGCGCTCTTTTGAAGTTTACTATTGTTTGTTTCGGCGTTTTGGTTGAACAGGCGAGTCGTGACTGAGCTAGATTGTGTCTCTGAAATAGTGTTTCTTGTTTCCTGTGCAATGTATACTTCATATACATTACTAATTACTAATCCAACTCGCTAAATAAAACCTACCAGATGCCGTCAAGGTTATGAAACTTGACACGAATCATTGCTTGTTTAATGTCCAGAAACTGAATTAATTGTAGGACTGAAATTGGGATTGTTTTAGCTGCGTATTGGGCTGACGGTTTTCCAAGGCAAATGGCGGAAAATCCGTTGAATTTTGTCAACTTTGGAACGAATAATCAACCAACATGGAAACAGCAGTCTCAGATAGATGGTTCGACAGTAACGATGAATAACCAAAGGTTAATCATTATTGAATAAAGTTCCGGAAGTTATGTTATCTTCGTAGGGTGCATTTTTATCATGGAGTACTTTGTCATTTGGTGGCGGCAGGTATTATTGGTCCCTTTATCCTTGCCATATTTCATTCTTATAACGATCCCAAAAATGTTAATAAAGGGAAGAGTTATTGATTCATCCAACTGGTTACCAAGATTTATCGAATTATTTCTTGTTCCACTATCCACCGTGGCCATGCCCAAATCGCAAGTGATGCATCTAGTCATTAGACATAGGACTTTTTATTCAAGCCTAATTAAAGAGTTCTCTTGCAGTATCCAAAATACGTCGTGGACGACGAAAATGCATTCATCGGGCAATCCTGTACCCAACCAAGGTTCCATTTTTATTCATGATTACATATGAATTGAGGATGAGTGGGGATTGTTGGTTTTGCATAGCTGTTCCTAGTTATTTTATTTTTTTTTTTTCTAGAAATGTATATTTTCAGGTTTTTTCAAGAGTACTGCAGTCGGTAGCAATGTAAATGCACCGTCGTATTTACAACAGCAACAAAATTCATTTCTAACCACTGTTCGTATATTTTGAGAAATTTCTATTCTACAGTGACCGCCTTTCATTTTTTTTCTAATATTTCTTGTAAGTATATAAATCAAATATTTTCGTCACATTCGGTCGCAACTCTTTAGCTGTTGATTGTAGGGCTATCTAGGTAGCAAACTTTGACATGTAGTGCTTTTACATGGATTATTATACTCTCAGTTTCTGTGAAATTTGAGCTGCCAGGAAGGGTGCCAATATTCTATTTATCTTTAGTTCGTTTTGCTCCTAAATGTATTATTTATTTAGGACATTGTCCATTCTTCGTTTTATGACTCGAAGGCAGCACCGTCAGCTTACAGTTATGCGCCATCATGCAGTGTTGCTCATTGTCAGTCGAATAATGTTCACACTAATCTATCTGTGCAGAATCATTCCACTTTTCAGCCTCTGGTTCCAAATATTTCAGCAGCATCAATTTTGCCAGATGCTTGTGCCCCAGCATCAGTTGCTCCTCCACAGACTTCTTCATTTTCTTCTCTCCCATTCCCGAATACCAATACAGATTCAGTTGTTACCTGCACACAACATCTACCTCCATCTTTTACTCAGCCTGTTATGAGCATAGCGTCCAGAAGTAATGCAAGGAATGAAATTAGTTTGCACCACAGCTTTCCAACTCTCAACAAATATTCACAACCACTGAAAGGTCATTATCGAATGAACGGGAACTATCCCGGTGGAATGGGCAGTTTGCAGCAAGAATTTGCTCAAATGGTGATTTTTAAATAAGGATAATATTGGAGGTTTTTTCATGACAGAAATATATCGAGTAACATTATGATCAAGGCTTACTGGTAGCCTTTTTCTGGAGCACATGTGTAAGATAAAGCATATAAATTAAACTAAGAATTGATATGTTTATGGAAGTCTATTAAAAATATTGAAGAAATGTAGGGTTTTGTAACTTAGTGATGTTGGTTTCAGCAATGTTTTAAAAAAAGAATCCCAGTGTATAATAGGCATAAACAGACTTATGGAATGTTTCGATATTTGCTGGACAAACTAGTTACGAAATTCCTGAATCGAGAAAAATTATTATATTTATCTATATAAAGAAGTTATAGAATTATGGGATGCAGCCTGCCAGATGTATCGATTTAATGCAGGAAAGGGATCTACTGAAATATGGAACTGATGATGAGGAAATTGCTCTTCCACCAACTGTTTGCAATCCCGATGTCCGATGCAACCCTAGGTATAATTTTTCTAGAATGCTACAAGCATAATTTTTTCGGTACTTGCCCAGCCATAATATTTTTTATAGTAATTAAACAGAACAGGGGATCATGAAATTGTCATTGTTATTAGAAACATGTTAGTGTCGTCATAGAACAGCGAGCTTTTTGGTGGTGATTTGGTCAATTGCCTAACTTCATCGTAGGGAATGCATTTGAGTGTTCCACTGTTCTTACACCATCGCTCGTTGATATTTGCATGATCCTTGTCTCTTAAAATGATGCTCAGAGCAAGGGAGAAAATATATCAGTTATAATATGTACTTCAGTATATTTCGCTGCACATTGAAGTCAGTACCGCAGACACAGGAATTATTGAAAAAATCGCGATTGCCATTTGGACTTACTTTGCAGCCATTTAGAGATATGAAGGTTTGTTTTCGTTTCTGAGTTATCGTTGAATTATTAGCGGTTGTACACGTTACTGAAAAGAGCTCATAGCAAGAAATCTGTTATAAATTCTAAATAGACTGAAGGAGTGTTAGGATTTCAATATAGCGATGTACTGAAATGGTCTCTACAGCGTTAAAAATACTGCTGATGGAAAAAGTAACATTTCTATAGTAAAAATTAATGATATATATTTGAGCAGCAGTGCTTTTGTAACCTTTCAGCCGAAGTAGTACTGTAAAATCCCGCTAATTTGTCAGTTTTGCAGAATTTAAACATCATCCAAACGTCATCAATTGTGCGGTGTCGGTATTGTCGCACTTATATTAATCCTTATGTTTATTTGCCAGATTCTCGCCACTGGAAGTGTAATATTTGCTATCGCGTTAATGACTGTGAGTTTATTTAGACCTTTAAACATTCCCAGAACAGTTTATTATAAAGTTTGGGATTTCAGTGCCAGATGATTTTAATTGGGATCCCGCTACCAAGTCATTTGGAGAACCAACTCATCGTCCAGAAATTAGAAATGCAACTGTTGAATTTATTGCTCCCTCTGAATATATGGTATTGAGTTTAATTCCAGTACACTTCCAACTCTTCCAAGAATTTCCGCAGCATATTTTTGAATCCGCAAGTATTTAAACTTCCATTAACTTTCAAGGCTCCAAATAATTTTTGGTTTTATTGCAGCTTCGCCCACCACAGCCAGCGGTTTATGTGTTTGTAATGGACATCAGTAGGAACGCAGTTGAGACAGGTTGAACTTGCTACCTTTTTTTTTAATCAAAAATTATAAAGTTTTGCTCTTTTTTTCAGTTCCATATTATAAGATTTGACGAAGTGATGCAAGTTAATATTGTAATCATATTGAAAAGAAACGTTGATACACTCACTTTCCAGCGTTCGTATTAACAGATTCGGCTTTCCACTTATATTATTTAGGTTATTTATATACTTTCACTGAACAGCTTTTGATCGCTTTGGAACAATTACCTGGTGATGACCGCACTATGCTTGGTTTTATTGGCGTGGATTCAGCCGTTCACTTCTTCCAGTTCCGAGGAAAGTCACGTCCTCAACAACTTGTTGTTGAAGAATACAATGGTAAATGAAATTTTTGAAAAAGCATTACAAGTTATTGAGCATTTTTCAGTTTTATGTTTCTGAGTTACATTAGTTTGATTCTTTAGCATGCATTTCCCCGGTATTATAATTAATATATACATAATTGTGTAGCTTTGGTAGTATAATGACGTGAATAATTACGAATGGTAGCACTTTGGGATCTAGTTTGTAGAAGACTCATTTCACCTGGTTTGAACTTCCACGGGAAAAAGTCCTGTTCATCAGCTTCAACTGTATGGCATGCTATATTCTTTTGATCAGACTGCTGCCTTTTTTTTAGATATTTTCCTTCCAGTCAGTGGCGGACTATTGGTAAATCTTCGTAAGAACGTCGATGTGAGTTTTCGTTGAGTTTTTAGCTTCTAATATTAAATTTTTATCACTTAAGTAGCTTTGCTCAAGCTCATTGTTTTTGCAGGTGATACGTTTGTTTGTGCAAAATTTGCCAGCACTTTATGAATCAAATTCTTCAACTTCATGCTGCTTGGGTGCTGCGTTAACTGCAGCACATGAACTCATTGTCAGTTTTTGTGCACTTCTTAAATTTTCTTAGACTTTGAACCTTTAGCCTACTGTTTGCAGTTTATTTTTTAAATAAACACTTTTGAATTCAGCATACCTTATTATTTATTTTCTTGTTCAGGCTGATCTTGGTGGACGAATCACCGTTTTGTTGTCAATGATTCCTGATTTGGGGCCGGGAGCACTCAAAAGTCGGGAGGACCCAAATCAGCGAGCAGCGTCTGTTAGTTTTTAATTTTTGGATGCATAAATTTTTTGTTTTTCGAACTATGTTTCTTTCACATAATGCCTCATAATAGGATCAATTGTAGGAAGTTCCAAATTTGTGTCCAGCTCATGATTACTATAAGCGTCTGGCGCTGGATTGTACTGGGCATCAAATTGCTGTTGATTTATTTTTACTCAATAATCAGTATTCTGATTTGTCAACTTTAGGCAAGTTTTTTTCCATTTAAAAAGGATGCAAATTTTTCAGGACATATTTTTAGTAGTGTTCACTTTCGATGGAGAGTATGGAGTTTAAAATGTTAAATGTACCAAATTTCCATACATTTTGGAACATAGAAAGGAGGATTTTTATAATTTTATCACTGATTTGGAAGGGACTTAGTATTTACTTATATTTCTAAAATACGGTTTCACTTCAATTCTTTTGAGCAATTCATTCGATGTATTTTCAGCTGACATGTCAAAGTTTAGTACGGGGTGTATCTTTCATTTCCCAAATTACCATATAAACCGTGATCAGGTACAAGTCAGGAGATTCCAGAAGCAATTAAATCGATATTTGGTCCGTAAAATTGGATTCGAAGCAGTTTTAAGGATTCGATGTACGAAGGGTATGTTTTCCGAGCAATCGTTCCTTAGTTTTTTCTGATTTTTTTCTCAGGAATTCAAACATTTACAGGCTTGTCTTTACATACGTTCTACGGAAATTTCTTTGTCCGCTCGACGGATCTTTTAGCAATGGCTAATGTGAATCCAGATTCTGCTATTGCTGTACAGGTACAAATGGAAGAAAATCTTATTGGTATTAATACTGCATGCTTTCAAGCTGCTGTTTTATACACATCAAGCAGAGGTGACAAATTTTTTTCTAACATTTAGGTATTAATTTGTTTATATTCTTAAGATTACCCCATATCCACGTTGGATTATTTGTTTAGCACATTCTTTGTTAGTAACTCATGTTCACTTCGTGCAGGATTCGAGTATTCTTAATTTTTATTTCTGCGACGGGTGAAGTTTTTAGAGTTTAAAAGGTCTTTTTTTCTTTTCATTATTTTGTTTTCATTATTATGCTGCGAATATATTTAGGCGATAGACGAATACGAATTCATACACTTTGTTTACCGGTGACAAAAGATTTGTCTACCATTTTTGCTCAGTTTGATGTGAAATGTGCGATATCGCTTCTTTCGAAAATGGGTAATGATCTTTACTTTCAGATATTAATGTATGATTGTAAATTAAGTTCTGAGGAATATAAAATTATAAATTTAACTCGATTTATCTGCACAATTAGCAGTTTTCATCTGAATTCTGTCTTATAGAATTTTTTTTTTTTTGTATAGGAGTCACTTTTAAGGTAACATTCAAGTCAACATAAGGAAATTAAAATCACTGAGGGCAGCAAAATTGTCTTAAATAAGAAATGTAAAAACATTCTTGTAAGAAACTGGAAATTGGCAAAGAGAAATAACGTTATGTAATCATGTACATTTTTTCTAAAATGTTTAGCGGTCGAACGCACGATTATGGGTGCAAGTTTAACAGATTCTCGTGAAGCAATGGTAAATACTGTTGTTGATGTATTTGGTGCGTACAACTCTGCTGTTTCCCGTGTGAGCCATACCAGCTCGATTTTATCACCTATTACTTCGATACGTTTGTTGCCATTCTATGTGTTGGGGATGCTTAAACATGTTAGTTGTCAAAAATAATCGTTACATGTTACTTTTCTTGTGAAAGTGATTGAAACTTAATACTCTGTTTATTGATATTTTTATTTCCATCAAGATTTTTGTATAAGCGTCTTTTATTCATACTGCACCTGAAGATATGTTCCATCTAAGAACAATTGGTCACAATAATCGCGACTTGCTGATTGTTTTTAGTTGTGCTACCATTATCGATCCATTTTATATTACCGTACATTTCAACTTATGACTTCAAAAATTCGTTCATTTAATCTTTAAAAATGTTTCAAGTTATTCTTAAATTAATATCATATGAAATGCACCTATTTCATTTTTTACGATCATTTTTTTTTTTTTTTACAATAATCGATTTTTTTAGCGTGCTTTCATCGCGGGGCAGTCTGTCAAACTAGATAATCGTGTCGCTGCGCTTCTCCTTTTTCGCAGTGCACCTTTAGAAGTGATCGATTTAGAACTGTATCCTGCTTTATACGAGCTCAATCATTTTCTTCAGGTCGTTTTATTAAAATTATATGGTTTTTATGAGTTTTATTCACGTGAGGCTATGATGCCAATATTTTTCCCAAGTTTGTAGCAGGAAATTGATTTGTTGTGAACTTTTGGTGGACGTTGGACGCTTCAGAATTACATCTTACGGATTTCCTTTTTTTTTTCAATTTGAAAACAAAGGTACTGTCATAAAAGGACTGGCCTCTTGAGTTAGAAATATGTTAAAGAAGCAAAGCATAAATCATTAATTTTTAATGCGGGTTTTTGTTATGATTTTTTGTAGTTTTTTGTAATCGAATTAATAGCTTGGCTTTTTTTTGTAATGTGTAACGAGTTATTTCTTTCTTGTCTTGATTTTCTATTATTCTTTGTAGAATGAAATTGATCCACCAAGGTTACATCTATCTTTCGAACATATAAGTCGAGATGGTGTATATTTATTGGATACAGGCTCATATGTTTATATATATATTTCATCAAATGTTGAGCCCAGTATTATAAAATATTTATTTGGTGTGAACGCGTTCGAAAAAATTGATGGTGAAGTAAGTTTATCTAAAGAAAACTTATTTTTATCCAGAAAATGCTAGCATTCTTCCCGTTTTGTGACTTTTTTTTTTTTTTAAATAAGAACTGCCTGCAAAAAATTGTGTTGTTGGCAAAGCGTTAATTTTAAGTTAAAGCAGTTTTATACTTGGCTATTTGGTAGTTTACTGATAACTTTTTTGTTACAGAGCCCATTTGAAGCTCTTGACAATTCATTCAGTAGCAGGGTGCACAACTTCCTTCGTAAATTATCTGTTCAACGAACGATGTTTGCCCCAGTGATATTAATACGGTAATGTTTTAGCTCTCCTTTCTCTTTTTCTTTAGCGTTTTTTTTTTTTCCTTGTTCTCATTGCTTTCTCTAGAAAAAAAAAAAAATCTTTGATTTTTATTTACGAGCTTTTCGTGGTGCCGACATACTTAGTTTTTCTGAACTTTAGGAATTAAAGTGACTGTATTTATCGAAGTTAAGATTGCTACTGATTTAGATTTGGTAAGAGAAAAAAATCCTAAATTTACTCATATTTGACCTGAAAGTTAAGAGTTAAATATGGAAGGAGGAGATCTGGTCTTGTGTTATTTTTAATATCGGTTTCACTTCAGAAAATTGTATTTGATATTTGGAGCATTTTCAGAGAGGATAGCCCTGTACGCCATTTGTTTTCGGGGCGTCTTATTGATGATCGAACTGAATCATCGTACAGCTATATCGAATTCTTAAGTCATGTTCGGCAAGAAATGCGGAAGTAGTGAAAATTTAGTTCCGTATGCTTTTGGTTTCCATTGTGTTAACATCATATTTGATAGTTCGTTATCAGTTACTTTTGAAATGTGGAATCATCCGCAGACTTTTAGGTTCAAACATTGTTCACATTTTTTTCGCCAAAAAGCTTTAGATAGGAATTAAAAGTAGGAAGGAGTTTCCGCATAAAATTACATATTTATTTGCTTTCACAGATAAAGCAAATGAATTAGATCTATCTGCTCACAAACTGTTTCATTTGCTTGTGATTTTGTTTGACCATCGGGTGTTTTAAAGTCACCTGGCCCCTCTTTAATAAACAATTGAGTGATGAGATATCTTTGTTTTTATCACTAAATTTCACACATAGTCCATATCTTGATTGTTCTGACACTCGATATATGTCAGATTCTATGGATTTTTAGACAATTTCCTTGAATTTCGATGTCTTTTGTTTGTTACTGGTTATTATTTAGTCCTTTTATTTTTTAGAGGGTTTTGGCTACTACGACATTTTGTTGTTGACATCGGTCTCTTGTTTTCTTATTTCTTATGTTTGCTTTTTCAATTTCACTTCTATACTTTTTTTGAAGGGATTATCAATTAATTAATAAGAGGGAACTGATCGGGGCATTGAAGCACAGTTCTTGTGGTAAAACTTTTTTAGAAAAAAAAAGCGCGAAACAGTTGTTTGAAAAATTTATGGGATCTTTTTCGTAGTGGGATGAAGTCGCGCAGTTTTCTATTTATATAAGCAGCAGACTGGATAGTTTTGCATTTATTGTGATAAAACAAGTGAAAATAACTGAGATATATTTGTTATGCTATTTTTTGTACAATAAGGGAAATATTTTACCCAGGAAATGATGGAGTCGATCAACGTAATATTTTTTGGACTGGATTTGTGTGTTGGACGTTGTTTATTTTGTTGAAATAATAATCTGGCCTTATAGAAACATTGTTTCAAATTTATTTCAAGCATAAATGCTCTGAGGATTGCAATTCTTAAAAAACCTGGGCTTCAATCATTGTTTCGGTTACTGCTTCATTGCAGCGGTCTTTCTCTCGTTATTGGAATCATTGCAAAGAGTTTGGGCAAAAGCTGGACATAATTTCTGGACTAGTTGCAATATTATGAATAATCCTATGCTCATTATAAGTGGAATCTGTCAATTCTTCTATAAATATAAGGGTTTTGTAGAGCGTGAATGCCGACTGGAAATTCAAGATTAGTAATGCATTCAACCTCCAGATAAAGATTTCTGTACTTGTGAGTTTTGCTTATACGGATCTGCAGTATTTTCTTTGAGTCGTTAGTGTTTGTATTGGATGTCATTCTCATTTCTCGCGAACTGTTCAGGAAGTAGTGAGAAGTGATGACAGTTGTCCTGTTCGTATTTTGTCTCTTGTCAGTGGTTCCTTCTCTTATTCTGCTTACGTTGTAGTAAATTACGCTAGTTTAATGTCTTGAGTTTAGTTCTAACTCATGACTTATGACTTATTCTAATGACTGCTTTAATTAGTCATTAAAATGATTAAAGACGTTTTCCAAAACGCAGTGTCAGCACAACCGGCCAGTCATTGAGAGGTTTCTTTTTCGTCTTCTCTACTTAATGGAGTGGTTTGCAACTTCTGATTTTGGCAGATAGCATTCACCAGCAACTTGATTATGATAATCACAGAATGTGTGGAAGCATCATCTCGATTATTTAGAATGATGGAGTTGTAAACAGCGATATCAGTTATGAAGATATGGTGATTTGTTTTGTTTCACAGTCAAAATAACGCTTTGATTTTATGGATGAAGTTTTTAATAAATTCTGAGGTGATTTACTAGAACGTGTTCGGTCCCTTATTGCACAACAGTAATGCAAATTAAGTAGGAAATTCAATATCATAAATACTTTGCGCTTAAATTTATCGGTCTAATGTTGATTAATGACCCGTATTCGGTCACCTTTCATTACCCTACCATCTCGATCATTCCAAATGATTATTATCTACATAGTGATCAATTATTAACTTTAACAACACCTTAGAAGTCTCTTCGGACGAATGATGAATGATATCCTTTAAGTCAGATCATAATCCCTTCTTTGTCTATTGAATTCAAAATTTCGTCAACAGTGTTTTCAGGAATAGACCGTATTACTTACTGTTTCATTGTAAATTAACAAAAGCTTTTTATCAATTCAATTTCCTTAAAGACTTTCCAAAATTTTGTCATAATATATTGTATATAACACCATTTCACTGTGTGAAAGACTTCGCAGCAAAAAATTTTCAGTCCTGATAAGTTCTAGGTTATGCAACACTGTCGTCTAGAATGAAAAAGTGTACTTACAGTTTAGTATCGTTTTGTACACTGTTACATATTTACATATTATTTTATGAATGGCATCTTGAAATAATTTTTAAACTGATTTTTTCCTCATTCTTCTCAGTTAGAATTTAAACTTGAGTTCCCTCTGAGTTCCTTTAAACCCTTTAAAATTTGAGTTCCTTTAAACTTGAGTTCCCTCAGGAGTCTCTGTATTGCTATATGAACCATTATGAAATGCGGTTGTCAAGAAAACAGTTATCAGCATGTTATTCCGAGCCATCAGTTGCTTTGTTATCATCTCCTGTAATGATCAAAGCTGCTTTTAAATGGGAATTTACGCCCTTGCTGCTATGGCAAAACCAAATTCACTAATTTCATTTCAATTCAAGCATTTTTTCTCAAATTATAAAATTGGTTCAGAAGAAACAAGTCAAATGTTTAGTGACGAATTATTTGATTTGTGAGCATTTAATTGGTGCATTTCAGCTTTCTCAATTAAATTTTAGATCCGAAAATATATAAATGTAGGTAAATATAGGTTTTAACTGTGGAGAAGTGAACTGTTTACTGCTTTCAGCAAGAATGTTTGCAAGATGATGTCAGCTAATTAGCAATTAATTATTAGTCGTATATTGAATTAACCACTTTCCAGTGAGAACTAATTTTTGTGAAAAGGACTAAAGTGGTCTAATATTTTACTATTTGAACTCTCAGTGGTGTTAAAAAGCAATACTAATCGTACGCAAGGTTCTCTTCATCATTGTTGTTTTTCCATTTTTTTTCAGTATAGTTTCCCTATTTCCTGGTTAATCCATCTTAAGAAGCAAATATGTGAAAAGATCAGATCCGTTAATCAAATAGTGTAGTGCCGCAAGTTCAAAAAACGGTCTGGACCGAAACCAGACTGATTGATGGCATAGAGCTGTCTTTTGTGAAAAGAGAACGATTTATGAGGGCGGAATCCAGTGCGTTTATGAAATTTGTTGAAGATTTATGATGACAGCTCTGAATGGTGTTCCATCTTTTTTTTCGTCCCTGTTTCTTCCTGCTTTATTGCTTTTGAAATGAAAACAACAGAAAAATAGCTAGATTAAAATTAACGCTTCAAGGTAGTCAAAACTAATATTTAATATTTTAACTTTCGATTTAGATTTCTGGGTGCAGGATTTTTTCAAAGTTATGCTGATTTCTAAATGGTATATTGTATGTGACGTCAAAGAGTTAATTTTATTCTTTGAATAGCTCATAAGGATGGAAGGCTTGGATAGTTTATGATACAAAATAACAAAGCACCAAGTGAAAAATACACAACGAGTTGTTTACGGTTTGTATTCACTGATTCGAATTGCTCACCATTCTATGAATTAGCGATGGCGATGGAATCCATGTCCACCTGTACGATTTCCTTGTTCATAAAATCAAAGGAAGTTATAGCTCTTGTCCATATCCTAAATCACATCCATGAATACCATATTGAGTAAACTTTGACAAATTTCCAGAAGTAGCTGTTTCACTCTGTCTGCACGCTATACTCGATTCAATTGCTAGTTTGCTCCCTGACACCACGCTGTTTCACTAGATGATAAATGAGTTGTATATCATCTTGCGCGCAGGCCTATCTGTCTATGTTCAATCCGTATGTGTGTGTGTTTCCCTGTCCCTCTATCAGCCTGTCTTCTATATCTCAGTTTAAAACTTGACATTTGTTACAATGATAAATTCTGATGAAAGTAAGATTTATTGCTAGGCACTGCTTCGTGTACGAAGTGTTGTTTATCATTTTGATCAAACTCATTCCTTTCATACTCTCGACTTTTCCCATTTGTCAAGATAGACCCCAAAACTCTCAGTCATAATTCAGTGGAGTTTATCTTTATTTAATAAAACACTTCATTATTTTTATTAAGAGTCAGACATTCTGAAATTGGAGTGCATAACACACAAGGAATAGAATGTTTTGCTGGTCGAAGGGTGTCTGTCTTCTGTCATGTTGGGTGAGTTTTACTAAAACTATTCTTAGTGATTTTCTGAAAATTATGAGGCCTGAATTTGGACACTTTATACATACATGAAGGGAATACGCCACTTTCACGAAGTTTGGAAGAAGCATTTTTGGCATAATAATTTATTTCCTGTTTTACTCGCGAATGCTGGAGCGACAGCATACCCACATAGCCATTAAATTAAAAGGACAGTAGAACACACTAAAGATATTGCAGAAAACTAAAAGCAATAAAATTTGCCAATTAAATCAACACCACGGTAACTTCAATGCCCTTTTATCCGCAGGTATGATTTGTCCAGAAGGGCCAGTTTTAGTTATTTATTCATTAGCTTTCCCTTATAAAGCCAGTTTATTTCAATGAAGAAATGGCAGTGAAACATCCAAACATCAAAAAGGTATCAGCAGTATAATTGGTGGAAGCATCTTCGATTTAACTTGGCAAATATTAGAAGAGCTAAAGGATTTATTTTGCTTTATCCACTTAAATTATAAAAGTAAAATAAATGCAGCAAACTTGGAACTAAATTTGCGTCGTCTATTGCTACCAAATAATTTAACATCAAGGAGTCCTTTTCACACATTGTCATCCAATTTACGAATATGAAATGATTTTCGAATAAGATTGTTCACTTGCTTCATAGTTCATTGGATGCAGGTCATTTTAAAAACATTTTTTAATAATCTAAGTCTACCGCTTGTACCCAACCTTACAATTTCTTTTTATCAAACCTTGATATCAATAAGTTATGATAACTCTAAAACATCCTGTTCGAATGAATTTGTTGGATTTTGGGGTTTTTTTTTTTTTTTTTTTTCAAGGAAGTTTGATTTTCTTAGTCAAACTTGGATCTTTTGCATTAATAATTGCCTGTTTTTCGCTTTTAAGACTCCTTGATTTTTCTTTTTTTTTTAGCTTGTGACCAGACAGAGAGTTTCCACAAACGCTTCGTGTAAATATAATTAGTGAATGACCTTCCAAAACTGTATTTTAAGCACTTGAGCTTTACCACAATTTCGGAAAGCATGTCAGCAAGTTAACTGGCGATGTTCAGCTTAATTTTTCATGTCTATAGAACTTTCGTAAAATCATTTATAACACAACTAGTAGAAATCGGGGAAATGTGAGTGGATAAGAAAACAGGCCAGATTTTTATAACATAATTTAGAGAAGAGCTTTTAGATTAAGATGCACATTCTGAAAGATTATTTTAGAAAATATGAGCATCAATTTCCGATGTTTCATATTAAATTGATTTGTTTGCTGTTGAAAAAATGATTAATCGAGAAGTCACCACTTCACAGGAAACTTTTTAATTCTTTTCTCCAATGCCACCTGGTTCTAGGTAGAAAAAGTAAAGTGATAATTATAATGAATTTATGAATTCGAATATTTTTAGCACCATGAAAATGATGGAAAATTGAAAAGCTTATTGAAAGAACTCAAAATGCAACAACTAATCTTGTATTTTGCCAGTTTATTGAAGATTATTATCATTGATCTCACGTAATTCATTTAATACTTACCAAGCTTATTACCCCTTCACAAGTTCCATTTGGTACTCACATTTTTCTTGCACAGCCAAAATGTAATTCTAGTTGCTGCTTGCGTTTTTGTCTGAAGCTTCTAATGATATTATGAAAGGGAGTTTCACTCCTATTTCTATCATTCTGTTAATAATATTTAATAAATAAATGTGATTGGAATGACTATTTGGTTGCAAATAGTAGAAATTGGCTATTTGAAATTAGGAGATCTAAACAAGAAAAGTGAACATTGAAATTGTTTGTGGATTGGTGCTATCTGAGTAATAGTATTCCATCAAAAACTGTAGAAGATGGAAAGTTTAAAAAAACCATGCTTGCTTGACTCCTCGCTAGTAGCAGATGTCTTTGAACACGGAAGGTTCGAGAATCCTATACATTTTTCAATTTGTGAGGGAACACGAAGCACAATTTTTTGCTAAGAAATTTGATGTTGCAGTTCAAGGAAGTGGTTGGGATGAAACTGGTATCGAGATGAAACGGAATTTTTTTAGCGTTTCCGAATTCATCCAAAGAATTTGTTGCTTAAGTTGCTCAGTTGCTGCTTTTGCTCTTAGATGAACTAGTTCGGACAAGAATTCGAGCAATTCAATAATTTGAAGTGAAAACAACAAGAAAAGGAACTTTTAGTCTCATAATCAAAAGCCAAATAAGCAGTCATCGAACTCTTGTTTCTCTTTCATGATTCCTCACAGGTCCAAGGCTTGTATACTGAGACCCTTTTCATATGGGCCTTTCCACTGGGAATGAATTCGCTGCAAACTAGGAAAATTGTTGGAATAGTGATGACTGAAAATTTCAAATATTTTCATTTGCTGATAATTCGGTGCTTGTTATGATTGATATCAAGATACTCAACTCATTAAATCGTCAGATAAAAGAAACTGCCGTCGGCGGATTTATGTCTGCCCTGAATGCATTTCGTAAACTCAGATCAGAATGCTGAAAGCCGAAGACCCAACTTATGTGGCGAAAAGAAGTTCATTATTTCGAGCTTACTTTTCAGAGAATGAAGTTCTTTTAATAACGAATTATTTTTCGCTGTATCTATCTATACCAGTTATTTTCGTTGCTGTATTATTACTCTTGTATTAGAAAGATATCAAATGACAGTGGTATGATATCCACTAATATTCATTTTTTCATTTAGCGTTTTCTATTCTCGATACATAATATGTCCCTTTTCTTATTTGAATTATTTCAGTATTTATAATGAGTTATTCAAAGTTCCATTAATTCCATAGATGATGCTTTCTATGCTATTATTCGTAACTTTTTTGTACATTTCGTGAAATTTTTGGCGATTTAAATTTCAAGTGGAAATTTCGAATTCAGACACTTATAAGAGGTTGCGAACAGCTGCCAGAATGTAACATATGATTGAAGTTACATCCTCTCCAAGAGTTCTGATGGATTTAACCGCAATGACCGTTCCACCATAAAACGTATAAAAGTGTTTCCATTAATGTCGACATCAGATACTTGGCAGAACTCATTCAAACAGTTAATCTGGGGAATAACAAGCATCAAAAGTAGCAGACACGGGAAGAATAAAAGAGACAGAGCAAGTATTGTAAATACAAAGTCAAAGGCAATTCATCAATACTCACAGCTGACGGAAATGAATAGATTGTTAGATGTATGACATCGGGAAATTCCTTCGATATAATTTTCTATTCTAATTCATCTTCCTCCAACAATTTGGTAGATGGAATGTTTCAAGTATTTAGAGAAAAGCGTCTCTCGGATACTTCTGATAAATGATTATGTAAAGCTGCAAAAAGGCAACTCAACAATTAATCATATTCACTTCTACTGGTTCTTTGGTGGCAATTCAGTGATTTAATGCACGTTAATCAAGCCATTTGCAAGGGAGGAATTTGATGATCAAGTTATATAATTATATGCTCTCTATATGCGAAAATCACGTATTATTGTAATGAAATATTTACATGTAGAGGTGAAGGGAACTTTTTTATTGCCATTTGAAGTCAATCGAGAACGAAGAATTTCAATTGTCTTAAAAAATTTCTTAAATTAAATGGCTTACCATATTTCGATATTGTCGTCTTGTACTTACTTCATCATTTCCATGTAAGGTCTAACTTGCTGTTAATAAAAAATTTTAATCTGTCATGTGTTGCGAATAGAGGAAGTAACAACCTATTTGACATAGCAAACAATGTGCTTTTTTTTCAAAGGAAATGCGCAGTTGGACATGTTTCTAGGAAATGTCAGAAATCGACTAATTAAGAATCTGATAAATGATAACTTTTGGTTCTTTTTTTTTAAATCCAACAGCGAATCGCACGTTTTTTTTAGATTTTTAGCTTTATTTTACTTCTTTACTATTTTTTAGCAAATATGATCAAATTAATTCAGAATATGTTCATTCCAAGATTATACATTTGGGAATTCGTGTATCTATTCCATACCCATTAACGAACATTGATATGAACAAAATGTTGATTTGCACAGCAGATAGTGTCATCGAAAGCTTTCAAGTTTTTCATTTGAAAACTATTCCGCGGTTGTTTTGTTTCACCATTCATTTTGAAATATTGTTCCGACCTATATGAATGATGTAGAGAAAGAATAGTCGTGATGGCGACTGATAACAGCAACATCGGGGAGAGGAATCCATAAACAGAGAAGATGCTATGGTTAAATTTCATTCATTTTTCAGAATCAGAAAAGAGAAGGAAGAAAATGTGCATCATTCGGTATTTTCTTCCTCAAAAATAACCAATCTCTTCTTCATCTTAGACTTTTTTTAAAAAAAAGCATAAAGTGCACACTTGAACATCGTTATCTTCTTCAACCATTTTTCATCAAATTTATCACTATAAATTCATGAGTAGATGCAACAGGAAAATAATGACTTTTACATCTATATTGCTATTTTCATTGCTCCTATTTTTCAAAAAATTTTGTTCAGTTCTTGATTAAGCAATTATTCATTAGTTTGCACTTCAATTTTGCGTATCACAACGATTTAAGTCTCATTCCTTTCCATCCGTTTCACTTGAAATTTCAAAATCATATTAATTCTTAGTAAAATAATCTAATCGAATTGAAGGCAAACAAATTTATTGTGTTGAGCATGTTTTAAATAACTGATATCACACCTCAATATAAAGTGGAATCGAAAAACAAAGATTTCATATGTAAATCTTTTACACCTACTTTATCATTTAAAAGTCTAAAGCAAGATGAGACAACCAAGAAGAAGTTTGGAGTAAGCAAATGAAACCGCACAGTAAGTTTTCTTTCGAAAAGTTCACAACCTGATTTGTGAGAGAAAACGTAAACGATTATTGAAAATATTCCGAATAATGACGGCATAGTTAAAAAGAAAGGTCGTACCAAAAAAAAAAAAAAAAAGGTAAAAAGTTCGTCAAGTAAAACATTGCCATAAATTTAAGAACTTCAGAAAAAATTGATAAAGAATGAAAGCGCATTCAAAATATACGCAACAGCAATAGCAACAGTAATAGATATGGCATTTCAGTGAAATATAATATATGGCTATTTGGCAGTTTTGAAATAGATGAATTGATTGATTCAGACTGATAGCGTTTTTCATTTATCATTTTCTCTTTATGCAGCAAAAGATAGGTGAAATATAACAAAATTGAAGAGAGCGAACTGTTTCTTGTTACAGAGTTAATATATTGGTTTCGGAGAACAAGAAAGCTGCTTCATAGAACAATGTATGCAAACAACATCAATCACTAGGCTAGATGATTATTCTTACAGCTCAGTTGATGACCAATTTATTCATTCATAATGGTTCGTTTTAAATTTTCTTCACGGGAAAAGAAGTAACTGTTGCAGTAACTCATAATCCAGAACAACCATCGTTTTATTTATCCTGGATGAGGGAAGTAAGCGTTTCGAGGCCTGAGACACTATTTGTTTAAAGTACTTGCCGAATTAGAAACCAACCTCGTGAAATCTCGATTCCTTAAACACAGCAGATAGCAAAAGTCACAAGTTAACTAGGAAAACATTGATCGCATGTTGCATGTGATATGTTTAATTAAAAAAACTTTCTGGTCGTTAACAGCAAACTTTGTTTTTTATACTCACTCCCAACGAATCTGTAACTTTGCAAACCTTTTCCTGGTTTGTTAATGACAAAACATGTGTTTTTGTTTCTATTTTGGTGCATCTTCAGTGTCACTGGAAAAAAAAAAAAAAAAAAAAAAAACTTTGATTTGTGAGCGCTTTATTCCCGCCCTGAAAAATAGCTCGAAACTTATTGGATATTGGATAAAGCGACTCAATAACGGTTTAACAAATGGTTTTGAGAATAAAGGAACTGTTAAAATAAATCTCCTTGACTGAAATCAGCTCATGAATTTCCCAGCGACAACTTGAAATGATTTTATTGATAATACAAAGTAATCAGCACTAATTATGTTAAAAATATTTCCAAAGTTTTAGTATTAACATTCTCTTGTCAATGGTTTCCATTATAAACGGCAATATATGTAGCAGCATCATAAACCAGTTAGACAGATCACGTAAATGTTAACAAATATTAGCTAATCGAAGCTATCATGATAATTGTTACTGTTATCAGAAATCAAAAGTCGGTCACGCTCCCGTCTTTTTATTCCATGTTCCTCGAACATTAAATTACTGTTGCTGATGATGTTCTGAAAAGATTCTAAAAGTATAATTTCTGTGAAAATTTGTGTAATTTTTTTTTTTTTTCTTGACAGATTTAATAGTATAGTTTAAAGATTCTGATTCTGTCAATTTTAGAAAAGCGAAGAATTTACTGCTTAAAATCGAAAGTTATTATTACGGTAAATTATAAAGTCAAAAATCTGTGTAAATTGAAAGTTTATCCAAGGATATAATGTATATTTCTTTCCCAAAGTTTTTTTTCTCCCTTCTCACTCGGTATTTTCTTTTTCAATCCAGTTTGGGAAGTTGGAAGTCCTAGAAGTTTATCCACTCCGTTTACAAAAGCGATTTTGCTGATAAAAACGGTAAGTGTTTTTCGTCTGTTTTTTGCAGTCCATTCTTAGAACTTTTAGTAAAAAAAAAACTAAATTTCATGAAAAGATCAAGGAAGGTTTGAAAGAAATAACTCATGAAACTTTAATACCCAAACAGAAGTGATTCAACACTGATCAACACAGTTTAAACAGAAAATGGGAAGGAGATGGGTCAGATTGGATGGAATGATTCAGAACTGGTGAGATCAGGATAGTTTAGTCCCTGAGTTTATACCGGACACTTCATCCTTGTGATTCGCTGTAACTCGGTGTCAGCAACCTTTCCATTACCTCTCCACTCAGGCAATTCCATGTTGATCAAATTTCCTTCTCAGCAGATATCAATCATCAGTTAGTCTGCCGTAAACTTTCACGTTAATAAATTTCTTAGAAGTAGTGGTAGAGTGAAGGTGACATCAGATGAAAGGGTAGAAGGGTAGGTGAGCAGAGTGCTGGCAGGGTGGTTCGAATTGTCTGTTTGTTGACAGGAGAGCGTGATGGATTACACGTGTCGGATCGAGGAGGAGCTCCGACAGTTCGACAAACTCTTTCAAGTATGCCGCAGTTCGGCACCCTTTAGCTGCTTGTCAATCATTACGCCATACAGTAATTGTCATTCACAGATAACTCGTATTTTTCCCGAACCTTTTTGCTGCCATTGTGAGGAAAAAAGTAAGCTTCCGTAGTGAGTCTAGGCATGTTGTGGCCTCCTTGTCCAGCTGACTTCTCGTCTTTCATTTGGGTTCACTTTCTAGACCGAGCGGTGCTGCATTCCGAGTTACTTTCCGCAACGTTTATTTGTTTTGAGATACTGACTGCATGCTGAGGCTTTCACAAGATTTTCGAACCATTCAGTCTGAAAATAGAAGAACAATGTCTCACAGCTTATTCTGATTGCTGTTCACCTCAGTCCAGTTATATGCAGAAGACTTTAACGATCAGTGAACATGATGCTTCTTCATGATATAAACATTTCACCGCGTATGAATAGTGTAAAGTGCTGTTGATTTAATTATTGGGAAGCAGGTGTAACCACTTCTATCCAACAATTTTTCATCAGCGGAATATTTAATACACTGAAATGCAGATAGTTTTTATAAATTTTTTTCTTCAAATTTTAAAATTTGGTTTAATACAAAATATGTAGCTCAATTTGTTCCAAAACAGTAATTTTTCGGTATTTGTTCTTAAGACAAACTTCTTTTCTTGTTTTTATGATTTTAATCAGTTCTCAAGGAAACAGCTTGCTCTAGAATACGCCAGATCTAAGCTAATTACCTAATTCAAATTTGCTTTGGCTTGAATCATTTACAGCATCTTCTCATCTGAAGAGAACAATTGGTATAGTAATAGATTTGAAGGGGATGAAACAATTGTTAAGAACGGGTGTGAGATTGTTGGAAATAAAAGCACGAGACACTGAAGATGACGGATATCATCATACGACTGATTTATTGGATGCTCGGTCATCTTGAAAATTTGCTCTTTCTTGACTAAATTCCACCCTATTTTCTTCTATACCTTTCACAGATTTCTCAAGAAATACCATGGTTACTGTTGCTTTTGTAGATGTTCAGTAAGAGATGAAGCTACACTAACGAACATGCGAACTACTTTATCGAACCGAGCAGTAAAACAAGTGTTGTACAATTTTAGTCACATTGCTGGATGGTCATCTCGATCAACTCCATTATTCAGAAAACAATAAGCACTTATTTTGAAAAATGCACATTATTTCAAGTTGATGATCAGTGCAAAATGGGTTCATTAATTTATGCACAAGTAATGCAACAAACATATTTTCGCTGTTGCATCCATTGTTCCTTGCATCATTACTAGGTAAAGATATAAATACTGAGAATTACGTCATATCCAAACATCTGTTTTTCGGTTCCTGTAATTACAGCTCGGAAATTTTCTAATTGAATAGATTAGTGATAATCCATGAGCGAGTCACTTATGCAAATTTATGCCTTTAAACTTCAGAGAACAGGTCCAGTAGCTCATCAGGTTTTGAAATCATCTCCCGAGACATAATAAAGGAGAATTCTTAATCTCTTCAACTTGTTGCAAAAAAAAGATCTGGAAACAAGTTTTGAATTTATTCGTTCTTTTTTAAATTTTATGTAACACACTAGGGAACTGGAAAATTGTGATGAGCAGTTAATGTTTGTGCCACCGACTTGGAAACCTCATAAATCATTAAATTGGAAATGATATATCAGCAGGCTACCTATTATAAATCAATCCTTTTTCCAATAATCCATTTCATCGTTATTGCTGCTTTAGCAGGAAAAAAAAGAGAAAGAAAAAAACTGATTGTGAACACGGAGATGGAACTTCTTTAAGTAACTGCCGTATCGAACAGCTGCTTAAAATATTGTCCAATTTATAAAGTTGCGTTGGATGGAACTCGTAGGTAGAAAAAACTTTGGCTTTGTTCAAAAAAAAAAAAGACAGAAATAAAATAATGGTTCTGACTCTTTGCTGAATCCACCTAGATTGCTCGGTAAAAAAAAAAGTGGTATTTGAAACTACTGCTATGAAACTGATTTAAAATTAATGGCTCATGGAGTTACCAGAAATCTGTAATGACTCTTTAAGTCGTATTTTAAGCGTGAAAAACTGTTGAAAAAAAAATATATACAGTGTATAATGTATTTGGAATCATGCAGCCCTCTGCGACAGGATGTGAGCTGTTCATGTGAATAGAGGACCGTTATTTTAACAAATGATTGGACATTTTGAAGTTAAGTAAATCAAACTGAAAAGAATGACTGCATTTTTTTCCGTTCAGATCGCTTGATTTGCTGAAACACTAATCTTTCGAACGAACTGTTTTCCCTCGTTTCGTTTTTAAACAGAATTAATGGCCACCAGTTGACAGTTTCCTTTCATTTTCTTATGAAAAAAATTCCCCAAAATTGATTACTGCTCAAGAATTATTCTCTTTGAAAAACGCAAAAAGACATTACAATATGAATGGATAGTGCTCGAGTTTCGACTAATTATTCATTTAAGAAAAAAAAAAAAAAAAAAAACTGGGAAAATTTCACTTTGGAAATAATTGTTTTCATACTGCTTCAAAACATTGATGCCTCTAACCATCCTTCAGAATAGAAATCGTATAAATGCAAAATTTTTAAAATAATTTTCTTATAAGCCCAGAGTCTAGATGAAAGAGTTCGTCAAGCAAGTGGCTTTCATTATCTCAGCAAACTAGAGCAAATGTTTCATTAATCGAATATTTTATCATCAGAGCGGTTTTATATACATGCGTCAAAAATATTTCTGAGTAAGCTTAAAATTTTCCAGTCAGATTCCAAACTTTGCTGCGGCATGTTGTTCTGAGAGACTGAAAGGATGATGAAAGATAACTCAAATATTATGTGTTCCATTTTCGTCTTCCTGTTTGACATAACAGTTTGTCTACTTTCTGAAGTTTTTGTTCTTGAGGTTTCAGCACATTTGCACAAAATTTAAGAAGTAACACCATATACTCCATATATAGCAGGATTTAAATTTATCATGCAAAGAGGAAATATTATCCAACAGAATCACATTTTATTGATGTTGGTATATCAATTTATTTGCTTTTTGAATTAAATAGATACCAAAACTTACAGGAATGCTAAAGAACCTACTGCCTGTGTGATTCAGTTTCTTCAATGGAATTTTCCATTGCATAATGAAATTGAAAACAACCTAAATTACTGCTACTGTTATCATTATCATTTTACTACTAATATTATTTACATATCATTTTAACTTACGTGCATGCTATTTATTTATTATTGCTGACAATTATTACTATCAGTTACTAATAGTTACTATTACTAATTACAGCCAGTTACTATTACTAATTATAACCTAACTATGAATAGCTTATTATTGAATATAATCAATTATTACTATTAATTACTATCATTAATAACAATTATTAGTTACCACTATCCTTTCTACTAGTTATTGTTATCGTTTACTAACAATTCCTATTATTACTGATTGTCAGTAATAATAAATAAACTGTTTAACAAAAGTCATAATGGCTTATAATGAGTACTAGCCACGTAAGTTATACTATCTGTCAAAAGATATGGTAGGAGGGGTGAGAAATGGTGATGTTAACATCATCCCCGTATTACTACCGTATGTCGAAGCAGTGGTGACGATGTGATTGACAGCTACTGCACTCCATTCGTTCCTTTCAACTTTCATTCTTTGATATTATTTGTGAAATTTCACAATAAACATGGAACTTGTCTTCTTCAACGTCAGAATGGCGAAATGTCAACTTTCTATGCACAGCGACTTACCATTTCCGACGGCATGTCAAACATATTTATGGTTAGCATCATTGAAAAGCGCTGAATTTAGATTGTCTTATCGAATTCTCTTTTTGAAAACAGTCGTTGACTGATATAGAGAAACACGGAATTCACAGGGTATAATTTGAAGTTCATTTGTAAGCTCCTTGCACAGATCTGATCTAAAGTTTCATATTCTGAAATGACAGAATGAGATGTTTTTTAGGTAAAATGCGAGTTGTGTTTGTTGTGAATTCAACAGTTGCAACTGATCGTGTCGAAGCCCATCAGTCAAAGAAGTGTCAAATTTGGAGGGAAACAAGGGACAAGTTATTGAAGGAATGGCAATTTGGTATTTGAGAGTGGAAGAAGTTACTGCACAGAAATGGAAACAAAGAAAAGCAGGAGGAAAGATGAATTTGTTGGTTTGCACCGATTGTTGATACATCAATCATTGTCGGGAGCATCGAACTCTTTCTCCTTCATCAGTATATGTGAAATGTGCTTGTTGCAGCGCAAACTGATCCATTTAACACCACCAATAGCCAGTCCCAGAAGTTTTGTTGAAGCTGTAAGCAGTGGTAGCGGCAAGTCTCCAGAAGAGAGAAATGGAAGTAGTAGATTGATAGGCATCTCCTCCAAATGAGATAAATGAGACAGTTTTGAGAGAATTCCGTGGAAGTGCTTCTGCTTCCACTCTTCCCTTTCTCTCTTTCAACTCAACGAACTGTTCTGAAGACACGAGGGACAGGGGAGCGAACAACAGGAATCACCTTCTAAAAGAAGAATGATTGATCAATGACTGCTTCAGCAGTACCATTTCTAAATCTACCATCAATCAATCACTTCCGCCTTTCCTCCAAAACGCTTCACTTGGATACCACCCCAGTTTCTCTTCTTTAACCTATTTACCGCCTTCTTTTATCATTTGCAAGTTATAGTACATGCATGCCATTTAGCTAATATGACTTTCAAATTTCTGGAACTGATCTGAAACGCACGGGCTTCCAAAAATATCCAAAATATCATCCACTCATCACATCACATATCACGTTCAGAAAGAGGTTACTTGATGTGTAGACTAAGCACTTGCTAGAAATGAGGAACCCAAGTGGACTGTAAAGACGAAGAATTCATTATTTAAAAGTGAAAAAGAAGATAGCAGTCAAATTGCTATTTGATATATTGACAATATCTTTCCCTTATACGACAGCAAATCTCCACTTTAATACTATAAATTTAGCTCTAGATGAACTTTTACTTTGAAATATAACCCAAATTTGGAAACACATTAGGAAAGTTAAAAGTGTTCTATATACATTTGTATAAAAATTGAAGCTGCTAAAAGCAAAAAATCATAAGTTGCAACTGAGGATGGGTATAGTGAAAGGTTGAAAGTCGGATATATATATATATATATATATATATGGTAGACTATACAAGTTGCAGTTATACATTGATATATCAGATCTTTTCATTTCCAGGAAGCTTATGTTCCACAGGCTTTCAAATATGACTATAAATCTAGGAATTTTTAGGATTCGTCAGAATTCCTTTTATTGCTGAGCGGAAAAGTGTTACTTTACAGCTTTTATCTTCAAGCAACACATAAGTTTTTTATTTTTATAAGAGCTGGATTGCACCGTATTAGCTCATATCCGTCCATTTGTACAACAGATAACTCGAAGAGAAATAGAAATGAGTAAAATTGTGGCAAAGCGAAATAGATTTCTGTGACCTAAACGCCTTTCTCATCAGTGTTGTCCTATCTATATTGATGTTAAAATCTAGCTCCTTACAGTGTTTGCAAGTCCTTTTTTTTCCTTCTTGGTTTGAGGAGTAGAGGAGCATTCTCATTCAGACCTTTTTAAGATCACGAATTAGGGACGGGGACGACCCATTTGTTTTTCAGGCGCAAAAGTTATTTCAGTTTAGAGTGTGACACAAGCTTGATTTGCATACAATTCGTTTGGTTAAGTGCTATGCAATTTACTTTCCATTGCACGTTATTTTTGTTTTGTAGCAATGGAATTTTTCGGTACTATCATACGATTTATTGTTCGCTAATTATTAATTATTGCCATATCATAAATAATTATTTTATAATTGTTATTCAAGTGCCTGAAATCACATATTCGTTGCATGCCCTTTCACATCAAAGTCATTGTGACTAAAAAGTTCAGTCGGATATGGAGTGGGACAACGACGACGTGTCAAGCGTCTTTTACGCAGAGCAGCAGCTTTTGGATTGCAGACAGCTGATCTTGGAGATTTTGCTCTCGCTCGATGACGTGTTTGACACTCTCTCTTCAAGGTACGGCCTCGTGTTGGCATATTAGTTTTCGCAGATTCATCCATAGCCTTCGACATTTTGGGACTGTCCTGAAAAAAATATTTCATTGCATGATTTTCCTGCTTGCATTTCAGGATTATTGAAAGTGTGGTGGATAATTTGGAGATAGAAAAAGAAAAAAGAAATATGTTTCATAAATTTGATATCATACAGGAAGGCTTTCCATGCGGATTTGTGCTTCGTTCTCTCCTGCTTGGTCCTTATTCTGTGCTTCGGCTGAATTCACTTTTTCTACTGACGCATGCTGCAAGTCCTTGTTTGGATTTTTCTCTTGGCCTTCATTAGACATAGGAATGGTAGCACACAGAGAATTGGCATTTTCTGTTAGCAAGAAATCTCCGCATGCTGGATTCGTAGACGGATCGCTCGAAGCGACCAAACCCTCGAACATGTCTCTGAGTGAAACACAGCCACCAGGGTAATACGGAATTTTGCAATGAATGCTTCGATTAATAATCATTAGATTTATATACCAAATTTCGTAATTTCATCAGATTTATGTATCACTTATCATTTTTTCCCTGAATGCCACTAATTTATTCTGTCACAAAAGCAAATTTTTATTGGAAGCCAGGAAGAACATTTCAAATTTACTTCTTCTGTTGCACCTCATGTTGAAGTCCTTTTTGTTTTTTAGAATGAATGCAAAAATAAGAAAAATCATGCATTCTGTCTTTGCACATGTTAGATAGAATCGAAGTTGAAATGATCAGAGCAAAATGAAGCAGCAATTTGAAGGAATGAGGAACTAAATCATATATCATTATTGTTCTATTCTTCTTGAGTCCTTTCACCTTCCGCTCGGTTCAGTTTAAATTTGGAGCCTGACAAATAAACTAAACATACTTTTTGCTTGAAATCGTTCTTTAAAATCCACCCTCGCTCAGTTCAGGAGAAACCATTTAGTTGAGAAGGCAATACGATCAGTGTCATCACCCTATATTTCTTCCGTAACATGATGACATCAGATGACAAGCGACCGATCTAACACCGTGTATTGAACTAGTACATACGTCAACAATTTAGCTTGGCAACAATCGAATTATTTCTGCCAATGCTTTTCTTATTAATCACAAATATAACTTTGACTAGCCCGATGTTACACCGCTCATAAATGATGCTTAACCACTTCAGTTTCCAGGGCACACAATCATCATTTTTAATCTAAAACGACATTCATTAATCACCGAACTGTAGATGGTGTTATAACGAACCCCACATCCATAGAGTGTCAATTTCTGCTCTTTCGAAGAACGTCAAACCACTTTTCCGGTTTCCTAAATTTGAAAAATTGCTGGCAGTATTTCGCCCAGCAAAGTATGGGATAACCCTTTGTGCTTCGCCGAACTGTCCCAATGCATCACTTCAGCCATCAATCGATCATCGTTACGGTACGAAAAGAAGATTAATGAGCCATTTTTTGTCTCATCCATCAACATTTATTAAATGTTGATTTTAATGGCCTCAGAAAACGTATTTCCCTCTCCCTTTCCTTTCCAACCACTCTTCATGGCTAGAATCAAATCTCTCTCAGCAGCCTTCCTTACCCCAATAAAATTCATCAATTTTTTTTTTTGCCCCCTTTTTACATTAAATTTATCCAAAAAATATTTCATATCAGGAAAATTTCATTCATCGAACAAAACAGCCAAGACCTGCAAAAATTTCCTAATAATCATTACTGGTCGTATTTTACAAAGGTTTGGAAGAATCTTGAAATTGTGTAGACCTTTAAGAAGGTATACTGTGTTCATGACTACGGTAAAATATAAGTGAAGTGAGATTTTAAAGCGATCGTACGGGCTGCTATTGCAGATTTTATTCTGTGCACAAATGAACCTTTTTATACATACAGAAACAATCCCTTCTTGTCTGCTTTAATAACTACCCAAAACGGTAAAAAGAAGCAAGGAAAAAGGAAAATAAAGAGATTTTCTAGTGCATTTTTTTTTTTTTTTTTAAATTAATAACAAATATGGTGGTGGAACACACTCGTTCAATTGGCGCTGCGAAAAAAAAAACAATGAAGCACGTAAAAATCACTAGGACCAACGCGAACTTCTGGAAGTTTGCCGTTGGCAACCAGTGGAACTTAATGTATGAAGAATAAGCAGAAATTGCTTCTGCGAAGGAATTAGGATACGAAGTTTACAAAGATATTTCTGTTAGTATTTAAGGATTGACTTTTTCTTTTAAATTTGAATATACTAAACTCTCATGTTCTACAGCGTAGAATAACTTCCATTTTAAAAAGTTGGGTAGAACTTCAGTGAACAGAGAATATGGACCGCCAAAACCATAAAGCGAAAAACAATGAAATATAACGATATATAAATGTGTAGATTAACCTAAATTTAAATACAATTAGTAAGAAAGCAAAATGAAGCCAAAAAAAACAGGAAACACCGTACAAAAATGAGTTAGTTAACACAGTTTGCTGAATAAATACCCGCAATAAATAACTGTTTGAGAAATGGGTACAGCTTATGGCTTTGATGATTGATAAGCGTGCTCATCAACCACATAAAAGCAGGTTCCTGGTGAAATGTTACGGGTGGCTAAAACTCTTGAAATTACATTTCTAGGATTTTCAAGATCTGTTTAAAATAGTACAATATCACAGTTAAAATCTAGCACTTTAAAGAATCGCTCTCATGGAAATCTCACCAAATTCAACTACACATGTTATGGAGCACGAAAGATGAAAGCTGAAGAGCTCGGTAAGCAGCATATGCTCCAGAAACTTGAACTAAGCGGAGAAGACACTGCGTCATATCGTGAATGATTACCTCATTTGCTGACACGGTAAACATAAGAAATCTGTTCATACAGAGAAGTCCTATGGATGTGGCATAGTAGCCATAAGACGTTGGGTATACATGGCTTGTAATGCAGCTGCTGAGGGGAAGCTTGCCATCGCTGGAAATGGAGGTATTCCAAGTGGATTTGGCACTGCAGGCATCAGACCATTCGGTTTCATATACGGATGATAACGAAGAGAGGCAGTCGATGCAGCATGATTAATAAGCGATGCTGTTGTGGTTGAACGTGGCGAGCTATTTGCTTTCAGATCATTCGTAGTACTTGAACTTGTTGTTGAAGGAGTATGAGCTACCTGAAAATTTCGAAAATTTGTACTGCTAGAAAAATTCATCAATATTTTTTTTCAAATCTTATTTTTATTGCAAATTATAAATGAACAGATACTGCAAATTCAAGAAAATATACCTTCATATGCGCAGCAAGTTCGTCCGCACTTGGGAACGATTTCCCACAAACACCATTTGGTGATTCGATCCAGTTGCAAATATGTTTCGTTGCTTGTCCAGAAGCTGCGGCCATCAAATTCTGATAAGCAATTTGAGCCGCTGAACTGAAAATTACAAAAAAAAAAAACTATTTTTCTAACCCATGAAAATAAGAGACTGAAACTTACAGTTTCTGAAACTTTGCAGAAGACTCACCCAGATTTTTTAACGAATTCAAGAAGCATGAGTAAAATTACTGTTACAGTATCAGTAGAGCTTAAGCCAAATATTACATGTCTTCCTTTAAGAAAACTTTGGACGAAAAAAAAAAAAAAATCAAATTTATTTTCCCCCTCCCGGAATTTTTTACTTAGAAAATGAACTCTTACACTTTTTTTTCCGAAAAATGATTACCTTGATGTTGGTGGCAATGTTCCGGACAGAAGTGGGCTATAAGCAGCAGCAAAAAAGGACGGTGGGAAAGTCATCATCAAATCGGCAGGTGTAGTACTTGCAGCAGCTGCGGCAGCTGCATTATGCATTGTACAACTTGTGCAACCTGGAGTTACACATGGCCTCGTCATCATAGTTGCTGGGCATCCTGTAAATCAAGAAAAACAAATCTTGAAATCATAGTTTTTTTTTTTTTTTGATAAATCGCTCAGAAGCTTACTAAAATACCAAGATTTGTCTTTTCACAATTTTTAAGAATTCAAAAACGGACCCTTGCAAGTTAATGGATCTGGACATCGCAGAAATGGATTTGATGTTCCGCCAGCAAACGCTCCAGTCGCAAAACTGGGCACCGTTGGAAATCCAGGCATAAGGGATGGATAAGGAAACGTGGGAAAGCTTGCGGCAAGAGGTGAAAAATTCATGGGGAAACAGCCTCGTGCACTGAGCATCAAATTTGCAGGTAATGAAGCAGCAGCACTAGTGGATGGTTCGGAACTTATTGGAGTTTTCTTGCCTACTGACGGACTGTGTGTTATGTGCCGAGGGCTTTTTGATCCTTCCTTTTTATTTTTCGTAGTTGGACTAGGCTCTTCCTTTTTTGTTTCACCAGATGTACTACTACTTGGACTGGTGCGATCTTTCGATTTATCACCGTCCTTATTAGATTTCCGGTTTGATGTATCGGGAAGGCCAATTGTTTCGCAGGTTTTTGCAAGCATCGCAAGAGGTGATTTACCGGAATCCATCTGTAATCATAACTAATTCTACAAATCCATAGTTTTATAAAATTGAAAGTAAATGAAATTTTAAAATTCATGTCTATATGAAGAAGAGCTGAACATTGTGAATTTTAACATGAAGTCAAATTTCGTTACACCAAAACACTAAAACACTAGAATTTAACTCCCAGTGAAGTTAAGCCATAAAATAAATTCTATATTTCAACAGTCACAGAAATTACTTGAATAGTTCATGAAATCAAGATAAGAAAACACAGAAATGAATTTGAAAGAGTAATGTTAAATTACAATTGGAAACACAATGTATATTTTCTAAAGTAAAGTTTTTCCCAACCAAGCGATGGATTACTTATCGCTCAGAAATTTTTGAGTGTGAAGTAAAAACCGACGAACCTCAAAAAAATGAATATAACCAACCGGACAGGTAAACGTGGAAAATTTAAATTTCAAAATAAATGTTCCTTACAGATTAGAAGTTATAGCTAAGTTTAAAAGATACTCCGAAGAATTAACAACGTACAGTGCCATCAATAATGTTAATGATGAAAGAAAAGATGGAAGCAGCTGGTTTTTTTTTTTTTTTTTTTTTTTTTTTTTTTAAGGGTAAATAAAACGTTTCCCATTTTTCCCTATCAATAAATGACCACCAATAAACTTTACCGCAGAAAATTTTCAAGTTATACGCTACGTTATACGTGGTAGAGAGTGAATGTTCGAGAACTGGACTCAGGATTATAATATAATGTACGAAAATATTTGAATTTGTTTCCAAAAGCACCTACCTCTTTTAGGATGATCGCTTTCTTCTTTTTTTACTTTTTGTTTACAAAATTTTTAAAAACTCTCGGTTTTAAGCCCAAATTAGCAGAACTAAAATAAAATAGGAAGAAAAGTTTCGGGGAAAATCACTTCCGAAACTATTGGTTTCACAGAGCTTTCTATTTCCACCAATTTTTTGAAGTAATTTACATTTCTTAATTTATTTACTTTGAAACAAATGGAATTAACGAAAAAATATAGGCCTATACAACACACATAAAAACGAGTACAATGAAAAGGACACGGAGCGGGTCATCCTTATCTTGTTTTTCTGATAAGAATGGAAGATTGAAATGCAAGCAGCAAAATGAAATAACTGACACTTCAGTCGAAATTTACAGTAATAGCACAGGCACGAGCACTGAACGGAAGGAGTAGATTACAGATGAAGCTAAAGGAAAATCGAAGGATAAGTACGAAGAGAAAAAGGTATTTCGATAATGATAACATAGAGGAAAAGTGTCAAGTCATTTCTCATATCATTCAAACCGGCACTTATCAACAAAAAATATAAAACAAGCAGGAAATTGGTAAGCAAAAGAAACAGAGCGCTTAGCCTCAATTAAAAAAGAGGAAAGATATCGTAATTTTCGACAGGCTGACTCTTTCCACTTTGTCACAGCAGCATGCTTTGAAAATTTTACGTGCCAGGACACGAGATCAGAGTAAACGATCACTTTCGAGGTAACAAGATAATAGGACAGCAGCTGCATCAACAACGGCAGAACAGTAATTCAGTGTGATGCATCACCAGTGGTTCATCCATTCAAAAATTCATGCATATTTCACTGAAAGGACACATAAAATTACTAATTCTATGTGCCAGTGACTGATAACCGAGAAGGCAGCAAAGAACCACATCCACAAATGATTTGTTCGCTTCTACTTGCAGGCACTGCATTTCCGCATTCATTAAGCAACTAGGTAGTTAATATCAGTTTTCATCATCTTATTATTTGTAGATTAATATCGCTTCAACACTACTTCTGGAACACTGATCTCAATATCAGAAAGCACCGTCATCTCTTTCATGCTGACAAGAAAAAAAAAACTCGTGTGATACTATATCCCTTATTCACGCTTCCTTCAAATGGTTACTGATTCTAATCTTAAGCTGTTGTAAGTCGGATACAAAACACCTAAATGTGGTAAACCAAACAGCTACAACTCATTCAGAAATACTGACACTTTCTGAACAGCTGATGATCAACTAACCTGATAACCTAAGGGAGAAGTAAGATATACATTAACTTGCACGGAAAGCAAAACTGAAAATCTATCCTTCTGCCTTACATATTTAAATTGTATTTTATTAATGCACAGTACCACGTTATCCGTGTCAAAGCATCTCGTCGTCTGACACCTTCTAATGAATGATGTGCACGACAAGGTGAATTCACAGAAAACATGCATACGACAGCGTACGCAACAGTTACATGTAAACAGACCGATACTCGCATATAAACAGACATATGCGCACACATATGAATAGAGACCGCCGACAAATGGAAAATTTAGATCAACGACGAGATTAGTTTAATCACACATGACAGCCGTCCATCCGTCCGTACATCTCCCTTATTCGATACTTCTCCGATAAATAGGTAACTTCTCAGTGCACCGATGCCAAGAAAAATCTAAGCTCTCATTAACTTCTCTTTTGCTCTCCACTTCTTCTTCACTTAATGACAAAGGGTTTTATACAAATTAAATCACTTATGAGTAGCAGACAGTTTTTCCACAACATTTAAAACAGATTTACAAGCATACATATTTATTATTTCATCGTTTCAGTTCGAAAAGCAGAGGAAAAAAAAATATCATGAGCAAAAAGATTTGAACACAAACATGATATGATAAAATAATAAGGACAGTGGATAAAAACGGCATCATTCCAATACCGAGAGGGTAGTAAAAAGGCACGGTATGCAACATTTTGCTAATCTAAATTTCAAGTTATCAGTGAACAGATTTTTACATCAACAACGTAAACATTGCGATGTAAATGTGATTGTAAAATAACGGACTAACCGCTGGCATAACAGGCGAATTATAGTCGGTCAGGTACTGAGAATGTGTAGAAACCATCCTTGAAAGCAAAGAAGTGCCTGCCTTTTCCCTTAGTATAAGGCAATCACTGCCGTACAATAAACTGGCAGATGCACAAATAATATGACAGGAAACGTTTTCCAGGAAATCGTTGCTTGCTAGGAAAGAACTGGATTACGAATATACACGCAACGCGCGCACGCACACTCTGAAGGATGGACAAATGAAAAGTATATATATTTCGGTGTATATAGAACAGAGCATGATAATGATAATGATAATGATAATGGTGATGGTGATGGTGATGAAAAGTGTGGACGCGGACAGACACGTAACCAGTTGAAGGACACGGCGCAGCGAGCCAGCCAACAGCAACAGAGCAAACCGCTTCGGGCACCTGCAACAAATAAGAACTGTGTTGTATGAGTAGGGGGCGAGATCAAGGCGGACCCACCCAGCTGAAACCCGTCGTCAATGAGAAACTTCAAAGAGGAATGCCGCCCATAGATGCTGCTGCAAGTTGCAGGAAAGAAAAAGAGGCGGAGGGCGTGTCCTCGAAAGTAGCTCCCCCTTCTTTCATATACGCTTAATCGCCTCCTTCTACAAGCCACCAGTAAACAGGTGGGAATGGGTGGTGTTTCTACATCATCCATTCACAGAAATTTTCCCTGTCGCTGCTGTTGCTGCTGTTGCTACTGTTGCTGTCGTTTGCTGCTGCTGCGGCTATGCTGCTTTACCACTTTGCTGCTACTACGGGTACTACTACTGCTACCTGTAATTTAAAAAGCAATCCATTATCCATTCCAGCCATTCTGCATTCATCATCCTTCATCTTCAACTTCACCATCGTCATCATCATCATCCTCACTTTCATCATTATAAACAAGAGTGACAGCGCCACGAAGTGTTACACTTTTCCCTGAACAGTACATATACGCAGAAGTGAGCGTATCGCTGTCATCATATATTCCTGCCACTACCTAGGAGTTTCGAATTCGAAGCTGAACGAAATTCAAACTTATCAAACCATCAATGAGCCACATAATTAATAAAAGGAGTGGAAATGCGAGAGACATGAAACAATCTGTAAAAAATAATATATGTGAAAAATGATGAAGTGATGGAGTGCACTGAACTATTGTATAAACTAGGAGCAAAAACATTCCTATCTGATAGCAACATTAACGACCATTATTTGGCAAATTTATACTTGCTCGTCTCTGACAGCAGTCGGTTGACTACCAGGACTTGTTTGCCTATCGGCCTTTTTGGCAACCTGTCTGTTCGCCAGTTGTCATATCAACTTTTTCAAGAAAAAAATACGCACAAAACCAATAAATTATTTATCGCTATGACAGACCTCATGTGGAAAAAATATTTACTCCCACCATTAACCTTTCTCTAAGCAGTCTTTTCTATCTCAGACTTACAATAATTTCCTTCATTTGAAGATAAAAAACGAGTATATCACAAGGGCATCTCTTATGCCAGGATTAATTCGTGCAACATTTTCAAACCCTTACAAACAGGAGCCGTCGCTATCTTGAATACTGCAGCAAGCAAAATCCTTTACAAACGACAGACAATTTAAGAGTAACTAGACAAGTATAAATTAGTCCCAATGCTACATAATTTAACAAAGCAAAAAAGATTTTTGAAATGAAACACTAAATGTAAAAACGAAACCATCTGCACCCATGTTCCTTTGCCAACCAGCAAAACGTTCACTTCTTTTTTCTTCACAACCTATTGCTTTTTCTTTTTTTATTGACAAGCCTAAGCATTTTTATCACTCCTTCTTTTCCTGTCCTTTCGTATTTTTTCTCCTCTTTTACCTGAAGTTTTCCTTTTTGCTTTTTTTAGTCTTTCACTAAGGAAGCGTTAGATGAGTCGGTTAAAAGATATCCTTACATACTCCAAAGTTACACCCAGTTAACTTTACAGAACTGACTAAAACTTAATTCACCGAAAAATTCACTATTTTCTCGCAAAATCAGATATCGCTGTCGGAAATTATTTTGGTAGTATGACGATTGAATGTAACTTCCAAAAGTAGTTTAATTAATGCTTATGCCTATCAACAATTTTCTGCATGTCGTGATTTTGCAAAAGTTCCATTACTGTTAGCATTACTTCATAAAATTCCATAAATTTTAGCGAACTTTTCTGGAAAAGGCAGATTATATTCGAACGCAATGTATTTCCCGTGAAAATTTTTTCATCTTCAATTTTTATTTTTTAAAGCAAGGAGAAACTGCAAAAGAAAAATGAAAGCATGCTGAATTCTACCGTGAACGCAATTCCATCAAGCTATAGCAGATGCATTTGTTGTAAACCTGAATTCAAATCTACTGTTCTAAGTTGGAGGGAACATATGAGAAAGATGCTGCAACAGCCGTGAGACTGAAGTTTACCAAATGCAATTGATTACAACTGCCTCTTATATCCCTTAACAGCTTAACATATTTTATTTTGAATTCCATATCAAATTCTTGTTTTCTATATTTTTAATTTGAGGAAACCAGCGTTTGTTCTAAGTAACCAAATACTGAGAAATGGTAATAAAGTTGGTTGATATAAATAAAAAGGAAGTTGAATATGAAATAAGAAACAAAGCAAATGCTCTTTTTTCAGCAAAGCATAACTTATTTTTTACCAGGAACTTTGGAAATGAATGTCTTGGAAGGATGGCGAAGAAATGATGTGAGATGTACGGATGAAGTGGACTGAGGAACATCAATGTAACATGCAACAATATGCATCTTGGCGGATATTTGGAAGAGCCAAGGAGGAAGGGTGTATGTAATAATTAAAAGGATGGGAGGATGTTTAGATGAAGTGAAGGGAAGGGTGACATAAACGCAATGACAAGTGATATATATAAGTCTTTTGACAGGGTCCCATCCGAACCAATCACTCGCACATCAAACTCGAATTCTCAAAGATGAAAAATAGAAAAACCCTTAAGAAGGAGCCGACACCAATCATCATTATGTTGTACTATTGATGAGACAGACAGAAGGGAGAGGTCCGGGGATTAGATCATATCCATATTATATACACATCCATGTCATTCCCATCAAATATATATACCACCCCCATCCCTCACACTATTTTTATAGTTTTCCTATCCATTTACCGCATTTTTAATCAAAACTAATTCACTCTCAGAACTCTGTAAGCAGAGGTAAATTTGATAGTTGCATTAGCAAATTTCAATCACCTCTGTGCCATCCGGGCGAAACTTCAAATTTGAATCAATCTATGACTTCATCACAAAATAAATTCCTGCAGATGTGACGTTCTTGAAAAGGATCACCAAAGAAGCCTTTGATTAATACTCTTTTCATGATTTTTCTAGAAATACATTTCGAAATTCAGATGAAGGAATAAACTGATTCAATTTGGCCTATTCATATTTAGAATGAAATTGGACATGACAATTCAGTCTAGAAATAAATGCGCAGAATGGACAGAAGGAATCTTTGACGCATTCCGATGTCGCCGTTGAGTTCACTTATCAGATTTTCACAATTTAGTGTTTTTCAATAATTCATTCGAGGGAAGGTTATTTGTATCATGTTGGGCAGCTGAAAGACAAATGGAGGAGAGGATGCGCGGGGGAGATGGGCGCTGGTCTGAAGAGTAAAAAGACTGGTGCTTTGATGAATTGCAGGATAGATAGAAGCAGAAGAAGCAGTACATTCCAAAATCCATATTTCGATACTGAAGATAAGTTAGAGGACCTCTGGATCTGGGCTAATTCAGATATTTCACGGAGAGAAAAATAAGAAACAGCTAGGCATTTGGGTCTCTGGATTTTGGGGTTTGGATTGATGAAGAGGTTTAAAATGAAAAAGCAGATAAATTTCATCTGTTATGAAAGCCGAAACAACACTGAGAGAGACATAAGACGGAGACAAAGCAGTTGGTATGATTGATTCGAAGAGAGCGTTTGATTGAGAGCTGTTCATTTTTCAAAAACAAGAGATCTCAGGAAAAGAAAAAAATGATAAACGGGCGTCAACCCATTCCCTTCCCCTCCTCACGGGCAAAATATATTGGGCAGGAAGGGGAAGGGGAAGGGGAACGAGGATTGACGCCGCTGCCTGCTGCTGGAAGTTGTTTGTAAGCCGACAGAATGGAACCATTCATCAAGCGCATCCTGAATTATTGCCTTTTCCCTTTCTACCACATCTTTTGCCTTTAACCTTCCCGGCTTCCTCTTCTTTCCCTCACACCTTCCCTCAGCTTTTCCGTCTTCCTTTGGCAGCTACTAATCGTCGAGATTCGTCCCAGCTTAGACGAGAGTTGAACAAATTTAAACTGCCTGACAGTAGCATTGTTATTGGCTGCGCACTGGCCAGCACCACAACTCCAACAACTTTCGAAGCCCTGAAAGCACGTCTGATGTCTCCTACATCGTTCTCTATGTCCTTTTGAACTCATTTTTCAAAAAAAGTCTCTTCACAAGGCATGTTGCTTTCTTTATAGCTTCGAAAATTCGTCTTTTTCTTTTTTTTTTTAATTTTTTTACCATAATTTGACTGGAACATCAACTACACATTTTATCTAGTCAGCAACAGTGGGTCGATTTCAACAATCATATATGTCAAACTTCAAGACTGATAAGCACATTAATTTCTAGGCTAAAATTAGCTCAGTATTGTAGTAGTATATAAAAATTAGAAGAAATCTAAGAGAAAAACCTCATAAATTGGTTTCAGAGTAAGAAACCGATATGCACAAACTTATCAGACAGAAACACATTATAAGCACAATTCATAACCAACTAAATTGTTAGAGGGTCATTTCAGAAGCACACATAGAGAGATTGAAAATATATGTAAGACTGACATGTGTGCGCAGTTGAAGAATTCGCAACTTATCAGACAGGGAATTCTTAGTATGGCTTTACTGATGGATTACAGAATGATGCCGATATTTGTTTAATTAATAAATGAAAAGTCACTTTTGCTGATGAGAAAGCTAGAAATTAAACTACTGATTCCGGCTGTTTGCTCCTTGCTTTTTTTGACCAGTAATTGACCATTGTTTTGGATTTATTTTGCGCAGAAATATCTGCTAAATGAATTTGTTTGTGATGTATGGTAAATTCTCTTATTCATTTTTTTTTTTCGGTTAAATTCCTCGCAGTATGTGTAAAAGCATCGAAACCTTTGCTAAAGTCTTCATGAAAAAAAATTTAAAAATCACGAGAACTGATACATGAAAAAGCTTACATTTTTTTTAACAGGCATAGGACATCCATCCATATTGAGTATATTCTGTAGAGTATAAAAATAGTTTCTGGGATGAAACTTGATATATTGGAAACTGTTTCCACAGCAAAATAAATCCAAGCGCTTGCAGGTGCAAAGTATTTGCCCTCCCCCCCACTGAGTCACTTCTATTACAGTTTACTAAGGATTTCTTTGCTGATGAAAACTACGGAATACTTCATTTTGAAGGGGTCCTTATATCAAGTATTCGATGTGACAAGTATTTATGTTTTAAATGGAATTCCATATGATTCGCTTGTTACAACAAAATCCTGTGGAACTTCTTCCGTTTGCAACTGGTCACAGAAAATAGCAGTTTTTGATCAGGCGGACGATTTCGTTTGGAAATGGTTATGCAACATAGAAATATAGCCCAATTTCCGTAAAGCACTGAAATCACTGCATTTTAATAGATCGTGCAATTAAACTGCCAGCGTCTTTTTAGAAAATGCTCTACATGCAATCGTGTTACACCAAGATATGTAGCAAGTTTGTTTTAAATTTAAATTGGAAGTAGCCAGGAAAATTAAGTTGTGCTTCACTAGAATAGTCTAAGTCTAAGTAAATAGAAGACCTCAATTTTGCTCGTTTGCTGATAATTTACGGCAAGTTTAAGGGATTTCTCTGCCAATTTATGGTAATTTTTTAGAAAGTAAAAACCTGAAGATGGTTTGTTTCACTTCTCCCTTGACCTAAATTAGTTCTCAATAAACTGGGTGGAAAGGAAGACCAATGTGGGCTTAATGTAACTAAATGATTCATTGATAGGGATGTGGAAGGGTTGAAAAAAGTCAACTTGTAAAAGTAGCGCATGCGAAGTGGGCACGCGGAATGCGTAGCAACTATTTTGTGAATGCAGTTAAAGTGATAACGAGCCCCATCGATCATCATCAGAAAGATCATGATAATCACTGGTCATCAATCATATGCAAATACATTTTCTTGTACTACGTCCCTTTTTTAATGTCCTCAAGACGTCTAATTCTTCTTCACTCCCGTTTCTCCGTCTTCTTATCTGTATTGCATCTCCATTCTATTACCAAAGTTTGTTCTCTTTCATAACCATTTTGACCATTATTAATATAATATATAACTGTAATATGAATCGCATTCACATAAATATATAACCTTTCAATTTTATGTCTTTCAGCAATTTGTTCACTTTTATTTTCCCCATCAAACAATTCTTTTCTTCCGATATAAATGACTTTATAATGACCTTTTCCGAAGTATACCTCAATCCATCATCCAGTCAGCTATATTTCAGATATCCTAGACTTCAGTGCTTTTTTTGAAATTCCAAAAAGTCCTCAATTAAAAAAATTTTTTTTTTCGGGGAGGAGGTAAGGGGAGGGAGAGAATTTTGGAGCAGAAATGCAGAAGTACTTACATTAAAAACTTTTTTGTTGGTTAATTATTTTTTGTTCCGCATTTTCCTTAGTAAATTGAAGAAAATATTGAATGATAATTTATTCCCCTTGATAAGGATCTCACAACAAAGTTTATGGCTCAAAAAAATTGCCATTACATATATTTTGAAGTTCTGTCCAAATTTCTGAATGAAGAGTCTTATACAAATAAAATCATATTTTTAGAAATAAATGGTAGAAATAGAAAGTGGGAATGGGAATGAGAATGAAGGAGAAGTTGTAAGGATCATTGAACTAAACAAATCTATTCCAAACCAGTGACTGACATAAAGTTCAAAAATGCTGAGTCGCAAAGGGAGAGAGACAATGTTGCACAATGGTGGACATAGGGGACAGGGGACAAAAGAGGATGGATGAGTGATCATAATGATGTGAGTTGTGATGATGTGTTATTTGTAGATGATTGGCAAGGATTAATTCGGGGAAATGTAGCAAAGGACTGAGTAGAAAGGGCTGAGCGTAATACTATCACGTTGGCTAAGCCGACCAGCGGCTTTCTACAAACAGAATTTATAAGACGATTAGGTATTCCGGATAAACTTATGTGTGTGCTCTTTCAGAAAAACAATTTAAACCAGTCGAGGAAATGTGCAATGAAAAGGTATGGGGAAGGGAGGGAAAGAAATTCAAAAACTAGACCTGAAATGTTCTCTATTATTTATTTAGCCATCCAGTATCAAAAAAAGTGCTAAGCGCGAATTTCAAAATTTATGGGACAATTTTAATGATTTCATAAAGATTTCTGAGGATAGTTTCGATTAAGTAAATAGAATTCATGTTCACGAGGTGTTTTTTCATAATCAACGCTTTGTGTTTCATGGTAATGACAGCAAATAATTCCTTAATTCCAATTAACCCTGCATTTCAACATTCAGACTGCTGAGAAATTGTCTTTTAATTTGAACGGCTCTAGATAGAACTGCTGTTGAAGGAGTAATGAGTCCAAAATTGAAAAGTCTCACAATAACGCGAAGTTTATGAAAATAGCAAAATAAACAAAATTTTCGAAAATTGATTTGAAAAAATAGACAAAAATGAAATTTTAATGCAATTAAATCCACCATTGCTTTTAAACAAAATAAGAAAAAGTGGAATTTAGATTGAGATATTTCCTTATTCTGAGAAAAGTTTTCCATGTATACGCATCGTAAATGGAAAACGTTTATCGCTTCAGCATGTTGTTTTGACCCTCAGAGAAACTGCTTAGGAGTGGAGGATAATAACCTATTTTCATACTCCTTATCTTCAGGTCCTTTCACCAAGAAAGAGGATTCTCAATTTCTATTCGGTTTTTCAAAGCCTTCTCAACACCTTTTACTATTCTTGTCAACAGCTTCTTACGATAAGTGCCATTAGTACACATTCTATTGCATCACTTTTTCAATACACAATAGTGGATAATTAAATTGTACGGGTTCAGTTTAAATTCCACGGAATGAGGCATATTACCTAATAACACTGCCGCATCGCTTCAGGCATGGAACGGATACACCGTATTTAATCTATCAGGCTATGTTCGTATCACTGCGTTTTGTTTCTTAAATCAGCTTGTACGACCAGTTTGTTGGTGTTAATGAATTTAAATTAAGAAAAAAACTGAGTTTGACGACACCTAATCACCAGGTGATGAAAATTAAAAAGATTACAGAGAGGGAAGAAAACTCGAGAAATGAAATACCGTGATATTCGTGATGCTGTTGTCAAATTAAAATTTATGTCAAGAAATTTTTAATTTATAAGAGTTTTATTTTCTGTGTTTTAGAGTATTTCGGAAAGACAGAGAAAAAATATTCGAAAATTTACTCGGATTTGTTTGAAAAGATTATTAGCAAATTTTTGTGTGCTATGGAACTTTTAACATATCAGTGTCGCATTATCACCCGTTTTTTGATACTTTGAGAAAACGGACAAGGATTTTTACAGAACAAAACACTACTATTTTCTAAAAAGGACATACATTGAAAGGAGTTTGAAGAGCAAGAAAAACGTAGAGTGGAATGTTCTCAGAGGCTCTAATTTCTCATATTGCAAACGCAGCTTCTGTGTACTAGTAATGAGGATCCTCAAAGACAAAAAATAAAGCAGGGAAGGGGAATGTTAGACCGTAATCAAAAAGCTTTCAGTTATCTGTAAAATAATGTGGCTAAAATTTCTTAGTTATTCGGAAAATTTCATAACAACGTAAAATGGAGGTTTTGTGAAATTTGGTCTTGTTGCAAATCTATCTTGTGATCAATCTTGTCATCCTCAGTGATAATATTCTCAGTCTGATGGGAATTATCAGTGGTACTTCGCTGTTCAGGTATTGCTTTGCTACCTAGCTTTTCTAATTATCATGTATAATAAAATGAAAATTTATTCCTTCTATTCTTTACAAATTGGTGTAATCTCAAGAAAATTTTTTTGGTTAAATAAAATCTGCACTATTCAGTTCTGCTATTATTAAAACACCAAATATTTTGTGAAAAGATCTAACATTTTCAGTTGTCAAATATATGTCATCCGACACACATGTGTTTTCATTGTTGATGTAAGGCTGTAAATGATATTGTGATGATTATTGCAAGTGGAAGCAATGAATATTTTTGACATTATCCAGAGACTGCAATGGTGGTATCCGTATAATGGCTGCTCATATTTTAGTCCATGGAATAATAAAAAATTATTTGAAAAGAAAAAGCAGCAGATATCGAGCGCAAAGTCTAACAGGATATATTTATCATCACTTCATCATCATTACTATTAGGTAATGTGAAGAATGTAGGCAAAGATGAAAAGGAAGAAGACCGGACAGGGTCATAAAGTTCGAGGATGTGTCTTGCATTTGCTGCCAACTAATTCAACAGCAGAGGTATTTATGACGGACAGGTATTTCGGCGAGGGCCGTCGTTGTAAGCGTAGCGGCCGCTCTTTGATATTACATCAACACAAAACGCTCGTAAATTGTCCCACCAAAACCTTTTTTTACGTTTATGTATCTTTTTATGAGATGTGAGATTATGGTATTTTGCGAACCACCTGCCCTATACCTCCGTTCCTTCTCGCCACCAATCTTCCAACTACACTAGCTCCACAACTAGTACCTTCACATCAGTACATATATCAGTTCAAGATTTTGTTCCGTACCCAGGTTCAGTTTCGAGATGAACCTTATATATATATATATATATATATATATATATATATATAAGGTTCTTTATTTTACCTTATATATATAAGGTAAAATAAAGAACATGACGGATTGCATTATGAAATTTACATCATATTATAAAACAGAAATCAAGTGCAAAAGGAACTGCATTTTCAACACACGAAATCTTTAACTGAATAAATATAGAAAACAGTGAAAGGCGGATTTTTCATTATAAAATACGAGGTGATATACGATAATGGAAAAAATGTGATCCGTCATAGTGGTAGTAGTGGATTATTCCTCATGTTCCTTGGAATAAAAAGGTTTAGGGTGTACTTTTTTCTTTGGAAAAACTCAAAAATCCTTGTGTACCATTTTTAGATGAATAATGAGAAAAAATATCCAGAAGACATTGAATTGAATTGCACCAGTGAATTACATTCGATTAGTCGGTCAACGATTTCATGTTAATCGGCTTTTTAGCAGTGAGTTCCAACTCAATTCACAAATCACAGACAATGTTTTGCAGCTGAGGCTTTTAAATTTTATTTTAAGAACGAAGCATTGATGAGCAGAATAATACATCACAATAATTTTGGTATCAACTGAAAAATCCTTCGGGTTTGTGGATTTGAAAAACGGCTGAGCTATATTTCTCTTAAAGTTGCTATATAATTTAATTTTCAAATTGGCTTCCGTTAAAGATGTTCTAAACAATCATGTTAAATTATTTCCCACTTTCTGCAACGGTTTACAACCGTACTTTTCTTTCAAGGTAGCTTTCAGAAAAACTGGTGAAGCATCTGACAGACAGTTCAATGACACTAAGTGAGCCTAGAACTAGAATAAAAAACCGACTCAACTCTATTCATCAAAACCTTATTAATGCCTGGAACTTGTCAATGTATGTGCATGAATGTGGAATGAGTGAAAATTTTGGGACAATTGGATCTGTTTAATATTTTCTTCCTTATCTGTAGACAACTGTTTCGTATCGATACTTCAGTTTTAGTAAGAAACGAATTATGCACTGCTGAAATAATTATATACTCATAAATTATTTCTTTGATTGAACACAAATTTTAGAAACTGCCTTATTCATGCCACGCTTTTTTACCAATCAGTTCAAGGACAACTGCTTACGTTTTGAACGAAAAAATTTGTGGCGGAAAGTTCCAACACTCCAGAAGGTTTCAGAAACTTCAAGGCGAAAATGTGTGGTGCTTCATTCACATAAAAATAACAGCCATCTAATCATTCGCTTTCTTTTCGGAAAGAATGACGCTTTATATTTTATCGCCTCATATTATATTATCATTATTTTTGTGCACAACTTTTCGGGACGTCTTTTTCGGAAAATCTGACGCATTTTTTCAGCAATCACTGCCAAATATCACAGCAAAAGTATTCGGAAATCAATAAATCAATCCACACAGTGGCGATTGGAATAAATGACCACAGTTTTCTGAATAACCCTTTGAGGATGTTGCAGTATACGTTGGAAATAATGTATTATGAAACATGTTGCTAATTTGACCAGTGAATAGTGCATCTAAAGCATACAGAGAAATCGCTAAACTGAATAGGATATTGATCATTCATTTGGGATGACAGATAGTTGAATTTGTTGCAGAAGCGGAGAAAAAAAGCAAAAAAATAGCGCTGAGAGTCTGAAAGACGCTGAGCAGCTTGTAAACATAGTCATTACCACTATAATCAGCATAATAGCACTGTAATCAAGGGAATACTCTTACCTATTTGTTCGACAGCGGTAGAACTTTGAAATGAAAAGAGGAGGAACAGAATGAAGCTGGTTTGATAAAGTCAGTCGTGAAGTATTCGAATTGTTTAGGAATAAATTTAGCAAATGGATGATCCGATAGCGATAGGGTGGCCTCTGCTGCCGCAAACCAGAAACGATTCATTGGTTTGCTGATGCTTATTTGAAGTGACAAGACCATTGCTCATTTGATTAAGCTAAAACTGATCATCGGATCAGTGATTTACAACCCTTCACCAAAAAGTATTGCAAAATAATGACTCGATTCTAACAATGGACAAGTACGGCTACCCAAAATCATTGCTTGCCATTGTTTTTGAGATGCGAATTCATCCTGATAGATGTAAATTATTTTATTATCTTACTCAAATTCAGTCGAACTAAATACAAGCGTAACATTTGAGCAGGACTACTGCATAAATAAATCATCTTTTTAAATTGAGTATAAGTAGAAAAAAATCGGAATTGAGGACTTGAGACCATAATAAAGAAGTTCGAGACGCAGCAAAAACAAATTCATATGAATTAACAAAAATTACTTTCAAAAGTTTCACTAGCAATTCAACTACATTGAATGAATGATATGCATGTAATTTGCATTACGGTGTTCAACTAAGCTATAATTTACATTGTAGAAATGAAACAAGTGGTGAAGAACTAGAGTCATAAGAAAGTAAAAAAGAAAGTAAAACCTGAGCAAGTAAATGATTTAGAGTTTAACGTGTTTTGTTGTGCATCAATGGAAAATCCTATCTGTAAGCTGTTTCACTTTCTTGCTGATAATAAATATTCCTTTTATTGATGTAGGAAGGTACAAAAGACAAAAGTTAGAGACCAGAAGGACAAAAAAAATATGACGATAAAATCTAACTAATTATTCACTTGTTGAGCGCAATAACAGACCTTATCAAATCAATCAGTAAAAGGATCGACTGCAACAATATATCATTTGGTGAGCAATTTTTTGTCGTTTTTTAAAACTAAATGCCGTACCTCCTAACACTAATGACTACACAAACAAACGTATGGACGTAACGGTTATCCATTGACGTCTATTCGCGTTAATTATGGATAACAATAAAACGGTTTATTGCGACAGCAAAAGGGAATCATTTTTGGGTTTTAAATGGGAGTTGATATATAGATTGCACTAGGTTTGAAAAAGTGGTAATGACAGATGAAACTCAAACTTTTAAATAAATCAGACTCAAGGTTACAGAGGCCGTGTATGAAAAGAATGCCGGGAAGATCACCAGGTACGAGTTGCTTTTGCACATAAAACAAGTCTCCAAAACTTTTTTTTTTGCAAAAAATGCTCATAATTATTAAAATTTATTATCCCGAAAGAGAAAAACGAAAACCGAACAATAATAAAATTTAACAAGAATTCTCCAAAATTAATTTGGATTGTAATTTGGCACCATAACAATAAGTGGTCTAGTGAAAAGAAACCAGTTAAATCGAATATTTTTCTACCTTCTCATATTACCCGAAAACAAGTAAAATAACTTGAATCCATTTAAAATAAAGGTTTAAAATACATGTGTGACTCACTCGTTGCTCACAATAACTTCTGTAAATTTTAAATTTTTAGACTACTTCAAATACGAAGTTTCTACTAATGTTAATTATTTTTTAATCCATTTGCCTTTACATTCTTCTGGAGAAATTAATTTACTCTTTCATACCAGTGAGAATTTAAACACCTTCAGTTTGCAGTCTAACACTGAATTCTTGAAAAACATTTGAGAAGAGAAACATTTTCTACCTGCATTCAGTCATCAGAAGATAACTGTTCAACTTGGATATACATTATTCAAGTAGAACACCTTCGGTGATCAAATTTTGTTAAATCGCGAAAACAGCTTCATTTAAAGACTGAAAACACGTTTTGATTAAAGCACCGCCTAAATGGCTGTATGCATTATAAAGAAACAGTTTTTTCTTGTTCTCATATTGCAGTTGGCTTAATTGAAATGCTGCTGTCAATTATAATTGGTGATATAATGAGGAACTTTATGGATTAGCATAACGCCACTTAAGTAAGGAAAGAAATGTTTGAGAAGTGCAAGAAATAAACGCGAAGAAAATCGAATGAAAGCTTTCTTTTTATGGTGACTTAGCAGTATTTTACACTTAGCTCATTATGGGAATAAGATTAAGATTCATTCAACTGGTTAACGATTAGTATAAGACAAGAAGGCGGAAAAGAAGTGGGAGACATGTACCCACAGCCATATTTTATTGCCCAAAAATTTTGATATCCAACATATCAATGGGTAGAAACCAAAAATGTGATAAATGGATGGCCATTAATTCGCTTTTATATCCTAAAAGGAGAGTGAGTGCAGAAAGGCCGATATCATCCACTGTTTTTATTATTCTAAAAAGCAGATTGATCGTAAAAGAAGCCAATAAATCAAAGGGGTATAAATAATGGTCAACCAAGCGCTGGCAATGATATTCGGTCAATACCATTGCCATTCACTGAAGGTCAACCGCTTTTCCTTTGCGGCAGATTGCCTTACTTCCTTTCAGTAGTACCTAATACAAAAGCTACACTTAATATGTCAGCGTAGCACGATAATGATCACTGCAACACTGTAGTTCCAACCTTTTGAAAAGAGACAAAAAATTAACATGGAAATACTGAAAACCAAGATTTCTTTTACATAATGACCAAGAAAGGTATAGGATATACCTTTTGCATACAAATATAAAAAATAATCGTTTTAAAAAATAATTTGGTGAATGTGTGTAATTTATGCATTAAGATATGACATTAATTTTAATTTGTGCATTACTTGTGTCTAAAACAGATATCTCGCTGTAGTGAAGCTGAGAAAAAAGTTAGGAATGGCTGCTAGAAATTATGGCAGTACTGAGAGAGCATCGTTCTTTAGATGCGATATGTCGTTTCTCTTTCAACAGGTAAATTGCTTTCTAGAAGACTCAAATTTGAAACGATCAAGAAGCTCGTTCACGGTAGGCTGATTCTTTTTAATTTTTATTTATACTAAATAATAATCGTGGCTAGTCGAATTGAGCACCAAGCAATTTTCTTAACACATCACAAGCGATTCCAAAAAATCCGAAATAAGTTGACTGACTTAAACAACAAAGATTCAGTTTTCCTTCCACTAATAATCGCCATTGCTTAGTTTAAGTTTTGCAGAATATATTATATATTCGTTTAAGAATCTTCTTTCGAAAATTGCCACGCTTAACTTGATTCGACTCATCCGACAGCAACGAGTTCAACTTAAAATGTAAGGATGCTGTCCAATCACTGTCCGTAACGAGAAGGCCCAAATGATTCAGTGACATTCACTTATGATTTGATGTGGATCCCGAAAGATGATAGCATTTTTTCTTAGACAATCGTAACTGAAGTCATTTAGATAGCATATGACAAGGTCACAACAAAATGAAAGGGAGATAGAAAGGCGACGGACAAGTGAACAAATCATTTTCCGGTAACCAAGGTTTGCTCTCATCGAAGCGGGAGCTTTCATCTTCTACACGTCATATATGTATAAAACGAAAAAAGAGCGGTATATGTAATAACTAATAATAATAATAATGACAGTGATGTTTCCTTTTGGAAGAATAAAAAATGCTTCTCCCAAATGGCTGATCAGTAATTCATCTGCAACTAAAGATGCATACATCTACATTCTCACTTTCTTGCAGACCTACATCTTTCGCAGTCTTTTTCATTTTACAATTCTTTCAATTTCCCATCCCATCTACTTTTTTTCTACTCTTCTCTTTCATTTACAACACTGCATTTCCCCTCCGTTTCCCTTTCTATTCCATTAATTTAATGACACCAAAGAGCCAGCTTTATGGTATGAATTTCTACTAGAATGACAATCAAAATTCTTGCCATCGTGTTGCGAAACAGTCTGAAATGGAATGAGTGGGCCTGTTCACTTGGTACAGGAGGACCATGTTTAGATGAGGTGGAATTTCGGATAAGAAGGTAAAAAGGTGCCACTACCGCAGTTAAGTTTTACAGTTCTTGATTAACTGGAAGACCTGGAAATGACCGCATTGTGCAGCAAACCGCTTAATAAAATTAGAAAGTAAAAACCATAGTAAGAGTACTGAAATGTAAGAGGATCTTGCGCCACTCTGACCCTATAAACCGTGCCGTCAACAGATTAATATAAATCAATTGGTCATGAATCAGAAAGCATGCAATTACGCAAAATATTGAATACGTGATTTGAAAGCTAACTAGTCGACGGAGAATTTTGAATGACGTTTCCTTTATAAAAGAGTGAACCTTACCTACAGTTTGAAATGAAATGCTTCTGTTAAAAACACCAACAAAAGCCTTTAAATTAACTCTAAGGATTTTATCTGATGAGCTGATTTAATTTTTGAGATTAAAGATGAAAAAACAAAAGCAAATTGGATGTTATATAAAAGGCACCGACTTCTCTAGCACTTTTGTTGCAGCGTTAGTTTTAACATGCTGTGTTTATTTCACCAAACCCTTGTTATGTTTACGGTTATATACTCGTAAAAATTGAAGAAATATGACAGTGAGTGAGTGAGAACCAGAATAGCTAATTTGACCATACATCATAAATTCTTGCTGCTTGAGAACTGTAACTCTGATAAAATCGAATCACGCTATTAAAGAAGGAAATTTCACACAGAATGTGCAAAATATTAATTGTTGCGGTCATGGAATTTAAGTTCTTAAAATAAAGGGTGGAAATGCCGACAGTAAAAAAATATTAATGAAAATAATTACTCATATGAAGAAACATGATGAAGGTGAGTGAAAACGTGAACTTCTGTCTGTACAGTGGTGCAGACAGACACGCGAACGCATATTATTACTTCTAGCGGATGGGCGATTATATACAGACTATTTCATACAACAAACAACCGCCTTCTTTATTGGTATAATAAAGTTTTTATGATTTGTGAATTGCATCTGAAGGAACAAAATTGAAGCTTATTTTCGCTTTTCGCAATCATTTAACATCGACAATAAACTTGTTTAGCTTTAATTGCACTTCAGGCATGTTGTTTCATCATTTCTTGCAAAAATGCGATAAAATTAATACGCACACCGTTACGAAGTCTCAAGCAGTACTGTTGTGATTGGTTAAACAACTGAAATTCAATTCTCACGACATTTGATCAAATTTAACTTTATGGAGGTGTGTGGATTCGGTGAAATTCAAGTTTGCAAGTGGACTACTAATTGCTTACCTTATCCGAATTCCTTCCCGATTATGAGCTGAGAGGAACCGAAGTAAAGGCGCAGTGCTTAAATGCTACTGATTTTGAGCGAGATGAATAAGTCTGTCCCTATGTTTCACTCCCATTTGTTAAATTTCCTCTGACTAAAAGCTACCCGTACTTTCCTTAATTGGAACCATACCTTTTCTTGAATCATAAACTATAAAGTATTTAAAGCTTCAGCTTTCATGTTAACTGTAACAAATAAAATCAGAACAGCAGGGCATAAAATTGCCGGAACAATGCCCTATAAAAGTACATAAAGCTGTTTAACATTTTTGTGCTCGAGCACGTCATGATGATTGATTATAACATTATGAATTCGAATTTTGAAATAAAATTTTCCATGTTACTGGTATGTGAGTGATATGGGATAGTATAACCTAGTCGTTCGAAGTCAGTTGTTCAGTCTCCATTTAACCTTTTTATTACATGAAATACTTTAACATTACGCTGAAGTTGTATTCTTCAACTGCTAGTAATCTATGGAGTTAAATGAGAAGCTATGAATGGATTTGTGATCATATAAACAGTTAACACGACTCATCCGAACTGCAGTTTTTCAATTCTCATAATAGTACAGAAACGCTTTGAATTTAATTTTTTAATCTTAGACTATTCAACAGCAAGTTTATGTTATCCTTTTTGCAGTTAGAAATGGAAGAAGAGAATAGAGGAAAGAGATTTTAATTCACTGAAATGAATTCGACATGGAATTACATTCCAGTATTAAAATGTCATAAATATGGTAGTAGAGTCTTTTGAAATATATTTTTTCGTTTTTTTTTTTTTACATATATATATATATATATATATATATATATATATGTATTATGTCAAGTTCGAGATCAGGTACCTGAATGAAAGTCGCTGATCAAGAAATCTGATGTCGGGTCCGAGATCGAACACACGGATAAAAGTTCATGATCAACAATTTGAGGTTAAATTAAAAAAATTTATATATATAAGTATATATATATATATATATAGTTTCTTTAGTATTTATTCACTTATTTACTACATTATGTTGAATTTTTTCGTGTTAGCATTAACACAAGGTTCAGTTCCCAACACGACCACTATATTTTTGACCGGTAATGAGGCAGCTCTTTCTTTGATAAACAGTCATAATTTTATGGGAAACAACTGGCGCTACAAAAGTCTACCAGAGAAATTTAGCGCTCCCTCATAAATTCATTCAGCGAATATGACGAAAATCTTATTAAAATCATATGTTTAAACAAATCAACATATCTGCTTCGCCCAACCCATAAACTTTTAGCGATGCTTTCGTTACATTCTCTTGAACCAGATCTAGAGGGAACCATCATCTGACAAATAAGACATATATTTGAATGACTTCAACTAAACAGTTGGCGATTTCAACGTAATTTTGGTAATAATTACTGAAATGGAAAGAGTTCACCGGAACCCACATTTCTGCCAACTGTCCAACTTGGAACATGAAGTTAAACAGCAAGAAATTTAGCTTAGACTGGCTGACAATAAACTAGCTAATTCTTCCAAGTGATAAACCGAAAAACTTTTAAAGGAATTCTTGTTCACAGTAACAACAAAACAAAGCAGAAAAGGAACCACGGGAAGGAAGATGAACAGTTTTTAAAACTTACAATAAGTTGGAAAATCAAATACACGCAATACTTTTTCCATTCACTTCTACTTTCTGAAGAGCTCTTTTAAATTTACGAAGTCTTTTACCTTTTTATTTATATATTATACACCAGCTCCATTCCTTACAGTGAACACTTTTCTCTTAACTCCTTCCTATTCCTCTTGTCGCGAAACATTGCGGAGCTTGATCAATCAGCCCACTAAGCTTGAATGAATCTGAAATCTCAGTATCGATACTTGTACATTCGGATTCCCCTTCCTCACTTCCCATTTCATAATTCATAAAAATCATTCAAATACTTTCACCCGGTGCTAATCACTCTTTTCTTTTAAAAAGAGAGCAAGACTTGGAGAAAAACAGAACAAGTTAAATGTACAAGCATGGATAAAGGATGGCATTCCTTTAAAGATGATCATTCTGTAATATGTAATATCATAGTTTGCAGCGAAGCAGGGAAGAACTAGGCAGGTCATCTCAAAACACTTTAAATTATAGTATTAACTATATACTAACGACGACCCCTCAGAAAAGGGTACATCGCATCTTCCTTTCGTCATTATTTGGAAAACTGATCTCTCCTGAGCGATGATCGAATAGCTTCACTAAAGCTTTCATTTTTTTAGCCAACCGTTGTATACGGCAATTTTCTCCGGTCTTTATTTTATGTTATCCCGTAATTCCAATTACAGAAATTGTCATGAATGTTCGGTCATTCAGTTTGGCACATTAATTAATTGTGATGTTGCGAATCACTGAACATCAGCGGCCTGACCTTCCCTTCTGGAAAGACTTTATTCTGGATAAAGCTTAGAGAGAATCATCTTTTCTGTCGCTTCACATAGCTCCCACAAATGTTCCCCGCGAAATATTCCTCCTGCTCAGTTTGCAACTTTACAAAGTACAAATCAAATACTGATCCACAGAACTGACCTTACTCCCTGCAGGCAGAAACGGGAAAACTGTCATACTTTCTACCATAGGCAAATGAAACAACGGCTCATGTACAAAGCAGTAAGTAAGCTTTTCTGCATATGATAAATACCAGCAATGTAAACACGATCTTGCCGCCCTAACTTCAGCACATGCACCAGCAATTCATCCCCCTCACCCCAATAATATGCCGTTTCTTCGTATCAGCGCCGTCAAGAAGCACTTCATAACGGGCCGCGCTGCTAATCTTGGGCGTACGAAAGGGGGCTTCCGGGGAGACAGAGAAGTGCTTCGTTGGTTTTCTCTTGTGGTGTAAAGGTTTGCATTATTCTCGAGTTGATCTTATTTGGGAACACTGATTTTTAAATATTGTTGTAAGGAAATGTTTGATCGTATAAGATGGAAGTGAACTAAGCGAATACAATGAGCCACAATTGGACTCAACAAGCGGCAATACCTGGAAGGTTCGGCCGATTTCTCACTTTTCTCTACTTCGCAGCACCAGAACAGTTTAATGAGTTTTTACACTTCATTAGTAATTATCCAGTTTGCTGTTATAGCGTTAAGCCAGTTTATGGTGCTCAGTATCCCCCGTTAACAGAATACGGTGATTTGGCGAATGGTAGCAGCCGAACTGAAAATGTCGATAATCAGCATTCAAATTCTGGAGCAAAGTTCCAAAATTATATGGATAGGTTATTTTCAAACACTTTTTGTTACTTTGTTTAATGAATCCATATTCCAACTTCTCGTTATGGTATACTTTGTATTCTTTTTATAAGCAACCTCATTGAAATTCGAATGCAGTACGGAATTGAGGACGATATTCTATTATCATCTGTAAAAACATTTCTAGATGTCTCAGATAATCACCAAAGACCTTTTTGTTTATTGGCCAATCAGGAGTAAATGATTTCCATCACCTCACAAGCAATGATTTTTTTAGCATTACCTTCTTCCACTTTTTTCCTGTGTTGCTTTAAGTTAGGCTGCACCAGTCCTTTACAACACACAGTTTTAAGCACCATTAGACCAGCCTGGGCGATAAATCATGTAAGTGATACATGGAGTTTGTGGATTGCTAATATATGAATGAGCGGAATAATCCATGTTCGTCGATACTTTTATAAGGTTTTCTCGACCGGTTTTTGTTCCGATTTTGCTAGGGAAGTCAACCATTTTCTTATGCTTAGTTTATTCCACTTCTCTTGTTTGTCTCAGCTCAGTATTAATCATGCTGGTAAAGTATTTTCTTTAAGTGGTGAACATGTGCGTTTTGAGCAAATAAATACAGATCAAAACTTTTTCAGCGTATCGGATGCTTGGGACGTGTCCGTAACTTTAGATGAACGAGCCGCTTGCGCAAGTGCAGCAAAGGTCCTTGAACGGCATGCCAGCATGGTGGCGCGTGACCTGATAATGCCGCCAGTTAATCCAATTCCTTCAAGGAACAATAAAGTCCAGGCCATGCAGCGTTTAGCTATTCAGAAGGGTAAGCAATCGTTTCTTTCATTTTTTTTTTTTTTTTTTACAAATTTCTATTTTTGTTACTTCGCTTCTTCTAATCTCGGAGCGCATAAAGTATGATTTAAGAACCGATACCGGGAACTGCAGTACCAATGGGAAACAGTGGAGTGCAAGTATCTCTAAATTTGTATCCACGGCTACCAGAAGTAAGTACTTTCTCGTATTAAAAGTTCAGGTTTTTTTTTCGCGAAACGGAATTAGATTCCCGAGAATTTCAAACCAAAATTTATGTGGAGACAAATGAATTAGTAGGGAGGGGAAAGGGAGCAGTAATTATTGCTAAACACTGAGTGGGTAAATATCCATGAAATGGAATTCAGTGGAATCATACTAGACTTGAATCAAACTTAAAATAAGGACGAGTTGTAAATAAATCTTATATTTTGTCTGTGGAAAGTTACAGATATCGGTTGAATATGGAAGAGCAGCATCAAGCTCAGTGGTATGTGCTTCGCTGACCGCACGTGATTCACCAACAGTTTCTGGACACAGTTTAGGTTATTATCCCTGTTTTTATATGGAGTTTCAAAGTCGGATTACGAAATGATCTTGAACATTTTTTTTTAATCGGCATATTTTCCAGCAGTCATGTAACATTTGTAACGATTACTATGTAACCAATAACAACTTTTTTTTCCTGTATATATGGCTTCCTTACAGCTGTTCAGCGTGACCATGCTCGCTTTGATCGATTACGAGCCCAACTAGGTGTTCACATAAGTCCACCTTCAAGTACGAAGAATGTTACGCAACCCTTGAAAATCATAGATATTGATTTGGAGCAGTTGCGTAAGGACTGTTGGATGGGCATACCTCATAAATTACGGCCTATGATTTGGAGAATATTACTGGTAAGGTATCGCATACTGTTTTCTTCGAATTGTTGGTTTTTGTATCTTGATAGCCCCACTCAACATATTTTTTTTCGTATTAAGTGTTTTTTCTTTCTACTCTGCTTAACAATTTTTCTGTAAATCAGGGTTACCTTCCAACAAATTTTGAACGTCGTGAAATAACACTTGCAAGAAAAAGGGAGGAGTATTGGCGTTATGTGGAACAGTATTTCCATACGCGATATGACGAGCAGCATCAAGACACTTTTAGACAAGTTTGTTGGCTGAACTGATCGGTTATTTTCATCAGTTTCTTTGGAGACAATATTCAAATTTGAATATAAATGAATTGATTTACAGATACACATTGATATTCCACGAATGTGTCCTTTGATACCTTTATTCCAGCAAAAAGTAGTGCAAGAGGTACGCTTTGATTGTTTTGGGTTTTCAGTACTCTCTTTATTGAGCTTTTACTAAGCTGCTCACCACCACTTTCACTTTTTTTTTTCTTTTTTTTTTTGCAGATTTTCGAGCATATTTTGTATATCTGGGCAATCCGCCATCCTGCAAGTGGTTATGTGCAGGGTATCAACGATCTTGTCACGCCCTTCTTTGTTGTATTCCTCTCTGAATTCATTTCTGATGGTTAATTTAACCCTTTAATTCATTGTAGGATAACTGGTTACTGGGAGAATTCTATAGAAATTGAATGATCAAAAGAAGAGGGATTTTGAGTGATTTAGATACGGAAGTTGGTACGTACGATGTAAGTCAGTTACCGCGGGAACAAATTGAAATCGTTGAAGCGGATAGTTTTTGGTGTGTCACGGCGTTGCTAGATACGATTCAGGATAACTACACATTTGCGCAGCCAGGTATTCAACGTAAAGTGTCGCAGTTACGACATCTCATGAGTCGTGTTGACAGTGAGTTTATTTTTCGATAAGTTATTTTTATTTTTTGAAATGGTAATATTAAAAGACGAAATGTATTTCTTGGATTTTAGAGCAACTTCATCGTCACTTAGAAGCGCATGGCGTGGAATACCTGCAGTTTGCATTTCGTTGGATGAATAATGTTCTCATGAGAGAAATTCCTTTACGAGCTACAATTCGGCTCTGGGACACTTTTCTGGTCAGTTGAAAACGTGCATAATTTCTTTGAAAGATATTCTTTATAACTAGGTGTTGAATTTCCATCCGTACAAGATTACCATCGCATTTTCTGGCTGATAGCTATCATGCCTCTTTCATTATATATACACCATTATACAACTTGACCTAGATTTCTCGCAAAAGGAAAATAAATTAGAAGTGTCGATGACTAAGTTATTTATACTGATCTTTTGTTTGTTGAGATCATTGGGTGGATTTGAGTTTTTGCGCACGGCATCTAAATGTTTTAGAGTGAAAGAAATGGTTTCTCGCAGTTTCATGGTTACATATGTGCGGCATTCCTTCGAATGTGGTCTAAACAGTTACAAGCAGAAAAAGATTTTCAGGTTCTCACTGAGTTCTGTTATTACATTCTCTGAAGTATGATTACTGGCTAGTTAATGATTTAAATTCTAAATTGCAGGGAATAATGTTACTGTTGCAAAATCTTCCGACTCATAGCTGGGGAGATCAACAGATATGTGAATTAACAGCGGATGCCTTTTCTTTGATGGCACTTTTCGATGGAGCTAAGAATCATTTGGCACAAGATGTGAATATATAATAAGATTCAGACACTTTATTTCGTTGGAATTGTTTTCTGATTCAGTGGGCCTTGTATTAGTGAGCAATGTGCATTTTATTCAAATCAAAACCTTTCAGGTGTTGCTCATACTGCATAATCGACTTACACATATTGCGGACATACATCTCTCCCTCTATATAAAAGTGCCAGTCACTGGTCTGCGTTGAAAAAGTTGTGAGATAGCAGTTGCTTTTTATAAAAACCAGTAGAATTAGCTTTATTCCGGGAAGGTTAGAGGCGCAGTATTGCTATGGGTTCCTGCCTCTTCATAAATCTAAAAACTATAAAGGCTTTGGTGCACAATCTCTTTCCCAGGCGTGTTTTCCTAGAGGTCATTTCCGTTATGCGGTTCCTTTAGTTTTGTGTTTAAAATGGAAAAAGTGCCTCACTTATGGTAGCTATCAGAATTCTCCTCTGTATTTTTGATTCCACACCAAATAAATTATTTTCTCACTTAGTGCACTTTTACATAAGGCATAATCGCCAAAATTTTCAATAGATCTAATCAATCGAGAAAAAAATGACTGCATAATGTTAAGAAACTGTCGCATGGAAATACCGACATACTTTACGGACAGAAAACGAGAGGAATATATATATTCAAAAAAAAAAAACAGTGAGTCTACACATTTTAAATAGAACGTTGATTACAGGAAATGAAGCACGGCTGTAGTCCATTCACTAAAGAAGTGCGCTTTAGTTCCATAAGATTCAATCTAGAATTACCACCAGTACTGTAAACCCCTTGAAAGAGAAGCATAAAAATAAGAAACACCGGAATCGATAAAGTGACAGTCCGGAATAAAATTTGCGAGACGCCTCCGCATTCACGCGTGGTAAAATGCCAGCGAATGAGGATGCGCTGGAAAGCCGAGGGATCCGAGGTAGTCACATCCGGAAAATTGTAACAGGTACATTCATAGTGAACTGGAATAGACATGTAAGCACTAAATAAGAGATACAATGCACATAGGCCGGACCCAACAAACATTTTTGGAAAAAATGTTACGAAACTCGTGTGCAGTATATTCACATTTGCAAACAAGACTGATTTTGATAACCAGCAAAACGACAGTTGATTGAAATTACAATTTAATGATAAAGAGATAAAAGGAACCCTTCAAATACTATAAGAGTAATGGTTATTCCCGTTCAGCTCTTCGTTGTCTTCGAAGTACCGGATTTAAAACGATTGAACTCGAGCCGGGATGCATTTCTGCATTTGCTGCGTCTTCGTCAGGATTATAGCTCACATCCACCTCTGCATCGCTATCCGAATCCACTGCCAGAGCTTGCACTTGAAAAAAATATTTGTCATCCCAGGCTTTTAAAATATGAGAGTTTAAAAGTTTAAAGGAAACTTTTCCATAGAAAGAAGGGATCAAAAATTAACCTTCAACAAAAACGAATACAAATATCAAAATGTTCTGACCATTATTAGAATAGTGAAATCTTTTCAAATACATAATGGAAACACACGCAAGCGAATATCTCGTCGGTTCGTGCCCGGATCAAAAACAATGTTTAGAGCCTCACGATCGCCAATCCTCAGTAGAACGCCATTACTCCTTTCTGCGCTTTCGCCATTTTCTGAAGCACGGTCATCCTCATCCGCCCACTGAAAACAAATTAAATACTGTCTTTGCTAATGTGAATCTTACATACTAAAAGTCGATAAGAGAAACTACATCCGTTAATTTCTAAGTTAAAGCTCCTTAACTGGTCTTGATGGACAGCACTAGAATGTCTCGAAATTACAGAATATTTTGTATACTTTCTTATGAAATATATTAATTTCAATTATCAACTACCTAAGCATTAAGCATTAATAACAAACCTGTTCATCCTCATCATTCAAACTGCCGTTCAGACTATGTGTCGATTCATATAGAGATTCGTCACTTTCTTCATCGGAATTCTCTTCTGATGAGGATTCCGTAGCGGTCGTATCTCCAAGCGATGTATCCATTTCACTTGATGAGCCCATATCATCATCTTCATTATCGTCACCCGTTTCTTCCTTGAAAGTATTTTCTATCATAGCTAAGCTCTGAATGAGAACTATTTCTATGGATCTCTGATGTATCCTCTCCAATCCTTTTCAACTATAAACAAAGTGTAAAATACTTTCTGTGGGCAAGCAACGAGAAATAGAAATATCATTCATCTTCAGCACAAAAGTAAATAACATGTACCTGTTCATCATCACACTCATCTGCTTCACGACGTTTCCCGACTTCATAGAGACGACAGACATTCTCTCGCAGTTCCAATAAATCATCTGCATTCCCATGAGCTTCGATCAAAGCCATAAACTGATCGTTATGATCAGCACAGAAGTCGAATAAAGCCCGTTTTGCATCTACTGTTGTGATTACCTGTTAAAGACTTATATTCAATTACATTTTTGAAAGACTATTCCTTCTATAGCACAACTGTGATTACATAGCTTGAGCTCGCCCCATAAACTAAGAAAGGGATCATGAGGAAAAGCTGTTATTATTTAGTGCTGAAGAGTTTTGAAAAAATTTGCATCTAATTTTAAACTGGACCTTGTAGGTAGTAGAGTCAAAAGTACGGAACGAACAAGCAAATGTTTGACGAAAGCGATCGTCTATTTCTTCCACATCCAAATAAGCTGCTAGAAAAATTTAAGGTCGTTAGAAAAGTTTTACATAACTGCTTAATCAGTTAAGATCATAAAGATAAATAAAATTCATTCGTTGTGAACATCGAAAAACCTGTACAAAACTTATATGCAATTTTACCACAAATATAGAAGTTTCAGTGCGAAAAACGTACATCCGTAAATAGCATCCGTGCCACCGCTGAAGACAATTTTACACTGGTCAAGTGCACTGACACTATGCAGCAGTTTGAAGTTACGCACATCCCACTAGAAACTTCATCTTTAAATTAAATCACTTCACGTGGACAGAAAGGATTTGTCGCTCTGAACCTATTCAGACCAACACATGAAATTTTTAATTTAAAATGAAAAAAATGGGACGGATGCAAACAACCACTGAGAGACTGATGGAAAAATGCATTCATTCGACTAAGAGCATTTAGGAAAAGTGTGACAATAAAATATGTCATTTGAAAAGAGACAAAAACTTCTGTTAAAACAAATCAGTTTATACAATCACTGTCACGCTTCAAATAGCTTGGTGACTAATATAAATCTCATAATGAACATTTACTGACAGCTACAAATCGATAAACTGATCATATTTTATTAGATAAAAACAAGAAATAAGAGGTAAACTAACTAACCACTTCCGAATTTATGATGACTTCATTTCCACGCGGATGAAACATACCACAATTTACGGTATTCATTTTGTCAAATTTGTGCACCGTTTTAACTCCCATTCTTGGATCCCATAATATACCATCATTTAATACTAATTCATCTCTGGGATCAAATGTTGCCCTGCAATTAAGAGAAAGCCAATACAAGCACATTGTGTAAATATATGGTAAAATATTCTCATGTCATACTAGTTAACTATATTAGGATACCAATATAATTATTTTATAAAACTTTAGAACTTCATGAAATCCAACAAGAGCACACCGTTTGTGGTGTACAGTATTAGTCAGATGCCGGATGATCTAGATGTGCAGAAACTACCAGCGAATGTTCACGCAGCTGCAAAGTAGTTTCTAGTCCACTACTTCTCTACTTCTCTACTCATCATATTCCATAAAAAGTAAAGCATTCATATCATCTTCAGAATACATGTGGAACACCAATTTTAAATAAATAATGAACCAACTTATTACGAGTATAATTATTTGCCAAAGTATCATCAAAAAGGCGAATCACAGCTCGACCAGTTTCTGTATCATAAATCTGAAATGTGTTTCAACTACAAATTACATGACTAAGTCCATCATAAAGTAAATAAAAATCATGAAAAAAATCAAGGTACCGTTGCTTTACTTCCTTGAGTCCCAATAATGCGATCTTGAACTGTTTTGTTAAATTCAACAAAATACTCGTCAGGAAAATTGATCATATGCTCCTGAGTTTCGCCAATGCGCCAGAGTGAAGAAAGTGGTTTCACAAAAGCCGATGAAGTGAGCAAGAGTGAGCCATCCTCAAACATTTCGCCGTTAACAGTCATGAATCATAAGTCGAAATTCTGTGTTCAAATGTTCAAATATATAACAGACCAAAAAGTAAGAATGATTACTTTTGATTGTTCGATGCCAGTGATAGCACTGTGATGGCACTCGGTATTTGATTCCTCTGCACCAGTATGTATATTAAACCAATTCAAAGCACCAGCATAAGAACCCAACAGTATATGCTCGTCGTCAATCTTGAAAAATTTAGTTAAAAAACAATTGCTGAAAGCTACAAAAAAATAGCACTTTATGATCAAAATGAAGAAATGAAATCTTTTTTTTTTTTTTTAATTTTATGTAGTTCTGAAAAATTACCGAAAAACTACAACAAGTAAATGTCTCTTCGCTTTCCGTGAATGATCGTACAGGACGAAAGCGACTGAAAGCAAAATGAATATCCTCTCTGAACCTTTCCCGATTCCAAGCAGCCGAAATTAACTAAAATATTGCCTACTAGTAGAAGGTAATGTGTTATGAACATATGACCATTAAGAAAACAACGACCAAAAGCGACCAAAATTGATCGAAATTAATAAACATGTATGAATATACGCTTTACTTATAAAGTAACTAATAACCAATTTAAATTCTAGAAGTGATTATTATTTGCTTTACATTTTGCAGTTTAGATGGAAAACAATTTACCGGACGGCTTAAAAATCGATTAGCAATATTTTTTGGCGCAAAGCGTTTCCGCTGTGGTTCCGGACAGTGATGTGGACTGCAGTGAAAGTATTACAGAAGTGTTATGTTAGACTTCACAGTAAAACAATAAAGAAATTTAGACTTCAAACTTTCCCTCCGAATAATTTTGCCCTCAAAAAATTATTTCTGAAGAATCCGAATAAATAAGTTTCAGTATAACATACTAGTAAAGTGAGAAAGGAGGACAAGTGGAAACTGGATTGCGACATGTCGAGTGCTGCTTTCTAAAAAATTAATTTGATGAAAGGAATTGTATTTGAAAGCTTTTTCTTCAAATAACCCATGGTTTTATTTCGACTTCAGAGTTTTAGAAGAAAATACGAAAAGTACCTGAAGAAATCCGTAATTATTTCGTCAAGATCTTTTGGAGGAGCTGGCAGTGCAGATGAAAATTGATAATTAGTAAAACAATCACTGTTGCTTGTAAGCTCCAATTTTTTACGATCTGGTGAATAGCCCACAGATGTTCCTGGAGGACTCCCATCGAAATGACGCCCTAACAACAGAACGCTTAATCATCGGAAAAAATGAAAGGCGCAGGACAAAAATAATGCAGCAAAATTCTGGAATTAAAAGAAATTTGGCATTTTAAAGACATCTACTTCGTTGACATAAAGTGAAGTAACCAATATTATTTGCTATTCCTACTATAATGGATGAAAGCATAATATGTACACACCATTTACTTGCATAATGCACACAAGAAAAACTCACGTCCAGTAATGCTCAACACTTTTGCTAATTTTGGTGTTGAAGGTGAAGCAACTATCTGGTCCTGTTGCTCATCACATGGTGTATGTTCTGCCCTTAAACTTAATATGTTCACATTTCATGTTATTTCACAATACCATTTAAAATACAAACAATAATTTAGTAAATACTTTCTATCCATTCACATATAATAAATGCAGTATCTATGGAGAACACAAAGCTTTTTGTTCCAGAAAGATACGATAACCATTTTCATGAAACTATTTATAATTAATTATTAAGTAATGAAGATCACTAAGTAAAACATTTAGTCCCATGTAGCAAATAGTATAGAGTTCCCGAAAAAAGCTTTTATTTGCTAAGATCGCCATTTAATTTTTAAATCTTACATAAGGTCGAGTGCTGTTAACCATTCACTTCTTCGACGTCGATTACCACCACCGAAAGTACTCAAAATTAAAGTTTTTCCCGATACAATATCGTTGTCGACATCAGAGAATGTATTCTCAAAACGTTTCGGCTGGAAAATTCCCCTATCATAGATAAGGGACTAATTACATTGGACCTCAATGAACAATAAAAAGAAAAAAGGAATTACCAGCAAGCCAATAGATGGCAGGCGAGTGGATACACGACTTGCAGGTATATCAGGTAGACCGGCTTCGTCTTTTAAATCACTCGCCGTTTTGAGCAGACCCTTTTTGATCAAATGTTGATGTATGAGTTGCAAGAGTTCTTTTTCATTGTAAACAACTTTGGTATGAGCAACGATATGCCACTTCCAAAGCTTTTCCTAGAATATTCACAGGATATCACTTATCAAAAACAATCATAATATAATCCTTAAAAACATATTTTTATATCTATATGCTTTTGGAAGAGAAAAAAAGACAAAAAGATGAACAGAAAAGCATATACTTTAGTCAGGTCTTTCGGAAACTCATGAATTTGTTTTTTAGTAATTCTCTCGATTAATAAATGAGCTTGCTCGCAAAATCTAGCGTGTTCAGCACGTCGCTCCGGTAGAACGGGTTCACGCATAAGACCTAAAATTGAGATAAATAGAGAAAATTGGAGTCGGATGATTCCGCCATGTGTCAAAAACTATATCTAGAAAATCTTGAAACTTAAGAAAACTACAGCCAAAATTGCACTTACCGCACAATTCACTGTTTGCAATAAGCGGCATTACTTCAAGCATTTGGCGAACGCTTTCTGAACGCGCCAAACCATTTAGGGCTTGACATGCAATCGCACGAAGTGCATCAGCTTCTGTGATCGGCGTTTCTGTATATAACAGTTTTTTCAAGATCTATAAGAAAAAAAAATTGAGTCAATGAAGCTTAAAACAAATTGAAATTTAAGAACGCACAGGAAACAAAAAAAAAAACCCAATGGTGAAACAATTGATATGAATTTTAACTTTTAAATTCATTTATACGCTGTGCAAGAATGCATGAGTAACTGAAATGTCTCCAGCAAAAGCTAGCCTTTGTTTCCTTAAGCAAAGACACAGACTGCGCTGCTGTGCTGAGAAAAAAATTAAGACTTTGAACTTGAAGTATATCGTACAAAGCCCCAGTTTCCAATGAGGAAGATCATATATAAGTGAAAATCACCATAATTCCGTTATTTCTTCGAACGGTACTCCACATTTTTTCCAGAAAAAATTCCATTTGGGCCTTCCTTTGTTTTCGTATTTTATAAGGTGTTCCGATGCTTCGGCAGCTAATTCGAGAATCAGAAGCATGCACGTAAGTATCACTAGTTGAAGGTGATACAGCCAGTCGTCCACTGTGCTGAAAAAGATGAACAGAAATTTTTGCAATCTATTGGACCATAAACATCTTATTCTCCAACCAGTCCTTGTTATAACGAAAGACAATTAATGCCCTTTTTACTTCCAGTATGTGTCTGCCAGCTTTACCTTTATATGTTATCTCAAAGATCAGACAACTCAACAGGGAAAAGAACAAGAAATCCTGAAATTAAAACTTACTCGCTCCAGCGGAGCACACACACAATTTGTTATCACCCTTAAAGCAGCAAACTGAACTTCGGGGTCAGTTATTAGTTCTCCTTCGCAGAATTCCAAAACTGTCCTGAAATTCGAACACTGTGATAAAAAAAAAAAACCGCCTCACTACCACTTAGAAATCGCATGCCCTTCCCTCCTCCCCCTAACATCATATTAGAACTGGTATGCTTGATTATGGAAGCATAAGCTTACCCGACAGCTTCAACATTTTGTTCCCGAATTTTCAATGTACTCTCGCAAATATCCATTTGGATCCGAGGTACTGCAGAACACATCCACAAAACCTTGAATGTGCAATTTCTATTGGTTGAATTTTATGCAATTTTAGTCGAAATATAGCGGCCTTGAGGACCATCATAGGGAAAAAAACTCCCTAGTACATTACTATAAATCAATTTCAACAATCTCCGAAGAAAGAAATCTGAATTAAAAGGTGTCCTTTGTATTAAAAGAGAAGAAACATAAGTGTGTAAAAACAAATTAAAGGGAAATACCGTGCTGTTGAAAAAAAAAAAAAAAAAAGAAATGCGTAGCTTACATCAAGAGACATCTTCAGAATTTCGATTTTGGAACCACCATTCCAAGAATTAGCTGCACCAACAAGGAAATGCATAGTGCGTATAACTCCTAAACGCTTCAATTCTTCAACAGGTCGCCAAGATGAATGTAAACCCAGAGTATGCAACAGAATCCAAACACAAGTTTTCAAGTTCTCATCGTCAAGATGCATGCCCTGTAAGAAAGTTTTGCAAAGAAAAAAGTCAACAGGAAAATAATTACTTATATTCAATATGATGAATATCTGACACGACAATATTCAACCTTGTTAGCCGGTAAACCATGAACACATGAAGGAATGACAATATCCCTAAGACACTGCAAACGAGATACATGAGTTCGTTTCAGATGTTCCACTTTGACAAAAATGTGGGCAGCCATATAACTGAAACATTAGAGAATATGGATAAGCTACAGATTGCAAAAGTCAGTAAATGAGATTAATGGTGATTACTTTTTGGTCAAGTAATATTAGGAATTTTCTATTACTAAAAAATTATACCTTCGGAAAGCCACGCAGGTATTTCTGATAGCCTGCATACTAGTATAAAGATGCTCATCAGAAAGAACGTTATCTGAATCTTCTTGTAGGAGGGTTAAGGTCGAAATCTGAAATGAAAATAAGGGAAAAAAGTCTGGAGATACAGATATATTCTTCTGTCAAGTAATGCTTTGGGACCAAAGAATTCAAAGCGCACAAAAAACAATTGATATGAATCACTTTTTGCCAAGTTAAAATCCACCTGTATCGAATTACAAGGAAAAAGCAAGATGAAAATGTGAATACAGAATATACTTCAGAATAAATTCTAATTACAAACCAGTGTAAAATCACTACCAATATACATTCCCAAACAGAAGATATTTCAAAAGGCACACAAATTTTCTTCTAAAATGCTTACATAATTGAACAAACGCCGAGGTCCATCATAATCATCGAACCGCTCAAGTATAGGTCGAAACTGGAATGCGTGAGTAAAAAACATTGATGAGCCAGCTCGACCGCTTTCATAACTATGTTCCAAAAGCCACAGTGCATAACTGAAAGAGAAAAATTTCAAGGAAAATAATTTCACACGGAAGAATAAAATCAGTTATTGAATACCATTACTACAACAAAAGCCTTCTATGAGGAGTACAAAATGAAGCGTAACTTTTCATATATCAACCTTAAAAACCAATATTAAGATACTACGCTGACTTATGAACTGTCCAGAGAGGTTCACATCATTACACAATGCAGTGAGCTAATGATACCATCGTAATCGAACATAATAATAATGAAATAGATGGGTAACTCACTGAACGAGTTCATTAAGAGTTTGTTCTGGCAAAAGGCAAACACCCTCCATTGCATCCGCATTATAAGCCAGATAATATAAGCACGTCCCAACAACGACAGATGCCAATGAATCGCGTTCTATACGAATTAAAAGATCCACTCCACCAGCAGCTACAAAATCCAGTGCCAATCTACGGTGAACCAAAAGTCCGGCAAGATACTAAAAAAATAATTCAAAGAAACATTATGTAAGAAACAATCGCTCATTAGCATTTCCATACAGCTTTCCATATAAATTAGGAGATTCAAAAAAAAAAAGAAAAAAAAAAAAAAGAGATCCTAAATGATTAAAAAAAAGCAATACAGATTTCTTATTAGCTGGTGAATTATCTAAAATAATAATTCCCATTGTCTTGGTACAGTCGATTACCTTCAGAACATCAAATATGAGTCGACTATCGTGACTTCGTGCACCACCGAGATATCGTAAAACAAGATCTAGTGAACGATTCTCGTATGTTTCTTTCAAAAGCTGAAATATTTAAATAAAATATCACCAGGCGACTGTGATTTGAAACTACATTCTCAATGAGGAACAGAAATACCTGGTACTAGATATTTTATTTCGCAACATTAAAATTAACACCACTTACAACTTGGCTACATAGATTCTAAAATCTCAAATTAGTTGTAAACTATTTTATATATAAAAGTGAAGTACATCCTGATATTCTCCGACAGGTGTAAGGTATTGAATAATGAGACGCTGCTCCATAACAGTTGTTAGCGGAAATATTCGATATTCTCCAAGACGTCGCTTTTGCATTAATGTCCACTGACTATTACTTTTTCCATCAATAATAGATCCCAACGATGCTGTGCTTTCAGAATGTGCCTAAAAGTTAAAAAAAAAAAAAAAAAAAAAAAAAAAGACTGAAATCGATTAAAATGATATTACAATACCATTTAAAAAATCATTTTTTTTTTCGTGTCATTCAAATACCTGTTATAATACTCAACCAACACTAAATAAAATCAAAAATCATGTTCTGCTTGATTAAGTTAGAGATCAGAACAAACAATCCTAAAAAGAGAAACGGACTTAAAATATGAAGAAATTACACTATCTGAATGGAAGCAATAAATGTCTAAAACAACTTTTGAAAATTTCAACAACTTCAAATCCATACTTACACGATGTTCTTTATCTAATTTGACTTTTTTCCGCGGTGGTACAGTCACCTCTAGATTTTCGGACATTGAAGTTTTGCAAGCCGGTCCACTGAAACTACTCACAATTAAGAACAAAAAAACTTGACAACTTTGAATCCCGAAAAAAAAGTGAAAATAAACCTTATTCTCAAGATGGATTTCCTTTCTTCACTATACAAAGGCCCTATTGAATTCATTGGAGAAATTGCTACTGATGGTCCCGATGCTTCCTCACCGGAGCACTTCGTTGTTTCACGCTCTTTCAAAATCTACAATAAATCTAACTGTTTGACAGAAATCAATACTTAGCTTTCACTTCCCGTTTTAATAAGATTTCTCAGCAGATGAAAACATAGATCGGCCGGCAAACATTAATGTGTTTTAAAATTGCAATTTTTAAAAAAGTTTCAACACGCAGACGCTTTACTTTACAGTTCATTACTGAAATTTTTATCCTTGCTCGTCTTTTCTTGTACATAAGAGTTGTCCAACTAAGAAACAAAAGTGTTTCTTTTTTCTGATTAGTGGATTTTATTTCTTTCAGTAGCTACATAATTTTCCACTAGTTCTTTTTTTTGATTCTTCTGCACAACTTTTAAAAATATAACCAACATCAGCCAATGAAGGTCTTTCACCACTATGAAATGTTTCTCTTGGCATACCAGCAAACGGACCACCATTTTCAGTATCTTCCTCTTTATTTTCTTTGTCCGGCTCTGATACTTCCATTGCTTCTTCTTTTTCTTTTTCCATTCGCTCCTTTAATAGAGACAGTGAAAAATTAAAAGGAAAAATCTATAAGTCTAACAGTTGAATTTAAAGCCATCAATGAGCGGAGCTACATCAGGCAGAATTTATGTAACCAAAACTGCTATCAGAAACAAAATAGCTTACAAACAAATCCTTTAAACGTCTCAGTGCAATTGGAATCAGAGCAGAGTTTTCTGTTTTAAGACTACTTGCAACACTTGTCACATCTAAGGCAGCAGCCAGCAAACCAAAGGAGTAAGCTCTTAAATAACAGTTGGTCGCATCGCTTTCTGCCCATCTATAAAGCTGCGGTATCAAACCTTCTGGTTCCTGAAACATTCCCACAAAAATAATAATAACTCTGTGCAACTTTCATGAACAATGCCTTTGGAGATTCCTACTTTTGCGCATTTTTCTTTAATGGGAGAGAAAAATTTCAGTAGGGAAACTCCTAGATGTTGTAACCAATAAAACTTACGGATAAGACAGCAGAATCTAAACCGGGAATAAGATTGAGCAACAGTCTTGCGGAGGCAATATTCAATTCGATGTCATCGCGGGACATTAAATACGACACAAGAAGCTGAAAAGAGTTCCTTCATTAGCGCAAACAGTAAAACAAATTTTAAAAAGAGCACTATGATTTTCACAAAGTTTACGTTACAATTTCCTTTACCTTATTCATGAATTCTTCATAGCGACTGATAACTTTTAACAAATGGCCCAGGATGCATGACGGATATGTTTTGGCCGGATGACGATCATCTAATGGATCAGGATCTTGCTTCAAAAAATCATCTGTTGCTTCCTCTATTAGTTCCGAAAGTCTACAATATTCTCTAGGTGTAATAAAAATAATAAAATAGTAATAAAACTGAACAAATTCAGAAAGATGCTGCTCGTCCCAATTTTTTCAAAGATTCAGTACTGACAAGTGCATCTTTGAAAACTGATAACAAACCTTATTAGGGATGGTTTGACACTAAATGAGGCATTGTCATTTTCAGCTTCCCAAACAGCAAGAATAGCTTGCAATTCTCCCGCGGCGCTTGACTGACTAGGATGAGGAAGATGGGACGAGTGTGTCCCGTGGTTCGACCGCGACGGAGCAAACATTGAAATATAAAACCAATCTGAAACGATCTAAATGTAAAATGATTCTAAGAAATTCGAAGTTATATAAAAAAAATCAAATCGCTATATGTAAATTTCGTTTTAATAGATAAATTTGAGAGTTGTTATAGCTTGCATACACTAAATTATAGACGCTAGGAGATAAAGCATAATGTAACATCGTATTTCGTTCAACAAAATCATAATGTAGCCAAAGCAACCTAACCAGAATCTTGCACTTCTTGAAACCCTTCCGCCACGAACCAAGTTTCATTAAGTTACTAGAAGAATTTTACATGACCACAATGAAAATATTGACCATTCTTCACGATTTGGCAGGATTTTGGACTTTCTAGTGCTCAGGCGCTCAGTATGGCATGGTTTATTCACTTTTTCTTGTATTATAAATCCATGTACATTACTGATTAGCGTGTCCTAAATAATCTACACCACTGACTAACGTGCACTAAATGATCTTTTGGGATCCCTTGATGCTTCATGAATTGGTCAAGAAGTTGTACTGTACTATAACCCTCGTGAAGTTTTATTGTTTTACGATTAATTTATTCATTTACATGAGAAGGACAAATACCCTCAGAGTTCACAACCGTTACGTTACAATACCTACAATCAGTGAAAGAGAAATGTATGAAGTAGGAAATCAAGCGTGTTCCACACTTAGGACAATTACTGCTCATTTGACAAGTGCGAATTTCTTCTCAGAAAGCTTGTCTCTAAATGCAGCTAATAAAGACTAGACAGGTTCAATTTCTCTCGAAGAACATGTAGAAAACGTTCTGTGTGGAATAAGAAAACTGGGATTAAAGGACTAATGGCTCCGAAAGTATCTCGCTTCATCATGCGCATCAGTCGGATTTCGGAGTGAAATCCTTTAAATACATTCACTTGTAAGTTTCTCCATCGTTTAAAATCGTCGAAACATTACTAGTCTGATTATTTACTAATTTTATTATCTCATGGGGAAACAAAACAGATGACGGGAAGGACGTCTTGTATGCAACAAATGAAATGCCCAGATCAACTGACTGTTGAAAATCGCCGCAAACAATCAATTACTGAACTTCAGCCAGCGCTCCTTCGTCAGAAAACGACATATTGTGTACCAGGTGCGTGGGAAGCTTGCTCCACGAGATTCATTTGCACAAGTAGGAAAATTAGGTTCTCATTTCTACGTTTATCACAACGAAATATTTGGAAATGACCATCTCATCGAAATTACACTGATGGAATGGCGCCGAAGGAGTCAAAATTATTAGTTCACTAATAACAATCCATTTTCCAAGCTTTCTGCGCTGTAATTTGCCGTTTCTTTGTTTTGTTCCAGCAACCTATCTAACTCGCAACTCACAAGTCCCAAAGGTCGGCAAAAAACCGGAAATTTCAGTAACACCAAAGAGCGTCAACAAACAGTGCGAGAGGCAATTTATCAGAGGCTTTATCTTACGTCTCCATTTCTCACATGATTGACGTGTTCCCAAATAATTTTTAGCCAGGATGTCTAAGCGAAACTCTGATGAATTTGGATCAAAAGCGCGATGCTTAGAAGATTGTGGCATAACGATCAGTCAAAGTGCTTCTAGTGATTTTGGTGATACCAAAAGTACTGGTAGCAGCTACAAGGCCGAAACCACGATACAAGCTGATGAACCGCCATCGTTACCATCAGAATCCCTTGAGGAAGTACTTCAACTTCAGAATTAGGCTTGATCCCAATTATCGTCATAATAATAAATTTTCAACGCTGTCTATACTGGGTTGGGCCGCGTTAAATCATTGTAGCGGCATTAGTCCTGGATGAGTCGCAGATGGTTTCTTCATGGACAGAGTGGTGGGTAAGGCTCGGTCCTCAGAGGTGATGGGGTCAGTGGTGTATTTGTAATTTGTGATGAAGTGTCTGCCAGTGAACTCTCTAAGGTTTCATCAAAGGTTGTAGTTAATGTGTGCCAATAATACCGATGTGAGTCATGAAATCGATCGGTAAAAAAGAAAAAAAAGACGTTCGAAAAAACTGACTCTTGCGTCTTTGCAGACGTGACGATTTCCCACTTCGTATCCTTGACTATGGCTGCACCTATTAGCGTTTTGTCATCTTCAGTGCAGACTTTGCACCTGCGTGAACTGAAATTTTGTACAGGTCGGATTTCCTGATGTTGATGTCGTAGATGTGTTGTGAAAAGCCATGGTACGCATCTGCAGTGTGCAGATTTACATGAATGTGGTTGCATGCTGGGCTAAGCGATACCGTCTCTGCTTCATCAAAAAGTGTTGAAAGTATTCTCTGGAAGCAGTTTCTTATTTTAGTGTTCTACCTCAAACTGAACAATGTGTGAAGGATTCGCCAAAATGATATGAATTATCTTATAAGAGAGAAAAAATATGAACGAAAACTAGATGTTTGTTTGAGGTTAATGTGGAGTGAAGAGTTCGTGCATTGCTTCATATATATTCAGGCTTTAAGTCCTGATATATTGAACTAAGTGCAGCAGTGTACTGGTTGTAGTAGCCCTGCGCAGTTTTCAAGACCGTGCTGTGCGCAGTGCTCGGTCATGTAATCAAGATGTGAAGTTTGGTTCAACAGAGTGTATATTTTTTTTCAGATTTTGATGCAATGATAAAGTTAGTTGTCTCTTAAGCCACTTGCAGTTTGTGTATTTCGGTATTTTTTTTCTTTTTCTGGTATGTTTTCTTAGGGATATTTTGTATTTTACACAATTTGTTTCATCCGCGGAAAATGCTACTCATTTTGCTGTACAGTGCTTTTGGTAAATTCTCAGTACGGAGTCCTCTGGTATTCATATTTGAAATTTTTATCTGCAAATCTGCAAGTTGGTGCACTGTTTTCTAAAATTTGTTCTTCAAAAAGAAGTGCATATATGAAATAAAATATAACTCTCCAGTAATACTCTTGTATTGTGTTAGGTGTTTAGTAATAGATGCCGGACTGGAGATGGTTGTGTAAAGGAGCGTTGTGCTCACTAAAGCATGTTTAAACTGCGCATTTATGAGGCTAAACTTTCCTTTTCTGGTCGATCCCAACACTAATGGTCTGAAGACTTCTTACACTCTTTTTCATAACCAATTATGACCGTTATACACTTAATTAGTTGTCAAAAACTGATTGCTGAAAAAATAGAAAGAGGACTGTTTCTCACTTCAGATTCTTTGCAGAGCAAAATGGCAAGCGATGTAATAGGGAAATGGAGTTGTTCACAGTGTACGTATGCAAATTTTCAAACGGCAAAAGTATGTACAATGTGTCGTACACCACGACACTCAGTTTTCATCACCGAGCCGCCTTGTACTTCTAATGCTGCTTGTGGTAGTGAAGAAACTCAACAACGGTGGCCTTGTCCAGATTGCACATACCTGAATGTCCTGAAATCTCGCCATTGTACAGTGTGCATGTGTAAACGGCCGAGTAATTTTGATACTGAAGATGAAAAGAAATTCGTCTCCAAAGGTCACAAATTTTGAAAAATAAAGTGATTTTCAGATTTTTTTTCTGTTGCATTTTCTTGCCTCTCAGCAGTATTTTTTCTGTTTTTGTGACAGTACATCTATGATGTGGCTTAATACAGGTTATGAGACGGTGCTTTTTCTAGGATTGCGCATGAGGCATTTCTGCAACTAGTATGCATTCTTTTTAGCTTCAAATATTTATCTAATGTCAGATGAATGCTCAATCGATCTCGAACAAGTTGACAAATTAGGAAAGGCATTACATAAGTGGGATTGTTCCCAATGTACTTACAAAAACTGGCCTAATGTTAAACATTGTACGATGTGTGGAACACCAAAAGATTATGTTTCTGTGGGGATTGGTAACGACATTATCGATCAGGAATCCAATGGTTTGTTTTAAGTTAATGTTTTTTATATTGTCGATTCCTCTATAGGTGGCAACAAATACTTTCTTAAGTATGCATCTATTTTTTGACATGCTCTTATGTTAAAATCTATTTTTTTTAAGGTGATGATGCTGCAGCATGTCGCCTTTCAGTTAAGGAGGAAATTGGAAATCCATCAAAATATACAGAGAAAGGTTTAGAACTGTGAATTACTTTCTTTTTTTTTTCCTTCTTTTTCTGGTGTAGATACGAACATATATAATCAGTTCTATAAGAATAAACTATAAATTGCTGCATATCACAAATTTTTATGGAAAATTTTTTGGAAATTCTAATTTCTTTTCAAAAAGGTTTGTAGGCAGAATGAGGGTTTTGTCCATGAATATTTTTCTGGTAAATTTACGGAGAAAATAAGGTTCATGTTCCCTCGATTCTGAGCTATAGGCATTGTAATTTTAGCAAATGATAATTTTTCAGATCACGTTGAATTAGGGAGCGAAGACCACCATGGCGTTGGAAAGGCCTCCAATGTAAATTTAAATAAGCGGATTACTTTTCTCGACATGTATCTTTCTCATCTAAACAAATCAGTAAGTTGTCAAGGAGTTATATGGCACATCCTTTCCTATTTGATGATTTTTATGTGCACATTTTTATTTTGACATGAAACAAAGTGTAGGTTGATACGGGTTGTGCATCATTCTTGGAAACGTGTGCAGAAATCCTCCGACAAAGCAATGATGCTGAAGCTAAACTCATTCATTACATTTATCATTATGGTGAAGGCAATCGACGAGTCAATGGCTTTGAGGTTAATTTTTGTTAGTTTTAATATTGTGCGCTTCATGTTGCTCTCTGCTGGTAGCTGATGTTTGTCAGAGAATTCTCGTGGTCTGATATCGGACTATTCCTTTTAATTTGCTCTTTATTACTAATCTCTTCTATTTTTTTTTATTTTTTTTTTATTTTTTTTTTTTTTTTTTTTTGAGAGAGGAGAAGATAAGGAACAAATTCTTTTCCTTCTTATTATTAGTTCCAATAAAATCATCACTGAGGTCTTTTTTTTTTTTTTTTTTTTTTTTTAATGAAATTTTTGCCTTGTGATGTGATAGCTCGAGCAAAATACATTTGCGCATTAGGATTGCGAAACAAATCCGTCACTCTGCTTTGCGGCATGTGTGGTTGCGATAGCCAACATGTGACGGTGTTATTTTAAGCTAATTGAAACTTTTAAAGTTCTAGCAAAACAAAGTGTTGCTTCCATTTGTCATTCTTATTAGTTTTTTGCCTTCATGTATATATTTGTTTTAAGCGTAGAAGTAGGGTTTTTTTTTTTTCTGTATGCGGAAACTTGTTATTACAAACGGAGTTTTCAGTTGTGGTTTTGTGGAAGAGGTAATCGTTATATTTACAGAATATGTTACTGAATGATGTTGATGAAGAGAGTGCTGCAACAGTTGTCAACCGCTCAATTATAGATATCATTCGAAGCAAGAATAGTAGAATTTTAGCAAGTGTACCAAGATTTTTTATGGATTCCTTGTCGTGCACAGTTGCAATTCCAGGATTAGGTATGTAATGATTTTGTGTTTATCCGAAGGAACCAAATATTTGTTTTTCTAAGAGGTAAGCTGTATTGCACTGTCATATGAGTTTTACTTTTCAGAAAGATAAACTGGTTCATGTTATATATTTTTTTTCATACGTTTTCTATTGATCCTTTTGGTTTTTCTGGAGATTCTGTACTCTGTGGCTTCTGTATAAAAAATTTGTCTTAAAAAGTAAAGGATTGCATTGTAATTATTGCATTATTTTTGGAGCAAGTGGTGACTGTTCTGATGAGATTCACAAGAAAATACGTGAAAGTATGTACGAAGATTATGATATGACTCGTGTTGCCAACAATAATACCTTGTTCACCCTGCCAAACGGTAACTGTTATATCATTAATTTCCTCATTGGTGCCATACCACATTTGCTGTCCGTGATGCCTGATGGAGAAAAAAATTACCTTTGTAATATGTTTTATTTCTGGAAGACCTACCTCACGGTATTAGACTGCTTTCGTAGGGTTGCAATTACAACAATTGGTTCGACGCTATTATTAGATGCATTAAATCTTAGTGCAAATGCCCCTGAATATAAAAGAATTATACTAAAGAAAATTTCCAGCCATTTACGACTTGCGACCATGGGTAGTTTCCGGTGAAAGTAATCTTCGTGTCATCATGGACCTCGACGATCGTCGTAAGATATTGAAAATGTTATGATTGTTTTCTGCTTTGTGAATCAGCCTTATTGAACATTACCGAAATATTTTTTCGGGAATGTTTACTTTGGAAGGGGAAGTAATGTCAAGCCCTAATACACCTTATCCTAAAATTATGTCCCAGCATGTTTTTTTTTTTAGAAGTACTTGATACAGTGTGTTGCATGGATGCACACTCTCTATCGGGACCAACCGGCTGCCAGACTTACGCGCCACTGTTATTGCGAAACCGTGGAGGGGGGCACAGTCTTGTAGATGCTGTTTCTCAGGTATTTATATAGGTTTTTTTTTGGATTTCAGTTAGTGGAGTTCAAATTGTTTCTGTAACAAATTGGTAACAGAATTGATCGTAGATGTGTTTATAATTTATTTCCTTTTCTTCTAGGCATTATGGGGTGTAATTGATAAAAGCAACACACTTCGTGATGCACTATATCACACGTTGTATGCAATGGAGACTAAGTAAGTTTGTTTAGATTTCTTTTTTCATTTTCCGAACTAATTTCATCTATTATGTTGTTTGTTCTTTAGCCCAGGATTAGTGTAAATTCGTGTTTCCATCTCTTCAAGCAAGTTTTTCAGTTTTTTTCAGCTTTCGAGGTCGCTGGGCATCTTCTCTAATGAAACTTGGATTAAATTTTGACATTTGGATGATGCAGCGTCATTGGTCAAGCATTATTGAATGTAATGATCCTGGTTTCCCGTTAGAACAGGTATTTATAGTGATTTTTTTCGCAGTAAAATTCTAATGTTTTCAGATCTTATATGTTTACTTGCAGTATTTTACTAGTTAACTTGGTGTTTGTAACGTTTCAGATTCATATACTTGTTTTGGCGCAGGTGTTGAATCGTCCAATTATAGTATTTCCTATTGAATCATCAAAACTAAACCCATTCCCTGCTCGCGATGGACGTCCTAGTGGTTGGAAACATCCAGTTGAAGGATTTTATCCACAACTACCTGGTTTGAACAACTATCGATTGTGTCCACCCTTACTGCTTGGCTATACTAATGGGAACTTTTATGCACTTGTATTACCTCCACGTCCTGTTATTGGTTAGTTTTCTTATTTTAGGCCATATAAGAAAAATTTACAAAGGACTGGTAAAATTCATTCATTTGTCATAAATGTTTGGCTGACTTTTAAACAGTATAGAGAATGTAAAGGAGGTCCTCTTTTGCAAAAATTTATACAAAATACAGTGTATCAAACTACAAAGAACTGAGATGGAATAATCCAACTTCTACAATTCAGGACGAGTGGAAACAGGTCGTCCGTCACGCATTTACCGATACATACGCTGCCCACCTTATCCTCTTACGGAATATGTACAATTTGTTATGGATGCTAAGGAAGCGGAAGATTTTGTTAAGGACAATATTGTTGTTGATGTAGATTGTAATGGGCAACAATGGATCTACCATTCAACCTTTGGTTCGCCACATACAAAGAATGATTTAGGCTTTCTCTTGTGGAGTAAGCTCTTATCTGATTTTTTCCAAGTACTGAGTTTTTCTAAAATTTTATTTAATTCATTATGACTTGATTTCATTTTTGGCTGTGAAATTCATGAAATTAAAAATGAATTTTCTTCAGAAGATTGGATTAAGGCGCATTTTCCAAAAATAATTCACGAGGACTGTGAGGTAAATATTATGATCTTTGGTCAGTAGCATGTCATACCGTATTGGTTATACCTTTCCTATTCTGGAAAATTTTGAAATTGCTTAGCGTCTTTTAGCTGTTAACGCAAGTGTTTGTAGTAAAATTCTGTTTGTCGTTACTATACAGAATAAATTGTAAATTATTATATCTTTTTGTGTACCGTATTAGGCTTCAGTCCGTAGTGATCCTACCAGCATATTTTCAGAACACAAATGTTATATTTTTAGGTGCAGAATGCAGTTGCGGCTTCCGAAGATAGTGCTTCAAAAGTGGGCCGGATTAGTGGCAAATCACCCTGATGAAATCATTTTATTGTAGAATATTAGAATGGTTATGACTGTATTAGTTTGTTATAATGATTTCGATGAAAATGTTTTTCTTTGACTAGGGACAGTAGAAACGAAAACTTTTTGTTGTCATGCATTTGAACTATACAGAATGCTGTCTTTGCTGATTTCTGGAAATCTTTCTTGTGAAGCAGTCAATTGTGGTTTATTAATTAGACGATAAATGGTATAAAGTTTGCATTGGATATGAACTGGTGGTGTATTAAAATACTGCATGCTGTCTATATTTTCGTCTAAGTAACCGCTTAGTAGTTTCGGGATATTAGTGTTAAACTGTTTTACGAAGATTATGTCGAATTTTTTTTACAAATGTTTCTTGTATTTAGTTTAGTTTCTGAATTTCTATTCTTCCACTGATTTCCTGATATCGTTTAATGGTAAAAACTCTGGAACACTGAAATCAATAGAAAATCTGAAGGTGAAGAATTTGAAAAAAAAAAAAGAGATCCATTCATTTTGTGTCGATCAGGGACTGAAAGTTGTGATACCCAGCCATCTTTTTATCTATCGCGGATGTGTAAATGTGGCGTCTTCGATACAGTGTTGCTCTTTTTAATTCGTCCGCCATTACAATTTTGTGGGAAAAGACGAAATCATCTGTTAGCAAAAGGAGTTTTGCAAATTATAGAAATCCTGGTAGTACGTAGTGCCTACAGGACTTCGTGAGTCAATGCTTTGTCTACTGTTGTACTCATGAGCTATCTGTTTTCAGCTAAGACCGCTGACGACCGTTATTGGTCCGTTAGGTTGAACGTTGTTGGGAAAGATTCTGAGCCAGTAGAGCGTGGTACTGAATTTTAATTATATTCTTGTGATGCTTTGCATCCCACTGCTATAAAATACGGGACTTCGGTATCGATTGATGTTTTCACACCACAATAAATAGATTTTTCTTCCTGTTGATGGGATAGTATAGTTTGTATCAAGTGAAACCAGGAAACGCTTGAACCAGAAATGTAAATATTTTTCAAAACTGACGGGTGGAACCATGCCAGTTGGACTGTTTGTGAGCGTTTTATTTTGACAAGATTACCAATAACAACAAAAAGAACATCCAAACAATAAACGTATATAAATTACGAACTTTGCTAGTACTTTACCTGAAACCCGAATTTAGTCACTATTGCACATGGTCAATCCATGAACAAATTATGATTACGGAGTTTTTGAATGGGAGTCTTATCACCTTCCAGCCTATACTCATCTCTGCCTTTGCTTACAGAGAACCAGTTAATCTGTTAATGCTCTCAACAGATATGATTTGGATCAATTATTTTAATCGTCCAAGCGTAAATGTTAAAAGTCTTTCTGCTTATCCTCATGCGATAACCTTACATGTGTCATTCCATCGAAAGGAATGCAGTGAACTTAACGAAAGACTTGACCATTATTTCATCTTCCAGGATAGGGAAGTCAAAGTTTACCAACATGAACTGTACATGATCCCTCTCCATGAGACGGCAACTGATGATTTGTATTTGTTCGCCAGTTATCAATCGTGGTAGACATGAAACTTATCGTGTTCGACGCTTGCGATTTAAACGTGCGCAAGGAGTAGCCATCCATCGCGAAGGATATCTGACTGTTTTTAGATGAGTCACCTGTTATTTCATTTGCTACCCATGGTGCCGAGAATGTTATACACTGCTTGCTAGTTTTTCCCGTGCTAAAGAAAATTTGTAAATGGACGTTCTCGGAACTTGTAGGCAATATAAAGTTTACGCTTGTAAAAATTCAGAAATACTTAGCTCTTCTTGAAGCTAGTTTGCATAGGTTGATGTAAGCGTTCAGAATCACCTCTCACTATTATGGTACTACAAGTTTTTCAAACTTTTTTCTCAAAATACCTCCCAGAGGTGGAAATACAACGTTCTTATCTTAAATAATAACCATGTTCTTTCAAGAACTTTCAGTTTAAAGGAAAGAACTCTAGTTACCATTTTGACGCCAGTGATTGAACTCCAAGAGGTATACTTGTGGTATGATTCGACGATCTTATTTGGCCGTCACTTGTAAATCCTGCAAATTTCTAACTACAGGTGGGGTTTTAAGAAATAAATCATTTTAACAAAAATGAATTTCGCAAATTTCGGCTCAGTAGTTGACTAATGCTATTAATCTTAAAAAAAATTAACAAGAGGTTTGAGAGTATCAGAATAAGCACCAAAGTATGCCAGAACTTGAAACTAGCTCTGGTAGTTCAGTTGCATCATTTCCTGGAAAAGTTGGTAGAAACCGAAAAAATTCTCTTTTGCAGAATATGTTTTTTAAAAGCCTAACTGGAGTGAAGAAGTGCTGTGAAAAGAGGAATAACCTTTCAGCCAAAGAGATTCATCCTGGTTATCACTGGTTCGTAAAACCCCTTCCAATATCAGCCTTTGAACGTCACTACCTCCTGATGTTAGATTTTCATATATTTTTCTATCAGTTGACAGACTGCCTGAACAAATGAATTAGAACTTTAGTTATGACTTACATGATGAAGAGAATTTAAAAATAAAATTTTGCACAGTTACTCGTTGTCTGCCTATCAGTTAATAGAGATTTAATAGAGCGGACATATGACACTGGAATGATTTTGTGGAAACTCCACTAAACCTTTGAGTGATGCAAGAGCGTCTCTCTTTTGGAAAAAATTATCTTCTCCATATAGGTTGGGCATGATACTGTAGTTTTTGCTGGATGAAAAACTTTTCAAAGACACAATAGAAGATTCCTGATTCTCATCGCACTGGAAAACATATCTTTATTTGCTTTAATTTTTTTAATATTGGGAATAGATGTATTCTTTTCTACTAGAACTAATTTAAAAATATACATTAAATGCAATAGATTCTAGATTTTGTGCAAGTAATTATTCTAATAAGGACAATTTTCCTCTTGCTCAGTTTTTACATTTTGAAATTGGTTTCATTGGTGTCTAATTATCATTACTCCTGTTGAATGCACCTAGTTGACTTCATGCCTTGATGAGCAAAAGTAAAAATTTGGTCAAAACTCTTGTTAGAACTGTTCACTGTTCACTAACTTCCTTTTCCTTTAGAGGAGTGAATTCATCCACATCGCTGATGGCCGACATTGCTATTGCTGGTTCGTAGTAAAGATGGGATTTTTGGACTTGCTGTTCGTTAAATATCCTATATGACGTGTCCATAAACTTAGCGCGAGCAGCTTAAAGTGAGGAGAAAAAAGATATTTCATTGGAATATCAAGTAAAATTATTTATAATTATAAAAGAAACTTCACAACAAAAGATCAGACTCGTCACTCTGCATAGCAAAGTTACATGAAAACAAACGTACCCCTACCAATTTTCCTTTTATGTCGTTGCCTAACGTTGTAGAGCAGTAAGCCAAACATAATGAAAAAAGTGGGTACGAGGAATAGGACGATGATGAGAAGGATAGCATTGTGCGCACTCCAGCTGGATGCCATACGTGAGAAACGTTGATTGAACAACGCCAAAAGATTTGCTGAACTGTTACTCATCAAGTTTCGTGGTATCCTATCTGAATGACAAAAAGTAGAAAAATTAGCAGGTAAATCAAATTTCCATAACTACCAGAAAGATCCGGACTGAAAATCTTTATCATTTCGATGAAAATGTAACCTAATGTCCGTGCTAGGGAAGGTTCGCTTCTGTAGGTCGTTTTGTCAGCAAATTCGACTTCAACAATGGCTCGATATTCCGTAGAAGGCATTAAATCATTTAAGTTAACCATCGTAAGTGAACTATTCAGTCGCACCTAAAATAATACCTTACAGGTTTGATTTTAAAACAAAAATAGTAGTGAATAAAATGAGGTGTATCTCATGACTCCAAGCTATCTGAATAATTTGAAATTTTTGTAACTTCGCGAATACAGGATTACCGTGTGTGTATAGTCTTTGTCGGAAACGTTAGAATAAAGAATGAGGAAAGTTTCGGGAGATTTCACGTAGCTCGGAGCACTGTAATTCCAACTTAAATGAAGAATGGTATCCGAAACTGGAGAAAATAAGGTAATATTAAGTTGTACATCATTCATATCACCGTTTTCAGTTTGAAGCCAATCGGTAGGTGGGCTTACTATAACACTCTGATCCAACATCTTCGCTAAAACTCGAAACTGGTATCTAAAATGTGAGTTTTTTATAGTTTACGAAAAAGATTTGTTACACATTTAAAATTCAGCACGTCTGGCTGCTTGAGCTACTGAATAATATGACTGTTACTGCTTCATCAGTAAAAATCATTTCCTTTTTAAAGTAATAAAACTGGAATGAGAACCATAAATTCCTAAGACTTCAGTACTCTGCAGTTTTCACCTTCGAGTTTCAGGTATTTTGCGTATGTCTGAAATGACCCTCCAGATCAATCCTTATTGAAATAATTAATACTTGTAAACCCTTATATTTTTTTTTTAAGTTTTAAGAAAGATCACAAATTAGCCTAACCTGTTTTTAGAAAGCAGCATCTCGACAGTAACAGTGCGCATGTGTCTGTCTACTGTGCCACCTATGATCCATTCCTTCTCATTGCCTTCAGCTCGAAATTGAACTTGAAATGAAGTAATTTTGTTTAGAAGTGGGTGATTTTTTGGCAGCGACCACATTACTCGCACCTTTTTTCCGGAAATGATCGCTCGTGGTACATCAAGTGAAAGCTCCCCCGCTTCCCCCGTTTTCGATTTCGGTTTTCTCTGTTTCTTAATCACTTTCGCTTTAGATCCTCATTTTAAGCATGGAAATTTAAATCAATTTAATTGGAGCTTAAAAAGCCTAGGTCAAAAAGAGTAGTTATATGAGATTTCTCAAGTTATCGAAACTACGAAAAAATGTGAAGGTTTTCAGTATTATCAAATATTTAACGCACCGATTGGTATTAATTATACGCTACTAGATAACTTTTAGGGCTTAAAGAATTTAATTAGCAAAAATCTACGCACTGAAGTCTTTCCGCTTTTACGTACTTCCAGGTATAATTTAAACAAATTAAACCTCATCTTCTTGATAATGAACAGCACTGCTACCAGAAATCAAGGTCTTAACACCTTGATTTTCCGCTTGACTTTTTTCTTCACCTTGTGAAAACACTTCTTTCGCTGAAAATCTTTTTTTAATTTTGAAATTCCCAGAAATGTATTTCAAAGCATAGGAAGCAGTGAATTCGAATGATTTTAAATAAATACAAATAATTAATTACGAATGATTTTTAGGTAGGCGCTGGAACGTGTCATGTGATTTGTGTTATCGGTCACTTCACATGTATACCACCCTTCATCTTCTCGTTGTACATCGGAAATTTGCAAACTTGCTGTACCAACCAATCGGATACGTCTTTTTCCAATTAGTGCCATACGTTTGCCATCTGCACATGACAAAAAATTTGATTTGAAAAAATTGAGGAAAAACAATTAGAAAATGAAGGTAAACAAATTGCATAGGCATCTGATTTCTTTGTTTCTTTTTTTTTTTTAATTTGATTCAAATTATCTTTTCTATTCGTTCCTTCTAGTTTTAAGTGGCAGATCTAAAACTTAATTCTCAATTCTAATAACGTTTCCAGCTACAAATGCTCAGGATTCAATAAACCTTTGGTCCAAATGGTCTTTGTCGTTCTTGGTACCACCAAACAAACCATCTGAGCTGTTTCACCAATTGATTTCGTGGAATTTTCTGGTCCTTGTAAAATTAAATTAATCTGCTGATTGACTCTATTATCGACATAGAGATTCATCGCTCGACCACGTTCCAATCCATTCCCATAAACTTCTGCTTCATCCATTGCTGCACGTGAAATACACTGTAATGTGGTAACTGGATCTTTCCTTTATAAAATGTGAATCTGAAAGATGGAAATTATGAATATACCTGTACACTACCCGATAAGGCAACACTGGAAGTCAGTGTAGCATTTATCGGGTTGGTAAAAAAATTAGTATGCGGTGGCACACCAAGCTGATCCATTGCATCAATTAGTGCTAACCCATTCATATACACCATGGGAATCTCGTAATGCAAATTAAGCGCCAAGCAGCTTAACTAAAAATTGGAAATATTTAGATCAATAAAGTAATTTTAGCTTGAGATTTAGAATAGTTATATTTGATTGATACAGAGAAATTCCGACATAATTCAAAAAGAAAATTTTTTTAAAAATTCTAACATTTCAACTCAATCATTTTTCGTCTGGTCATCCTCAAAATTCTAGCAAATGGGAGAAAAAAAAAACAGTGAAGTCAGAACATTCAGAACGACATCAAAATGTTCCAAACAGTCAGCTAAACATAGAGAAAATTTGAGAAAGAAAAAATTCTTCTACCTTCCAGCTTTTATCAGCCGCAAGTTGTCCTAACATAAGCTGTACATCGGTTGGTGCATGCACCCGTAAATTGTAATAGACTTTAGGAAATTCAACAACAGTATGAGAAAAGAGCGCCATACTTTCACAGATGTAAATACCAGTATCAGCTTCATTCACTTGTTGGATTTGCAAATTACCCCAAATTTGACGTAGTCGTGTTTTTTCGCTACTTATTGATATTCCTGTTTCACCGGGATACAGCTACACAATAATTCAAAACATATTTAAAAAAATTGCATACGCAAAATAATCATCCCTTTTTAGCACCATCGTCCTCATCATAATAATTATCACTTTCCCTGTTACTGTTACTTGGAGTTACCGAATTTCAACCTGGCAGTGTTGACAAAAGTAATAAAAAGTATGGGAAATGATTACCCTTGTCCAAACAATTTTTGCAGATGTGACAATACATTCCAGAAGCACTGTTTGTCCTTTAACAGCATCAACAATGATGGGACCACTGAGTGAGGATAATGTTGCAGGATAGACAAGCACAGGTGTAATGCTGTTGTACTTTTTTGCCACTACCTATATCATAAATAACAAACTGATTAATTAAATAAGTACATATGTACATTATATATAACAAACTGATTAATTGAATAAGTACATATGTACATTATATATAATGTATATATATATATATATAATAATGTACATATATATATATATATGATTCGAAATAAAAAATGTAACAATCAGAATAATTCAGAAATAAAAAAAATTGTAAAACTCACCTCCAATTTAACAAAATACGGCGATTTTCGAGTCTGATTGGTAAATGTATTACGAACAACGCAATAATAATTACCTGAATCGGATAATTTTGACAAAGGTATTTGCATGCCAGAAGATGTTGACAAATACCTTTCGTCACCTGGAAAACTACTCGTAAAAGTCACGTTTCTTTTCAAAATAGTTCTTGCTGTTTTCCTTTAACTTTTTCTTCACTAGCCAAGATCCGAAATTTGCATATAGATAAACAGCAACTACAAGCAATGAAAGACATGAAAAGGGCCACGAGAGTTTTATTAATGTGGCTGCGCAGGGAAACAGATGCCAATATGCATTTAATTTTAAGAAATGAGGTTGATTCTTGAGGTTTGTGTTATTCAATGACAACAATTCAAGAATAACTGCTAAGAGAAAACCTACGAATTTTAAATATTCTGTTGAATTAACATCAAAACTTATAGAAGAATAAGAAAACTTTTTATCACACTATTCAAAGAGTCGATATGTCACTGATCATTACCCAGTATCCCTAGAAGTTTATCATGGCCTTCTTTTTCGAACGTTATCTCCGGAGGACCAGGAATCACATCAGGCATCCCCGAACATGGCAGACGAGCAATCTGCCCTTGAAGTACTGTCACACTCTAAATAAAATAAGTTTACTTAATATAGTAATTTACCTTCGATCGTTAATAACGGACCACTAGAATTTAATGAAAATGCACTGTATTCAATAAAGAAGTAAATGGAACCTCTGGTGCAACTTTTTCAAATTTAGTAATCCTGGCACGACGGAATTTCACCGGAGCGGAGACGAGACGTGTATCGATATGTTTTCCGTTTGACAGTCGTACTCCCCGTATTAATGCTGAACATTGATAATCTCCTTCGGCATGGTGCTTTCCATTTTGTATTTGCAAACTATAAGTTGATATATGTGCCAAAATCAGGATTTTAAGACAATGAAAAGGCCATTCTGTTGAATTTCATATTGGCTCAGTAATTTATGTCTACGCCTTCAACAATGAGTGAGAAAATTACGTAGGCCCATCAACAAGCAGCTCGTTGCGCATATTTTCGCTTTCGAGTTCACTGATAGGTATACCGTCCTTGATCCAGTGTACATCGGCTATTGTCGCTCCACGCCAACCCGGCTCTATCTGACATGACATACCAACGGCTTTGCGCTTAACCAAATAGTACTGATCTGCATGTAGTATTAGTCTCGGCAGTTTGAAGATCCCTAAAAGGAATATAGCATAGACAAACATTTCACCAACTGGAAGGAGTTGTGATCAATTTTCATCAGTCTATTACAGGTTTAACTTCTCAACCTTGTCTTTTATTTAAAGGGATGTCCCTTTCGTAAATCGTAGTTGTTCGGCTTCCTATCATTTCATATAATTAAGGGCTTTTTAAATAAGTGGGATTGACATGCGGTGTGGCCGAAATCAGCTGCATCATTTTTAATTAGTAAACAACTATTTTGCATAAATTTATTACATATTAAACTCTAAATCAGTAAATGTCCAGACGACAACACAGAAATCAAACTTACTGTTTTCTGAACAAACAAGAAACATCTGATCTGTGAGTAGCAAAATCGCTGAACAATATCTATACAAGAGATGACGCATCAGATTCGAATAATGAGGTAAATGATATAAAACCGACGAAATCAAGCTTAAAATTAATAGCAGGTGTTATCTGTTGCTCGCTCTCCCTGCTGTTTCATCGATGAACCCATTATTCATTTATAGTTTTCAATTGTGGCAACTATTTTAATAAGTGGTCATGTGTCACCTTTCCATCGCATATCTACCTAAACAGGAGCACTCTGAAAAAAGGGTGGTCATTAGATGTGACACAAAATTTAGAGGCAAAATGATTCGGTGGTGAAAGGTGGGTACCATATTGTTTCTGAACTCCCCAGCCTACTAATCCCATTGACAAAAATATTACTTGTTGAGAAATGAAGCTGTTGCTGGATCCACAAAAAAAAAAAAAAAAAAAAAAAAAAATGAAAAAACAGTATTTCAGAACAATTCCAAGCTTGGTCGAAGAAAAATCAAAATGCATCTCCTCTTTCAATCAGCAGCCATACAATGAGATTTTAGATGAAAGTCTCATAAAAAGTACAACACTTAAAAAATCTAAAAGAAGTGAGCAAATTTTATTTAATGAAATTAAATCAACATTGACCAGAAATCAGACAGGATAAACAGTTTTACAAAATCGTGGTAGGCAGTTGATCCTAGCAGTGCACATTTCTATTAAAGATTGTTCGAAAAAATGAGATATTGACTGATAAATATGAAGTGAATTCTTAACTGACTCGGTAATATATAATGAAATCGAATTCACTCTTACTTTCGTAACTAACAAAGACATTTTGAAGATTTGAAGGAATAGAGTGATTTGGTCTCTCATAAGATTCTTAATATTAAATTTTAGATTCGAAATATAGGCAAACGACTCAGTGAAAACTCGACGACTTATATAGACATTTTAATCTGATAACAGACATTAGCTTGTTGCCAGAGTGAAATAGGACCTCAGCATGAAATATCACATGAATTCGTTTCCCGAAAGTATGTTATCAGGAAGATTTATAGAAATCTAATGCTATATGAAGCTTTTGCATTCTGAAGACACTTCCCGTTTTACCGACCATAGTTACTGAAAACTATATAAATTGCAGTTTGTGATCCTAGGATCCGTTAACACAGCTCCATTTAGACCAGCAATATGTCTTTCCATATAACAGATTTTTATGAACCATACAGAGACGAGGACTATCTGAAACATTTTTGCTCTAATGACTGCCTGTGCAAGAATAGAACTCATTACCAAGGGATTACATTACTGGTTCTTAGTGTTAAAGTGTGAATAAGTTTACCCTGCTTCAGTGCTTACTAACAGGCTTCTGAAAAGGAAAAACATTCCACTGCATGCGTTGGTAGGTTCAAATTTTTGAAACTTTAAACAGCTTCAACCACTTTCTTACTGAATGGATGAAATAGTCGAAAAATAATGACACTGTTTACGAACTATCCTAGCGGCAGTCTTTTCCCACACTTTCCTATCGTCTCTCTATTAAAGGAAAAAAAGATACAAAACTGATGATAGTTCAGTGGAGATATGTAATAAGCAACATTTTACGAGTAGTTTGCTTATGTAAGGAGGTTTCATGTCAATTAGTTTTATATTGTGGAACAATTTTGTTGATGAAATACTCAAATTTTAACTACATGACATAATAACTAGATAGCTAATGTCCATTTGATAACTAACAGCATCTTATGACCTGAGCCAACAAAATTCAGCTGAAAATGTGGCAAGATCGCGATTTTTAAAAAACAGAATGTTGCCAAGTTCTCAAAGTGGTTGCTGAAAATAATGAGCATGTTTCAGCTACTCCCTAAAAAATATCTTAACGGGAACATGATAAGTGAGATATTGTTAGTAGTGTTCGAGAGGATGTGATATTTTACTATGGCAAACTGTGAGGATTTGACATCTGCTATTGTGACAGAATTGAAAGAGACAACATATCTCAATAACACTTTTTATATTAAAACATGACAATCATTTAAAAAATTCCGGGCCGCACGGAAACTGAAGAAATTTTTGAAAGAGAGAAATAAAGGATTAGCAAAAACGGCTGTGGCTTTCAGCAAAAATCGTAATAATCAAAAAATGGTGATTTCCAGAATTTTTTCCGGAATGTTTAAAGTTAAACCTTGAAAGTTTTCGCAAAACATTTTGGAACACTTTTTTGGTTAACAGGAATGAAAGCAGTGAATGGATAGGATAACATATCACTACTTATCATAACCTAAAATGCAACTAACTTCCGCTTAACAATGTATTGCTCTAATAAAATTTTCCTAGTTTCCACTATTTTATAATGAATACGTCTACGACTAGAGTCGAAATTAAATTTTCCTTAAGGAAATGGAAAAATTTTCCTAGATCTTTAACTGCACAAAAGGGTATCCTAGAAATATGTCTGAGAAAAAAAATTAAAAAAGGGCTAATTTAGCAATTAAAAGTGACACCTATAATTTTTCTCGTCGATTTGGATGCGATGTAAATTTATGAGAAAAAAGTGGTTCATTCGTATAACACCCTAGTCCTTATTATTTGGAAAAATCTCTGCAGAAGTACTTAAGTCAAATGTGAAAAATTGAATTTTAAAATAAATGCCTGTTAACTGCTTCCTGTAATAGTGTATCATTGCTACTGTAAGTATCCAATTAGGATAACAAAAAAAAAGTAAGTGGTCCTCTTGTTGAACTGAACATTTGGCATCAAATATGAGAAATAGCCGAAATCGATCCAGCAACCGAATCCAAATGGTCGTACTTTTGACACTTGACTGTTTTGCATTTTAAGCATCTTCGCAGCAATAACAGATGCTACAGCAGCAACAGACGTATTTTCGATAAATAAACGTAGTCCTTTGTCTTACAATTTTTTATTTGAATATGCTCTCTTTGGTCATTATTCCAACTCAATTTGCCCAGTTTAAATTGTTTTAAAGTTTATTACAAAATATTATTTCTAATTCTCGAGAAAAATTTTTGTGAGAAAATGTAAGTATTCTAACGGACAAAACTGCAGAGAAATTTAAGACACATTTTCCACGCAACTTCTCATGTATGCTGCAGAGCATTTGAAAACGTTAGTTATTACAGCCAAAGCAAAAAGAAGACAATTTCACAGAAAGAACAGGCACTAAACCAGCGACCGATGTCAACCAGAAACTTGAATACTTGTCAAAATTCATATGCTAACTTTCCAAAAAAAAAAAAGAGTGAAAACATGGAACCGTCATTAAGCTACTTCCAATTAAGAAATTTAGATTTCTTTAAAAAGCAAAATTGAATTTGTGAATGATTTCGAAAGACAATTTGAATACACTCCGCAAATCAGATGTGAAAAGTCGCCGAGAAAGGCCAAAAAAGAAAAATGAAGAGATAGGAAGAGGAATGAAAGATACGATGAATGAATGAACTAGAAGTGGGAGAAATATAGAAAATTTAGGAAAGTGAAGGGAAAGGGTAGAGTTTGGGAAGTGCGAAATGAAAAGAGAGCTGTAGACGTTCAAATCAAAGAATAAGAAGGCTGTACGAATTCAAGTGAATTTTTCAGTCAGAAAAAAATTAGATAGAGAAAGAGGGAAGTTGAAACTTAGAGCTGCTGTAAAGTTTCTAGGAGATTGCAACTACCTGAAGAAGGAGTGATGAAACTTAATTTCATAGTTTCTGTATCACTAGAATCTGTTATCTTTACCACAGCTTATACATAGACTTGGGTGAAATCAAAAGTCTAGGACTTGGTGAAGTTCAGAACTCGAAAACTTTGAAACCTCGAAATTAATAGCTTCCTGTTACATTTAGTCTAAAAAATACGCAATATGCTACGCAGTTTAATAATCTTCACACACTTACATTTTGCCTTTGAATTTTAATAAAAGCAATCTGTTTATTATTATTATTAAGTTGTTGGTCAGTACAATTACCATATGCATTAGATTAACTGAACCGAATTAAGTTTAATGACAGGACTTGAAAAAATTTCAATTGAGTTTATTTAACAAACCTTAATTTATTGTTGACTGATAAATATAACCTTGTCGGATTTTCGACATTTTATACACTTTACTTTTCAGCAGAATGGAAGAAGTAAACGGCTTGAATGATTTATTATTTTGTAATGACGAAGACAAAATTATTTTATGAATTTATTTCTCACAAAGGAAACGTTTTCCTTTTCTCGAAGAGAAAAATCAATCTCTTGCCATTTTCTGGAATTCAGAAAAAATTTCAAGATATTTAATGGACCGATAACAGGAAAGAGATCCGGAAAGCCATTGATTGGATCACTGCCCCCCATGAACAGATGAAAGCAATTTAACAGAATGCTTTGATCAGCCATCACTTCCCGATTATCACTTCATTTTACTAGACAGACAGTCAAGCATCACTAAACAATACTTAAGAGAGCAAAGAGCAAGGGTCAAAACACAGGGAACGTTTTAATTTTTAAATTATAGTTTCTGGCATCACTTCAAGTCCATTTCTTAATGATATGAAATCATTTCCCCAACATTCCAGCCGCGTTGTTAAATTATGAGGCAGCTGGACACCACTTGCAGAACGGAAAAGTTTTTTCTTTTAAGGTCAAAGAATCAATTAAGTATTCCAAAGTGTCGCCACATTTGTTGTAAAAAAAGTAATAATAATTTATAAAGAAAAAATATGATGACAAAATCAATGTAATTCTACAGTATACTGTGGCAACGGCAAATCTAAACAGCGGTAATATATCGATTTGATAAATTTGAAAATAAGTGTAAAAGTAGCAAATTCATTTATGTAATTAAAGCTACATTATTTGACAGTCATTCAATGACTAGAAGAATTTAATTCTCGGGAAAGTTATGAAAACAAAAGCTGGACAGTAAATAGAAAAGGAAATATGAATCAACCTGAATGATAATTTGCTTGCAAATGCTACCTATCTCATGATTGTCAAAAAGCAGATTGTGATTTTTTTCCTACGAATAATTTTCTAGAAAACTTATGTATGAAAATTCACAGTAAAAAAATTATCGAAATTTCAGCCTGGTAAAATGTGTTAAAAGGCGGTGCGAAACTATAATACTTGTGCATTCAGGGAACAAATTTCATTACTGCTATGTTTGTTTTAGTGGTTGAAACTTGAATTAACATTTCGGGAAACACCACTATTAACGTTCCAGTCATTGCATCTCAACACAATTGTTCAATTTTCAACATATTTCAACATTATTATCACCTCACCGTTAAATCTTAAAGCTTAGGTTCAGTAGGTGGATTATTTCTGGATAAGCATGGACGATGTCTTTCGATTCGCATTTGCATTGCATGCATACTACAGTGGTTGGTTGAACCCATAAGATGAGGAAGAAGCGTGTGGGAGCAAGAAAACAAGGAATTTAGATTTAAAAGAAAATGAAGCAATTATTTAGTCATGATTTACTGATGACCCTGGGAGGGAAGCAAGATAAATCGACCTTTTTTGACAACAGTCACTTTTCGAAATACGATGATGATTCAGAGTTCAAATTATTTGCTGCTTATATTGGTAGCGGGAACAATGAATGTCAGGGTATTCGGGAATTTAGCTATAATAAGTAAAAGAATTGGAGAGGCATATGAAGACGAGATGAACATCTGTGAAACGATAGGAGTGGACAACAAATTGCGGTTATTGTTCGTCTAGAAAATGCCAAGAGGCGAGTGTCGCCTGCCCGGTCATTTCAGATGAAAGGCAGTTCTCGCCATCATCGATCATCAGCTATTTATTCGATATTCGCTTTGTATCGTTGTTGATGATGTGATGATCGTTTCAAAGGCGATGACAATCACGGGTTACATCACTGCTAACGATGATGGTAATTACGATTAATCGTGATAACAATAGTGACGGTAGTCCACTGTTAATTGTATTCGTGCTAATAGCTCTATGAACAAAGTCACTGATCATAAATGTATTGATTTTTCAAACTATTTTTAATCAAAACTGGAAAAATAATGTCTTATTAAGCTGGGTGACTTGATTTCTGAAACATGCATCATTTGTAATGCCTTAAAGCTGAGATATGATTTTTTCCTAAAAATGTTGCCATTGATCAATGAGCAACGAAATTTATGATTAAATGACTAAAACAGTAATAAAAAGCGGGGTAATGATGCAATTATGTACTATCATTAATAATTGTATTTATGAATGATAACACATCAGTATTTACAGAGGTTGGTGATAAATAGTAAGTGTAAGTGACAATGGCATTATTACAAGTCTGAAGTATAAAGGTCTGGTAGTGGTGATGACCACTCCAGATGAATATCATGTTGATAATCAATCATTCAATCCATAGAAGCTGTGTGCATCTTTCAACCGTTTTTCCGAATTATTTGAATAGATTAGCGAAATTATGATAAAATTTATGATAAAATGACTGAATATTAATAAAGAGAAAAATAAATAGATGATAATACTAGAAGCTATCGGGTTCTTTTTTTATTGAAAATGATTTGTAGTACATTTGAAACATGTATCAATGTACCGACAGATTGACAATGGACATTCAAGTCCAAGAATATATGATGGACAATTGTGAAATCATTTCCAGCCTCTAAATTATGCTTTTTCACTTCGAAAGCTCAACCTCCACACTTAACCATACAAAATTTAATAACTTAGTTAAACTTCCATATGCGCATAATATCTACACTTCTAAAAATCATGTGTTGAACTTTGACAGGTATGTGACCAATTTAGACTAATGAACAAATGTAAGTCCATAATCCTACTTTTCCACGAAACTTTAAGTATTCCAGTCCGAGAATGTCATACAGGAATTTTTATACCTGGTAATAAAGAAAACTAGTTCCGCCCTTCATTCTTGTTCACTTATGCACGATTTCATAAACCGGCTGATACATTTCATTAGCTTACAATTACGTCGCTAATCATCAGCAATTCCTTCCCTCTCCAACCTCCCTCCCTTTATTCAAATCTTTTTATCCAAATCCCCACTGGGCAATAATTTTTAAGACAACAATTGTCTAATAAACTTTTATTTTGCGATGTTAGCCAATACCTAAATAACGCCGAGAAAATACCCATTCAGTAATTACCGTGAAAATTATCATTGGCCAGTAGTGTGTACTGTCGATAAATCTAGCATTGCAAGACATCTCAGTATTTGGGTATTTTGACAAGTTGACACCAAATTAAATCTCCAGATTGTATTACTCCAACAATCACTTTTTGATACTTTTTAACATCCAAGTTTGGCAGAAAGAGGCATTAAATCCTTTTTTTTTTTTTTTTTTTTAAGTTGTAAGCAGCTGTTCTATCAAGTTTGAAAAATAAGCGATTTTCCTTCGTCCAGTCTTACAATCAACATGACAAACGACATTAAAATTCATTTGCTGTAAACTGGACTCAACGATTCCCAGCAAATGCTACCCATATTTTGGTTTGAAAAATTTCTACATATGTATATTTGTTGCTTATCTTGCAATTTTTTTATTTGATGATAGAAATATGTGATGGAGAAGATAAATTTCTTTCAGAAGAAAAAATACAAGTAAAAATCATTTCATTTTGTTCAGTTTCTTGCCAGAGCTATTGCACATTCCATCATGTTTCGATCTTCAAAAGTTTTGGAGAGCTTTCATTGTTCATAAAGGCTAAAAAGTGGGAATGCGTATCCTGAGCTAAAATTTATTGGTTTCTTAGATTTTCCCTCTTCTCCTGCCTATCTCCTACATCACTATAAAAGTTCTAGCTAATGAAAGAACAGGTCTAACAGAATGCATTACTTTTGACTCATATTAAAAAAATTTTTACCACAGTTCGAATCAGAATCTCTTATGCCTTAGTTTTATAGCTCAAGCATGTTTTTAATTAAATTTGTTGAGTGATGAAGTTAAAATCGGTCATATTCTTATGGCTTCATCTCCTACTTCAGGATATTCAGAACCAACAAATTGTTGAAAATCTCCTGTAATTTGTATTCCATACGATAGTGAGTGAATACACGGTCAAATTATGAATTTCGAATATAATCAATTCATAGATTTTCACAGAATTTTTATGTAACCGAAAACGTTAGAATCCAGAAGCATGGACAGTTTAGAGTCGTTCCCTTCAATGACAGCAAACTTCTCTACTCTTTAGGTCCGTGTTCTATAAATTCTTAAATGGACGTATATAATAGTAAATACGATTTACTAATACACACTCTGAACAACTAGAATAAAGCAGTGACATAGTTATAATATGTCTTAACGTTTCATTTTAAATCTTTTTGCAGGGAACATAGCAACATCAAACTTGAAAGTTCACTTTGCAACTTTCAAAATCTCCAATGGTCGCCCTCTAATAATAGCTGCGATTGATTAAATTAGAACGATATTTCCTTAAGAAAATAATTTCTGCATTTTAATATTGTACGATGCTGCTTGAAAGTACCCTGTCATATCACTCTGACAGTGTGCTACTGATTTCTAAATATTGTAATAACTGCCACTACTTCTTTTGTATTTAAAGGACGTTCGATGCTGATTCTAGAAAGAAGTTTTAAACATTGAAAACATATGCAGTCTTGGTGACATGGAATTTTCAGCTCTGAGTAGAAAAAAACTGAATTTTCTCAATGCACCTTCCAGAGAAGTTTTTGAAACGAGGTCTTGCGTTGCACTGCTTTTCTGTACTACTCAGCTGCCACTCTTGTGATATGGAACGTATCATCACTTGTGAAGGAAGAACGAACATGCTCAGGAATGAATATAAACGGTGAATATCACAAGAGCGTTGGGATATCAGAAGTAAAACGAATATTTCCTGAAGTGCGGAATATTATGCCTTCCTCGAAAAGCTGCTAACTCGAGAGCAACCAGAGCAAATGTTAGTTAACAGTTATCCACATCATCTAAGCACTCTAAGTTGTGTGATCCGACAGCTTTATTTCGGATGAAACACAGGTATCCGCTTCTCAACAAACTGGAATAAATACGACACAGGGTGAAATCCCTTTTCCCAAATGGGATTTTATTTTCTGCTACTGCCCCATTCTCCGCAGATCGAACTGTATGATAACTTCAAAATAAATTTCACGCTTCTAGCTATAATTCTTTGCAAATATTTCGTGCTTATTTGTAACTACTAATATATGGAATTTGAATATGAAGTACATGAAATTTGTTAAAATTTATAAAAATTTATACTAAATATATGAAGTTCCTTCAACACGTTGCCTCTATCATACGAATACAAAAATTTACCAAAATATGCAATTTTCCTAAATATGGATGTGATATGCATCAAAAATTCTCAAAATTCTCGACTAATTTTTATTACACAAGACGAGGACAAGGTGAGAGCTTATTTCGTAAGGAAAGGCAATGTCACGATACATTTTAGAGCTTGAATTTTTGCGATAACTCAGAGCCTAAAATGCTCTTGAAATTTTAGGGTGCTATTGCTGAACAATTTTTCCTTGGTGTCTGCGCATCGAATTAACGTGAAATGCTAAGAAACGAACTTTCACTCATTTATATTGAAGAGATGCAAATTATCTTCAACTAGGATAATTCTACCAAAAGCCCAAGTCATCACGACCTGATTGCCACTAGTGATCATGGAAAACTGCCCAGGAAGTTACGGCATTTTCGTTTGCATGTTGCCATTTTTTAAATGATTTTGACGGTCAAGTATTTAACATATCTATTCACTATATACTATAGCAAAGTAAAGAGGATATGGAAAAAGGGACGTCACCTCAGTCCATTTCCCTTCGCTGCACACATCAGCATCAGCTGACATCGAAACCCGACAGAACAGTCATTCCGAAGCAGTTTTCGGTGCTATAAAGGAATTCTTTTATCGGTATTGGTGATCGTTTTTCTCTTTGCTCAGCAAAAGCTAGACACTCACTCTTCCGTTCTGATGTATCAAAACATCGTGCGTTGAAGATAATTCCCAAAGCCCTACGGTGTACCAACGAGTGTTGATAAACTTTCCAGTGTATCTCAGTAGGAGAGAGGAGGAAAAGATGAACCTCGAGCAAGACAAGTCTCACTAGTCCACTAATAGAACGATTACTTCTGTTCGTCTATTCCAATGACTCATTCGCAGTGAAAATGTAAATCTTTTCGTGTAGTCAATGAGCGTTGACATGTGACCTTCTTACTCCCAAACACACACACACAGACACACACACGTTTCACCAAAATGAAAGCACTCACTTCCAAGGAACAATTTTTTCTGCTAAACAAATCCTTTTTCTTCTCGGAAGCGGCAAGAAGGGAGATAATAAAGGAGATAGATTAGTCGAAACTTTTAGGTTCAGCACAGTTAGTAGGAAATATTAATCACAAGTAATTACATCAAATGAATAAAGTCAAAAAATGCAAAAATTTGACGGTTGAGATTTTTAGAATGAATAGTAACATTCCTAAGTTGCTGCTCACTTCGCTAAGTTTTTAATCTCGTAGTATGCAGAAAAAGGAAAACAAGAAATTGGCCTGAAGTTTAATTTATAAATGAGTTTAATTAGCCAGAAGCCCAAATTAGTTCGCTGAATGTAAAGGAAGGTAAAAACAGCATACGTGACATACTCGTCGTATCCGGATGACATAGGTCACTGACGCATACAGTCCGACAAACTTCGCATAAACTATTCGACAGTGTGTGGGGCTGCGGCAGTGCTGCTGTTGGTGTAGCTCTTAGTGTTAGTGTTGGTGTCTGTGGCGTATTCGAGACGTTCAGTACCGTCGTGTTGTACAATGCGCTTGTGCACAATTTACTCGAAGATATATCACAGTGCACTTTGACCTTCCTCTTATTTTTAAATTTCTTAATTAGAATCCCTATGTTGAATCCATTCTTCCAGTTTTCTGTCAGGACGAATAAATTTTCCAGAAAGTACCGAACCTAACTAAAACGAAAATTCGTAACACAATGCTCTGCTTATTTCTATTGAGTTTGCGAACTAATATGATTGTAAAGTGTAATTGGTTGATAATATTATGCGGTATGTCCTTGACAATTAACAGAATTCTTTCGTGTGATGATATATTTAATCGCATTGCTAAAAATTACAATTCTTTGTTGTTTAAAAGGCGATGTGGAAATTAAGTATCCACCGTTGTTCTTAAAATTTTGGAGACACTTGGATCTGGCCAAAATTCCATTGGAAATTCTAGCTATTGAGTAGAAACGCGTAAGATTAAATTGTTTCATTATCAAGTCTTACTAAACAGTGCCTCTTTTTCTCATCCCTTCCCTTTCAGGAATATCAGGAATATTGTATTTCTTTGTTAATATATTATATATATATATAGCGTTGTTAATTGTGATATTTTAAAAATTTACTGGAAAATTCAGTTCTCTTAATTTAAATCATGGATTAGTCCGGCCTGAAAATACATCATCTTATTTGTTAGTGAAAGTATCGTATTTGTATGTGAACAGACGCAATGTACTTCATGTTTGGTTTTTAATTCAATCGCGTGATTAGTGACGCGTTGGTATTTTGTGGTTTGATTTATTTTTTCCATGAAACTGATCTATCCTGTTCAATTTCAAATTTCACTTCCTTCAAAAACGATAAAGTTTTATTCTTAGCCTCTTTTCCACCTGAGTTCTTTACTACGCAATTTATTTTGCATTGAATAGGTGGAATTCAGAATTCTGAATTTTTTTGTAATAAAAATCTGCTGAAAAAAAAAATTTAGAACGAATAAATAACATACATAGAGAGAGAGAGAGAGAGATGATAAGTCGGGTTCCTTAAATTTTAGAATTACAATGTTCCTTATTTGTGCTTGCTGCAGTTTAGCATTTTTTTTTAATTTCCATTATGGAGGAAGTGATACTTATCTTAAACTAAAAAATTTAAGGAAGAGTCAATGTAAGTGAAGATTAAACTAAAAGAACTGGTTTTGGATTGATGAATTCTCCGTGAATGCATATTCCCTGGATATTGTATTTAATAACATCATTAATTTTCACCTGTGATCCGTTTTTTCATCTCATCAATGCAGTATACGTCGATTACAAAGACAGTCCGTTCACTGATAATAAAGGACTCGCATTTGGCAGTAAAAGTTCGAATCAAGCTACAAGCATACTATACCCAAATGGCAGTACAATATACGGTATTACAATATATGACAAACTCCTTGCGACTGCTGTGGATAACACCATTATTGTATACAATATTTCATCCTCTGTGAATATTGAGGATATGTACCGTATAAAAATACCGAAACCAATCCAAAAAAAAATATTGGAATTCAAATTTATCGATCATGAAATGCTACTTTATTGCGACGCATTGACATGCAGGTTCATCCGTTTTTAATACCAAAACATAGTCCTAGGAATATCATCATTTATTTCAAGAAATCCAAGAGCTGAGACATCAAGTATAAAGCACTGGTTCTATAAAATGGTGCAAGTTTGAACAATTTCGAGAAAGCTTATGTAACAATATTTTAGGTTATGCAAATTGAGTTCTCCAGAGAATTCGTGCAAGGAATACTTATTGATATTAAATGGAAAAAAAGTTGAAGAACTGATGTACGCAACAGCAGTGAAGGATTCCAGTGAAAATGTTAACATAAGGATAGTAACTGAAAATGCTGACAAAGCTGCCATCTTGAGATTCCCTTCATATCACTCACTTAGAGAGTAAATCATTTATTAATAACGCTTAAAGCGTGCTGTAATAAAGTAATTTTAGAAATATGTGAACTTAAAACATCAAGTTTCAAGAATCTTATAGGGAATAATTATCATGATATAATTCTGCCACTAAAATTTGGCAAATTTTTTCTTAGACTTAGCAAATTAATATCGATTCAATCCGCTGAAGATATACGAATCATTGACGGGCACGGTTTAGCAACTGCATTTAATCGACGTGGTTACACTTTTTTTGTTGGATCAGCGCGACGACCTTACGAGCCTTATATCAATGCCAAAGTAGAAGAAATGATTGTGATGTCGGTTCGGATAACGCGGATATGTGATAGTGATCGTACAGAAGAGCTGGAGTCTCGCATTGATATGGCACTTACTTGTGGAAATTTCAGTAAATTTATTCAGTAACCCCCTTAAGGGTTTTTCATAATTATTGGCCAGAAATAGTGAATTGAGCTTTCCTTTTTCCTTTTTTTTTTTCAAGGAACGCTACTATTATCTGCTTTCTAAAAGAAAATAGTTAAACACTTTACTTTGTGAATGTGGTCATTTCATTTAGGGTTGAGGATCGTTGTTTCTTGCTGATTCGCTCATATTTTGATTGCAAAATCAAATTTAGAAGGTGTTTTAGGTTTGCGAACGAATGTCCGTTCGCTGGCAGCCCAATACAATCCAAGTAGTGACGAACTGATTGTTATATTTCAAAATTTCGAAAAAAATGAGAATGTAGCATGTAAGTATGCTATGAAACATGTTGATAATGCCTTTGATCGAGTATGGATGGACTGTCAAAACATTTCCTATAAGTCATCAGGAAAGGCAAGTTATGTTGCTTTCGGCTTCAAAATGAGATTTAATCGCGCTTTTATTCCTCTCAATGGTAGGAAGAGAGTTTTCACAGTAGTATTTTATTTCTCTGAATAGCTGACCAAAGCAGTTCGTCGTGTTCGCAACTTTTTAGATTTTCATTATCAATAATATAGCTGTGTTACTAATTCACTTTAGTTTTTTTCGCTTCTTTTTTCTTCTAGAATCAAAGAAACTATAGTTAGTGCATGAAGAATGGAAATCTTGTATTGCGTGGAAACTGAGTTTACGTACTTCATTTATTGTTTCAAAAAATTTATTTTTAACCGCTTGCCATTAGAGCACCATTTTTCTTGCATTTGTTGGATAATTAAATTTTCGTTAATTTATTTGACTTGAGTTTAAGGACTGCCAGAAAGTTCAAAATTCGAAAGAATTACCGCCATACTGCTTCATATTTTCACGACGTGCTGATGGACATGCTATGCGAGCTTGTTCAAAATTTGGTGGTGTAAGTCAACTCATTTTAAAACTCAGCGTAAACAGTAGCTTCTTAATAATTTCAGAGAAACAAGCAAGCCTGAAATCTTAGAAATAATGGAAAAACAGTTCTGCAGTATTAAACAATCATTTTACAGGACTACGTTAAAAAACCGGTAGATAATTGTGCTCTAAAATCGTTTCCATCATTTGCATATCGTTATGGATGGTTGGAGCAATTCCACGCATTTGTTGGACAACTTATCTCAGTGTAAGCTATCAAAGAAATATATTTCAGTCCTTATAGTTTCTTCTTACACCCATTTGAAGTCGAATTTTGGTATTCTCTACCGAGTGAAAGGAATGATACAGAAGCCAGAAAATTTAGAAGAAAAAAGACTGATTCGTGCTGTTAAAAAAAGAAAAAAGCTCTGGTTGTCAATCAGAAAAAAAAAATTCTAATCGTTGTCTTGTTAGCTTTTAATTTCACTTTTAATTTTTTTTTTTTCAAGATTGAGTTTTAAGGGTTGATAATTCCTACTCCTTGTCTCTTAAAATTGCATCTGTTCGTTAAATAAAGAATTATGTAAAAATTAGTCATATAGTGGTTATTGACAAAGAACTTTAAAGTTTTGTTAAAATTTGTAGTTTTTCGTTTCGAAACATCAAGAAATACAATTATTCGTGCTTACTGGAAGTAGTATTGGAGGATCACACAAAGAATAATAGCATAACTAAATATTGAGTTCATGCCGTTTAACCTCTAATGTCACTCATTCTGCTCTCATGACATGCTTCGTTTTGCACAATATAATAATGCCTTATTTGTCTTATAGCTTACCGAATTCCGATGAGGATATTTTGTCCGTGATACGTTTTCTTGATGATGACGCATTATTCACGGTTCATTCTGGCGGTGTTCTAAATCGGGTTTGAATTCTGCATAATTTATTTTGTATTATTTTTTATACAACAGAAACTGCTGAAGATTTCCGAAATGTTGACAGGTGGCGTTTTTTGAGACGTTAAGAAATTTGGACTTTTCATATTTCCTTTCACAGTTCAGATATCGGCTCAGGGATATCAGATGACATCAGTACTTCTGTGGTCACTTCAACTACAACAGTTTAGCTCCACTGAACATCCTTGTGCTCCTCAGTACCGCACTGCTGCAGATTTGCTACGCAGTCGAGTTTACTTCGCTCAGGATAATGAAGTTCATAGCTTCTCTTTCTAGAGCTAATGTTCTGGTCAGAAAGATGATATTTTTCAATTACTAGATGAATTTTCCAAATTTTGATTTTTGTAGTGCATAAAAATTCATGAAAGTTTTACTGTGACATTATTTCAGCTCTGTAAAAGTTATTCATTTTTTTTATTTTATTTTTAGCTAAGCTATGCAGAACTGACTTGTTCCTATTTTTACGATACTTGCGATTCGCTAGAACGATCCAACTGGTCTGATCCACTGCAGTGCCTCTGGTGTGCTATGAAAAATGGTTCCGGTTATGCTTTTCCGAAATCAGGAGGCAGTACTTGTCCATGTCACACCATTGACAAACTCTGTGCTCCATTTATTGAGCACGTAAGTTTTCATTACCATTACTGCCGTGGAAAATATATACTACATAAAATTTTACTACATTCTGTTGAAATCCGAAAAATGCCATTGTTTTATTTTGTGCTAAAAACTTTTCAGCATGACTGAAAAAAAAGGAAAAAAAAGCAGTGTTATGAAATTAGATCACTTCGTGCTACAGCGTAAAATTGAAATTTGAGTTCAGAAGATAAGCTTTCTCTTTATAAGATTTCAATGAGTGACTTCTCTTCAGGAAACTTTTGTCAAAAAAAAAAAAGGAAACCGGGGATTTTTTTTTCAAAAAGTGTCAAAATGGTTTGAGTTGATATCAATAGGTTTGTTTAAGAAATATTTAAGGTGGACGTTTCATCTTCAAGTTTTTCCAACTGCACTTTGTTTAAAGTGTACGGCAAGAAGTTCGACAGACTACAAAATATTGTTGCGAAAGTATGCGGTCAGAATTGTTCCATTTCAAGTTTTGATTCAACAAAGTTAGTTATTTAAATCAGGATTGTCAAAATGACAAAATGCACCCTCATGTGTTTTAGAAAAAAAAATTTTATTTTGCAAAATATATTCTACTATGTTTTTAATAGCTGGTGCCGAAAAAAAAATTTGCGTCGCTTCTTAATGGAAAATGTGATATTATTTTTAGGTTGTCTTGTATAGTGAATATGCCAAATGATAATACTATAAGAAACTGCGGTTTTTACTTGGAAGGGAAACTCGGTTCATTTGACCGATTTAATATCACATTTACATTGTCTCAAAGACAAATTAAAAATGTGGTTCTACCCAGCACACACCCGCATTATTCAAAGTAATTTTTGAATTGAGCTTCAATTGAGCTTTCCTTTAGTTTGATCTTACAGTTGTTAACTGAATTGATTATGCTACCTAAGAAGCTTCAAATTTTATTACTTTAACGAGGTCTTTGTCATTTGATACGAATACGTGACGAATTTTTTAGTTTCGTAGAGGTGATACCATATTAGCTTCCGGATTTCAACTTTAGAGAAGTAGTACGGTCAGCTACTCTGAACAGTTTGCATGCATAATGACTACTCACACCTAATATGCTTTTGACCGAATTTTCAATTTCACATTGATTTTGAGACCTATCAGAGCAATTGCAACGACATTTGCTGTTATTGTACTTGCATTATTGATCGTATTTATTTTATACTTACTTCGTCAATTTCATAACGTTAGTTTTGAACTAATGCTGTATTTTTAATCCAAAATTTCATTTTCGATTTATCGAACCTAGCAGTTCGAGGAAAATCTGAAGAAACTCAAGAAAAAATTTGATTTAGAAATCTAGCAATCTCTTTTTACAGTGTCAGCGAATCCGAATGGAACAATGCGGATTAAGTGGTTCACAAATAGCACTTGGTGCAAATAATCATGTTACTTTCGGTTAGTCCGTTTTCCTTCTTTAGTTTATTATTTTTTCGTACTAATCATAATTTACTTCGAGGTTTATCCACAGGATTTGTCAGATTTGATTTTATATTTTATAAAAGTTTTTTTTAGTGAGCAGTAATCCGTTTAGTGGCCTCAAAGGAAAAAGTGATAAAATAAAAATATTCAATCCGTATGAGAATCTCTTTTTGGAGATCGATTCGAAGTTAAAAATACCTTTGAAGAACCTGGAATTGGGGAACGAGATTGGAAAAGGTGATTTACTCATAACTTTTTAATTAACAGATCTATTTGCAAAAGATTGGAACGGTATTTGAACTAATCAGTGTTACTAAAAATAGCATATTACAGGAAATTTTGGTATTGTCTATCGGGGAGTATATCGAAGTCCCACTGGTCATTTGGTCGATGTAGCATGCAAAACAATAGATTCACGGAATGATGGTGTCATAACCGGTATTAGCGAGTTTTTGCACGAGGGCTTGATTATGGCTAATTTTGATCATCCAAATGTTGCTCGACTTATTGGTATCTCATTAAGTAACAATAATTATCCTATCATTATTACTGATTTTATGGCTCGAGGAGATTTACGGCATTATATCATCAATCCCGAAAATGTACTTTTTATTTCTGTATTTTGATAAAATCTTAAATCTTTTGATTCTCATTTCTTTTCTTGCAGCAAGACACAATCATCGCTTTAAAGCTATGAAGCATCTTTATTTTTTCACTTTTCCGAATGAAATTAACACTTTTTTTACTATTTTACCTTATTTACAGCGACTTACATTTGGCAATCTGTTAGACTTCGGCATCCAAATTGCAAAAGGGATGACTTACTTGCACAATAAACAGTTTATTCATCGAGACCTCGCCGCGCGAAACTGCATGTTTGTCAAGAAATTTTCTTATAGATCTTGAAATTTGTAGCATGTTTTATGAAACGCTTTATGTTTCCGTGTCGTTAAGTCTGCTACCACTTGAGAATTTTTGCAACCTTTGATTTACTTCGCAACCTTTGAAGGCTAGACGCATGCCTTGTTGTTAAAATTGCTGATTTTGGCTTGAGTCGAGACGTATCACGGGATGGGATGTATCAAGTTATCCATAAAGATCGTGGAATTCCTATTCGATGGATGCCTATTGAATCGCTAGAGGAACAACAGGTTTTCTGTTTTTTATAAGTTTCCGAAACTTTTCTTTAAGAAGGTAAGCCAAACTTCTGTCGAAGTCCGGTATATATTTTTAGAAAACTTCAAAAAAAAAAAAAACGAATNGGTGGTTAATCTTTGTTAGGAACAAACTTTAAAACATTAAGGATCTATCACATTCTGTAAAAGGGAAAATGAGGGAGGTATCATTTTCAGCAGCACGAAATTCATTTCCAAACCGGAAAGGGGCTGTTTTTTACAAAATGATTTCGAACAATTAATTTAGCAATTAATGTATTGCAGTACACATTTAAAGCAGATATTTGGGCATATGGAGTTGTGCTCTGGGAATTAGCTACTCGTGGTTTGGTTCCATATGCAGACCTTGAATCTAAGGATATTCTCCGTTTGCTGAAAAGTGGGCATCGTTTGATGAAACCGAAAGGATGTCCCGATAATTTGTATTTCTTTAAATTATCTTCTGGTTTAAAATTACACAGTTCGTTAACCTTCAGGAAACTATCAGTAATAACCTATAGTCTTATCAGTTGATTTCGAAAAAAAAAGTGCATAACTAGAGTCCCATGTGCTTCTATACCTTATTAGAGCGAATAAGCTTTTCAATGTTGTCTTATGGAGTATTTCAGATATCATCATGTTATGCGACGGTGCTGGTTGGAAGATCCAGAACATCGACCAGCGTTTTTCGAGTTGACGGAAATGATGGAAGACGTTGTACGGCAGTTACGGCGTGGTGTGTCAGGTGATGAACTTCTCGACAGTCACTATGAACGTGTCTCTGCACGATCGTTCACCACACCCCTCCATAGTGACACCACGAATTTAGGTTCCAGTGATGGTTCCAAATACTCGTCATTACTGATACGTGAGACAGAACAGTAATCAATGAGTAGCCAGACATCCCTTTATTAAAAGAGGAAACATCAACAGACATTCCCTCGCTCATTAGCTAGCTTTGCTTCATTTCATTTTCTATCTCTTATTGCCTACTCCTATATTGCATAGTTTCACAACTTATCGCCCAATTGTTTCCTTTCTCCTAATGGATATTTATTCGAACTATTTAATAAACGATAACTAATTTTGATAGATTACATCCAGTCATACTTACAAATGCTTTCAATAGGATTCAACCACTACAGATATTACTCATATTGGGACCTGTTGCTGATTTAACAAGCACAATGCGCATAGGCAGAGGAACCAGGGTATTTATTATTTGACAAGGCTTTTATGCACAGACCAAAACTGTAGAAAAATATAAAGGATACAACAACTTAAGTAAATGACGTAAGTGATGTTTAAAAATTAATTACAACATAATGGAATCCAAAGACTCAACTGAATCTGCTATCGTCACGTTTTAGATATTGTTTGAAGATCCTGATTACAGACTCATTCATATGAGACACTCACTCTCCCCGCTAAAAAATTTCACGTTGCCCTTGCGAACGAAGGAGGAGGAGCGACAGCATATACTACAGATGCAAAAAAGTAATGCTTCTTCAACAGTGGAACTGAAGTGGAAGCAAAGGACGAGATCTCACATTTCATAAGAAAATTCTCAAATATTTAAAGATAAAAAGAACATTAATTCATCTATCAGAATTTAGGAACCATCTTAAAGAAAAAGAAACAAACACCAGCAACAATAGTCCCGCATTCATTTCATTTGATTTCGACTTACTAAAGTTCGCTAATTTTTATCAGACCGTAATATCCGTACCACAATATTATGCTACAGTGCGAGGTATGTGTTATTTCCAGGGAATTTTTCATAATAAAATTTCAAGTAAAGTTTCAGGTAATTTCACTAAATTCACTTTTAACTTCCTTTCTAGGTTTCTTGTTGACAGGTTCTATAGATGTTTCCTGTACTCGTGCAATGGAAGATGATGAGGCTTGAACATTCTGCAATAATTCGTCACTCGAACAACAAGTATTACAACATTCCAAGTCAGGAGTATAAAACAAAGAGTGGCAGCAGAAAATAAAAACAGTGCGCGTTTGTTAGGCACAATTCAGGTAATTAAGGGATCCTCGATCCAAATCTAACGGCAGATAGTCTCACTTGAGATGTATGGAAAACGAACATGATTTTAGCTCCAGTATGTCAGATACTCAATAAAAAATAAATGGAACAACCAAAACTTCTGCGCGCCACGCACATCTCTAACTCAAAATGAAGTAAATAATGAAAAGAAACAAGTAATGTACCTGCTCTTTTTGCATTAGTCCTGCATAACGATTTTCCGAATATCTATTCACATACAACCAAACATGACTTTTCATACATGGAAGATATTCTTTTACTGCTCTGCTATATATCTGATAAACCGAACGACCCGCCTTTGCAACTTCATCACCTGGCTGAAAATGCAGACCGTTGAAAAATTAAAGTATATTTCGCACAACTACTTGTTGATATAAAAACTCATACTGACCTTTTTCATTCATCTCAGCCTTACATAAAATGAAATAACTACGAGCTCAGTATTTTAGTATTTAGGATTTCAACATCTCGAATTACATTATTATATTTATTATGTTATTATATATACTTATATTATTGTTATATTATATTATTATTATATTACTTATTGTATTATTAAATTATATTTATATTATATTATTAAATTATATTTATATTATATTATTATTATATTACATTATATTATATTTATATTATATTACATTATATTATATTATATTATATTTTATATTGTATTATATTATATTATATTATACCATATTATATTATACTATATTATACTAATATTATACTATACTAATATTATACTATACTAATATTATACTATATACTATACTAATAT